>CAVMGF010000075.1:675400-878400 GCA_963680875.1 Bathymodiolus brooksi
TTATGCAAAGGATGGATTGCAAACATCAATTATTTTGAAAAAATTAGAACAGGCAGGCGCGGATGTAGTTTACTGTAAAAGTGATGATGAATTACTCAAAATGGTATCAACAGATGAGACCTTTGACTTTGTTTTCGTTTCGGATGATTTTTTAGAAAATAAGATGCTAATTAGCATATTACAAAAAAAAATAAAAGCAAAAATGATGGTGTTGTCAGATCTAAATGATAAAGTAGTAGCCGATGATTCAATTGGAGAAATCATAAATTTACCGCTTTATTTATCAAAATTGCTAGTAGTATTAGCAAATAAAGAAGAAACAGAAGATGATGAAGAGGAAGTGAAGAAGGTGCTTATTGTGGATGATGATCCATCACAGCAATTTATTTTATCACACTTTTTAAAACGGGTTGGGATAGTGCCAACACTTGCAAATGATTGTGATACGGCTTTAGCACTTATTAAAGATAATTCATTTGATCTGGTGTTTATGGATTGTATCATGCCAGAGAAAGATGGTTTTGAGACTACAGTGTTAATACGGGAGTATGAGGAGACACTTAAGCTCAATGGTGAGCTGGAAAAAGAACTCACTATTATTGGTAATACATCACTAACGGCTCCTAGTGAAATTGATAAATGTATTCAATCTGGGATGGATACAGTGCTTAATAAGCCGTATAAAAAAGAGAAACTACTTGAGTTATTAGAGCGCTATAAATAATGATAGAAAACTTAAGTTATTTATTCTGATGAGTAGTAGTGTATTTTATTTGAGGGTGTAAACCTAACTGTGTAAATACCCTTTTAGATATGAGGAGCAATCTCCTCCTCAAATTCGATTATAAACCGATTCAAAGCTGGTTTCCAATCTCTAATTGGCATGGTCCATTTTTTAGATGCTGCCTTAATTGCCAAGTAGACAACTTTGAAGGCGGCGGCATCATTTGGAAACACCTTTCTCGTTTTAACTGACTTTCTTATCACGCTGTTTAATGATTCAATCGCATTGGTGGTGTAAATCACTTTGCGAATATCTGCTGGATAAGAAAATAGCGTATTTAAATTATCCCAATTAATCCGCCATGAACGGCTTATTTGAGGGTATTTATCATCCCATTTTTCAGAGAAATGCTCTAATTCCAACCTGGCTTCATCTTCGGTAACTGATTGATATCTTGATTTCAAATCAGAGGCGACAGCCTTGTAGTCTTTGTAAGGAACAAACTTCATCGAATTACGCACCATATGGACGATACAAAGCTGAATTTTAGTTTTTGGAAAGGTGGCGTTAATGGCTTCAGGGAAGCCTTTTAGGCCATCTACGCAGGCGATTAGCATATTTTTCATGCCTCTATTTTGAAGGTCGGTCATCACTGAAAGCCAGAATTTAGCGCCTTCATTTTCTGATATCCACATAGCCAACAATTCTTTGTGCCTTCCAAGTTCACGCCTAAAGCAAGGTAAATCGCTTTATTAATGACTCGTTTATCTTGGCGTATTTTTAAAACAATACAGTCCATATAAACGATCGGGTAAGTTGCATCTATACCTACCCAAAGAGTCAAGACAGTTATTTAATATTTCTTATTCCACAGTTAAGATACCTTTGATAAAGCTAAGCTCGCCTTAATTCCTTCTTGGTAAACATTCATTGGTTTTTTATATTTCAATGTTTCATGAAATCGTTGGTGATTATAAAACTCAATGTAATCGGATACATCTTCTTGTAAATCTTTGATAGTTTCATATTCATTTAGATAAATACGGGAGCATTTTGCGCGTCGTAAAATCTTTCAATGCAAATATTATCAGTAGCTCGGCCTTTCCCGTCCATTGATATCGTGATCCCGTTCTGTTTTAATTTTTGAGTATGCACATCGCTTGTATACTGACTTCCTTGATCTGTATTGAATATATCAGGTTTTCCATAGCGATCTAAGGCCGCATCCAAGACGTTAATGCTCAGAGCACAATCCATCGTATTCGATATTTTGTGTGATAGGACGGCTTTCGAATGCCAATCAATGACCGCAGCAAGATAAACCATTCCACCCTTGACTTTGATGTAGGTTATATCTGTGCTCCATACCTGATTAGCATGTGAAATATTAAGGCCTCTAAGCTTATAACTGTATTTCTGATGTTGCTTATTGGCTAGGGTGGTTGTTACTTGCTTAACCGCTAAAATAGCCTTTAAACCCAGCTCCTTTCGATATGTTGCTACCGTGTTTAAAGATGCCTTGACTCAATTTTATTGAAGCTGTTGATGCACCTTTTTAGCGCCGTAAATTGGTGTTTTATCAAACACTTTGGCTATTTCCTGCTGAATCTCATGCTTTTTATTATTCACTTTTTCAATGTAGTAAAAAGTACTCCGATTCAAATTCAATAGCTCACATTACTGTGATACTGAAAGGCTTTCTAGCTTAGGCTCAATTAACTTCTTTTTATCAGATAAGCCCAAGCTTTTTAGCTTTTTTTCAAGCCACTCCTTTTCAACAGTCATTTTACCGACAATTTTTGTTAGCATTTCGTTTTCTTCTTTAGCCGCAACAAGCTCTAGCTTATATTCCTTAACAGCTTTTGCTGGCTCCATTGCAATAACAGCATTTTCCAGGAATATTTTTTTCCAATTCCCAAGGATCAATGGGGTGATATTATTTTCATTTGCAATCTCAGCTATTGTTTTTTCATTTTCCAATAACTCCAGTACAAGTCTACTTTTAAACTCAGCAGAATAAGTTGTTCTTTTTTTGTCATGGTAATTCTCCTATTTTGATAGATACTATCTCAAACAGGAATAAGAATATTAATTTTACTGTTTAGATTTCCTGGGGCATTATAGTATTTTGATTGGCTTGAATCATTTATAAAAAGAGTGATCGCCACTTTGATGTTCGGTGATATCACGTATAGCGACTAGTTCACCTGAAAACTCTTCTAATAACTCTTTTTCAATGCCATTTTTTAATGTTAGATCAACTTGCGAACATCCATTACAACCACCACCAAATTCAATAATTGCAACATTGCTATCGGTAATTTCAAGCAACTTAATGAAACCACCGTGACTTGCTAGTTGCGGATTTACCTGCGCCTGAATACTGTATTCAACGCGTTCAAAAAGTGGCGCGTCATCCTTTACTTTACGCATTTTGGCATTTGGTGCTTTTAAGGTGAGCTGTGTGCCAGTGTCTTCTTCAACTAAATCAATAAAGGCTTCTTCAAGAAAAGGAAGGCTTATCTCGTCAACTAAGGCATCAAATCCATTGTAATTAAAACGTGTATCAGAGCTTTCAATAGCTTCAGGAGGGCAATAAGATACGCCACACTCAGCTTTTGCCGTACCAGGATTAATGACAAAAACTCGAATATTAGTGCCTTCTTTTTGTGGTTCAAGTAGTGTTTTAAAGTGTGTTTGCGCGCTTGGTGTGATATCAATCATATAAATATAACCTTTTTAATCTTGAGTAATTTAGTCAACCATTATACGCATTATTATGTAGCAGGGTAGTAAAACGTGTTACTATTTTAAGAAGTTCGGCTAATGAGCACTTTTACTTATCAATATATATACCCATGTTACCTCAAAATACAACGTCGGCTGCGGACTCGATGATCAGAGTAAGGCGCAACATGAGGTAATGGTTATTATTGCATCGAATGTTGAGCTCAAGGCTGCTTCCTTTCATATAAAAAACTGGTCCTGCTACGAAGGGCGCTACTCCTTGCCCCAGTTTGCATTGTTATAAAATATCAATCGATAACAACTATACTTCAATTTTAGGCCAGGTGTCCGAGCACAATTTGCCTTGCTGATATTGCATTTCTGGGTAGCATGGGTATAGCTATTCTTGGTATTAACCACCGTGCGGAAATGTTGTCAATATTGCGAACATTCACGAAATAATAGTTGCCTAACATTGCATTTTTTCGTTGCATGGGCATAAATGCTGATTATCAATAATAAACTTAGCTAATAGTTTGTTATTCGTGACGTTAATCGTGTGAGTAGAATCAACCAAGAGGTTAATTTTTTTATGGTAATTGCTTTTGGCTTGTGGAGCGCGCTGGTTATATTTCCATCACTCGAAGCGCTTATGCCCGTAGCGCAAGGTCAATTTAATGGCTGCATAGCTGACAAATCTTCTATCTAACGTTGCGTTTTGAGCTAAAATGAGATACGCAAAATTACCTTGTAGACTTTTCACTTTGAAGTAATATGAGGTAACATTTTTAATAAATATAAAGAGTTATCTGGAGGATTTATGTTTAATGTTTTTGATGGAAGCCCTGAAAAAATTGGTGTGACTTTGACGAAAAATGGCGCAAATTTTTGTGTTTATTCACGACTAGCTCGACGTGTTGAATTGCTTTTTTTCAAGGATAAAAATGCCAAGCAAGCAAGTTATATTTTTCAATTGACTGATTTAAAACATAAAACTTCTTATTATTGGCATATTTTTATTGAAGGCGTCAACCCTGGACAACTTTATGGTTTTCGCGTTTATGGTGATAATGATGAAGCTAAAGGTATTTATTTCTTCCCGGATAAAGTGTTATTGGATCCTTATGGTTTACTGGTTGAACGCGGCAAAAATTTCTCAAGAGACGCGGCAATAAAAGTAGGTTGCAATGTTGATAAATGCTTAAAAAGTATGGTTGTTGATATTGATGATTACGATTGGGAAAATGACAAACATCCACGTCATCCTTTTGCTAAATCTGTTATTTATGAAATCCATGTAGGTGGATTTACTCGCCATAAAAACTCTGGACTTGCCAAAAATAAGCGAGGAACGTATGCTGGTCTTATTGAAAAAATACCTTATCTTAAAGAGCTTGGGATCACTGCGGTTGAGCTGATGCCTATTCATCAATTTGATCCTACAGAGCATCATGCAGGCTTAGTAAATTACTGGGGCTATAGCCCGTTATCACTGTTTTCGGTTCACCGAGAATATAGTGCTGATCAATCTCCACTTGGACCAATCAATGAATTTAGAGATATGGTTAAAGCGTTACATTTAGCCAATATCGAAGTGATTTTAGATGTTGTTTATAATCATACCGCAGAGGGCGATCATCACGGGCCAACACTTTCGTTTAGAGGTTTTGATAGTACAGTCTATTATATCTTAAGCAAAGATAGGCAGTATTATATGAATTTTAGCGGCTGTGGAAATACCCTTAACGGCACCCACTCGGTAGTACGCAGGTTAATTATTGATAGTTTGCATTTTTGGATTGAAAAAATGCATGTTGATGGATTCAGGTTTGATTTAGCTTCTATTTTATCACGGGATGAAATTGGTCGACCAATGCCAAGTCCGCCGACTTTATGGACAATTGAAACAGATCCTATATTAGCGCCAGCTAAGTTAATTGCAGAGGCTTGGGATGCTGCGGGCTTATATCAAGTAGGTAGTTTACCTGGTCAGCGTTGGCGTGAATGGAATGGCCATTTTCGTGATGATGTGCGAAGTTTTTTTCGTGGCGATAAAGGGTCGGTGGGTAAGTTTGCTTCACGACTAGTAGGTAGCCCAGATGTTTACGCAGGGCAGAATCTTGAGCCAGAAAAATCTGTTAACTTTATCACCTGTCATGATGGTTTTACGCTTTATGATTTAGTCAGCTACAATGAAAAGCATAATGAGGCGAATGGTGAAAATAATCAAGATGGTGATAATAATAATATTAGTTGGAATCATGGCGTTGAAGGAGACACAAAAGATCCAAAAATTAACAAATTACGACTCCAACAGATGAAAAACATGCTTACAACAACACTGATGTCACTTGGTACCCCAATGATATTGATGGGAGATGAAATAGCACGTAGTCAAAAAGGCAATAATAATGGCTATTGTCAAAATAACGAAGATGTTTGGTTTAATTGGGATGATGTTGAAAAAAATAAAGAGTTATTGAATTTTACAAAAACTTTGATAAAACGCAGGATCCTACGTGAAGGGATGCATTTATTTGATACACAGCGTGCAATGTTGGATGTATTACTTAAACAATCACTCATGAATTGGCATGGCACACGGTTAAATCAGCCAGATTGGGGACATGACTCACATTCGATTATATTGGAAGTCCAACGAGCAGAATATGAAGTTAGACTGATTCTTATTTTTAATAGTTATTGGCAAACGTTAGATTTTGAACTTCCTAAGCTTATTAATAAGAAATGGTTACGTTTTATTGATACATCTTTGCAAGCTGGGGAAGATATTCATCAGGCAGGTCAAAAAGAGTATTACTACACAAATAAGTATACAGTACAGGCACACTCGACAGTTGTTTTATTCTCTGAAAATTAAATATAAATATACCTTAACCTTGCTAAATAACCTTGTAGTATGGTGAGTATATATACCTATGTTACCTCAAAATGCAAGGTCGTCATGGACTCGATAATAAGAGTAAGGCGCAACCGATGTAATGGGGACGAGCCTCAAATGTTGAACTCAAGGCTGTTTTCTTTCATATAAAAACCGAGTTGGCACCAACCGGCAAGGCTCCTTGTTTAAGTTTGCATCGTTATAAAATATCAATCGATAATAACTATACTTCAATTTTATGCCTCGCATATCGGCACAATTTGCTACCCTGATATTGCATTTCTAGGTAGCATGGGTATATAAAAGTATAAAAGTCTAAAAGTCTAAAAGTCTAAAAGTCTAAAAGTCTAAAAGTCTAAAAGTCTAAAAGTCTAAAAGTCTAAAAGTCTAAAAGTCTAAAAGTCTTCCATGTAGCCAATTTTTAAAGCATCAAAATCACTTTCTTGCCATGATAGTGTGCGTTTTAGCTGTTCTTTTTTAAACGATCTTAAGAGTCTATCAAGATTAGTTTGTTTCCAAGTATCACCTGATCGTTGATAACATTTATCAAAATCAATGATCCAGACTTTCCCTTGCTTATCGAGTAAAATATTGTGGATATTTAAATCGCTATGATCCACTTGTGCATTGTGCATTTTTTTTATCTGCTGGCCTATTTTTTGATATTCAAATTCAGATAACGGCGTCTTTTGTAAAATATTGACCAAATCATTGGCGTTAGGAATTTTTTCAGACAGTAAATCAGCTTGATAAAAAAATGTCCGCTTAACGACGCGTGCCGCTATTGGCCTAGGCACATTAACGCCTGCGTTGTGTAATTTATTAAGGAGATAAAACTCTTGAATTGAACGTGTTTTTTGCTTGCCAATAAAAATATAATGATCAGTGATTATTTTTCCTAACAATCCACCGCGTCGATAATGCCTCAGTGCCCCTTGTAATTTATCGAGTTGTACAAACCAAGTTGTGCCTCGCCCAATTGCGGAGCCTATCGTTTTATGTTTCGCTTGCCAATAAGCCACATTAAAACAATTTTCATTAATTTCATTTATTAATGAGTCGTCATAAACAATATGTACTTTATTTTGATTAATTTCTTTGAGCATACATGTTTACCTATTTTTATCTTTAATAAACTCAGGTTATTTATGCGCATGTTACCTCAAAATGCTTTGTCAGGCACGAACTAGATGATCAGAGTAAGGAGTTAGAGCAAACGAACGAAAGAATTGTTAAATATTTTTTAGTTATAATAAGCCATTTTTTTGCATCGTTAATGTTTTTTTATAGTCATTGGCGACTCTAGAAGATGGGCATATTCAAGGGCGAAGTGCATAATGGGTATATAATTGAAGATTTTTTGCGCGTTTCAAGCAGTAACGGCGCATAGCGATAAGGTCTGATAAATTAAAAAGAAACAATGAAAGTACACTCGCATGAAGCATGAAGCATGAAGCATGAAGCATGAAGCATGAAGCATGAAGCATGAAGCATGAAGCATGAAGCATGAAGCATTAAGCATTAAGCATTAAGCATTAAGCATTAAGCATTAAGCATTAAGCATTAAGCATTAAGCATGAAGCATGAAGCATTATCTGGCGACAAATATAAGCTCATAAATTATGAGTTGACAAGATCAACAGACTCTAGAAGTATTTGACATATTGTAGTGATATTTTTTTTGTTTTATCAAACGATCCGCCCGTTGATTCTGAGTAATTTATCATGATGGCTAAATGATCGTGACCAAATAACATGCCTGCGCCACCGAGTGAAAAGGCATAATCGAGACTTGTCTCTACGCTATTATAGTAAGGCGTAAGTATGAAAAACGGCCGCCAAACACGAGTGTATTGGTTTTTAGTTTGCGCACCAACTTCTAATGAGATGCCCGCGTTTATATAGTCATCTGAGATAACGTTGGTGCCACTATAAAGCAGTAAATCATTAATAACTCCACGATCTCTATCATTTTCAGAATAATGTCCTGCTGATACATAAGGGGACAATACAATATCAGGATACTCCCATTTTAGCGTTTTTCTATATTGCAATAGAATATTTGCCCCCTTCCCTAAATTTTTATTATCTTGAGATCGAAAATTATTGCCTTCTATTTGCATTCCAAGCTGTGAATTACCAGTTAATTCATAATTTCCTTGGAGATTAAGATAATCTTTTTGTCCGCCTAAATATACATAAATACTCTCTGGTGCATCATCACCGTAAGCTATCGATGTTGTCATGTTGAAGCGATTATTTATTTTATGTTGCCAAGCACCCTTTATATAAGGCGTGGATCGCATTGATTTTTTTAAACCGAGCATCAATTTAATATTACCATCTGCAAGTAATTTATTAAAACCAACACCTGCTTTTATTGTGCTATCTGGTGTTGTGGCTAACAGCGTGTCATCAATCACTTTATTGCTTGCGGTGAATAACTCTGAAGTCATTGAAAAACCACGCGCAGCATAAAAGTTACTTTTAAAATAATTCACACGCTGCGCAAGCCCAGAGCGCTCAACATAGTATATGTTATCAGAAATATTATCTGCAAACTCCATGGTTAATTGGCGTTGTTGATCATAGTGAGCAACACTATTTTTATTGGTATCTGAACTTGAATAAGCCAATTCTTGGGCAAAAGCAATCTGCTTTAGTTGCGCTGCACTTGTAATACGATCCAGCGCCGCGAGAGTAATAAATTGCGAATAAAGTTGATCTTGTTGTTTGGTATGATCATGCATTGCCAGTGAAAAATAAAAGGTTAGCCATGCGGCTGGTTTAAAATCATTCTTCTGTTTTGCATTGTGTGGGAATTGAGTGTAATAACGCGCTGTATCTAGATCATTATGCTTGAACGAAAATGCTATTAATAAGTCAGTATAGTCTTGTTTATTAAGATATTTTTTTGCTAATTTTAATTGTAGTTGCGCCTTATCAGGATTTTCATATTGCATTAATAAAGGTAGGTAGGCCACTAAAAATTGAGGATCACTTTGTTTGCTTTTATCTGATGCTAATTGCTTTTGCAGACGCACAAAACGAGCATGTTCAATTTTATATGCTTGACCATATTTTTCCATTTTTTTTAATATTAATATTTGTAGTGCTTCTTTTCCTGCAACATTTTCATGACTAGAAAACACTTTTTGCAGATAATAATTTGACCTATCTATGTTTTGAATAATATCATATGCAACTGCCATTACCATCCATAATTCAGGTGATTGATCGGATCCTTTTTCAATGTTATCTTCCACTATAGCAAGTTGCTTCTTGAGGATCCGCCCATTATTAAAAGAGATTAACAACCATAATTTAGCTACCGTTAGACTCAGTGAATTATTATCTAATAAAATAGCTTTATGGAACATCTTTTTTGCATCTTTTTGGCGTTTTAAGGCGTTAAATAATAGTCCCTTAATCATCCAAAACAATGGGTTTTTTTGAAAATCTGCCATGTTTGTTGAGGTATTTTGCTGTTGATCAATAGTAGTAACCATTGCTAATAAATCTTGGTATTGTTTTTGTTCGAGTGCAAGGTAGGCATAACTATAAAATTGATAGTTTTTTTGTAGCGTTTCAAACTCTTTTTTTGCATAACGTAGTAATTGTTTATTGTTATGCTTGTACTGATAAAATTGAGTGACTCGTTCAAAGTCAATCTGGCGTCCTTGGCCACTTTTTATGACATATTTAGAGGCATGAATTGAAGTTTTAAATGCTTGTTCATTCCACGCTACATCGCTCAAAAGCATCTTATAACTAATAATTTCTTGAGGCGTTGCATGACTAAAAGACGTAATACTTCTGAGGATTTTATACGATTTTTTTATTTTGTTTTTAATAAGGTAATATTGAGCCACAAGGATAAGTGCATTGAAATTGGTGATCCTTTTTTTTTCTATAATGTTAACAATTTGTTTACTTGACTTAAGTTCACCTCCTCGGATATAGATCTCAAGCAAAATAGGAAGTAATTTATCATTTTTTATTTTACCTTTTTTATAAAGTAAAAATAGATGATCGGCAGCACGTATGGGTTTACCAGCGTTTTCATGAGCATAAATAAATAGAGCCACGTTCTCTGGAGACAAATCTTCTTTTAATACAGTAAAAGAAATTTTTGCCGCTTTATCGAACTGATGCGAATCAAGATAAAGCATTAAGGCTTTTTTGCTGGCTTTATAATTATGGCTATTAGCCCCAATAAAGGCTAAATGATCGGCAGCTTGCTGTGGCTTTCCCCTCCATTGCTGTACTTCACTCATTTTTTGGTGCCAATATAGAGAATGAGGATTTAATTTTAATGCCTTGTTCGCGGTCTTCTTTGCACTTTCTAAATCATTTGCATAAGTAAAAACTTTAAACAAAAGTACTAACTCTTCATTTTTTTCTTTATTGCCTTGCTCTTGCGCACACACAGCTTGCATAGGGAAAAACAATAATATGATAAATAAATACAAAGTTTGTGGCTGATATTTCATATTCAAAAACTCATGCTTATCAAACTAATAAACCGCGTGTCGTAAACGGTGTTTCGCAACTCTTTGTGCATCTTTTAAAGAATTTAATGATAAATAAATTTTTACTAATTTGCGACTCATTTTAGGATCCTCATAAAAATCTGCTTCATATTCACGAGCAAATTTTAAAGCTTGTTCTGTTTGTTTAAGGGTGGTAAGTTCCGATATAATGGTAAAATATCCTCTTTTCGTGTGTTGATAAAATTGTTCTGTTTGTTTTTTATTTTTATATTGCTTGGAAAGTTTTTTATACCATAATTGAAAATAAATAATTCTGTTTTTTACATATAAACGGGCTTTTTCTTTTTCACCTTTAAAAAATAAAAAATTAACAATATTCACATTTTCACCACCAGAGTATTTTGTATCTGATAGGTAACTAAGCTCATCTAATTTTTGTGCAAAATATATAGCAGATTCATAGGAAGAAAATCCTATGGTATTCGCATACCAATATTTTAATTCCATTTCATTAGTAATATCAAATGACCTAACCCGTTGAAATAATGGTGCCATCATATTGATTGTTTGCATGTGCCAATTATTTTCATCCTTGGAATAATAGCGTGTTTTCAGCGTGAGCATTTCTAAGTGAAGTGCTTTATTTCTATGTGATTTATCATTATAAAATTTACCTTCTTGTATTTTTTTTACTGCAAGATCAAACTCGTTATTATTAATCAGGTTCTCAATTATTTCAAACTGGAAAGCTATATTTTTAGGATATGCCTTTGTCAAATTATATAAATATTTTTCTGAAAGAGAATCATTAGTGCTTGCAAGCATTATTTGTTTATGTAATAAATGTCTTGGAAAAATTGAATATAAAATGAATAAAACCGTACAAAAAAATATAATGACTAATCCGTAAGATATTGTTTTTGCTCTTTTATTTTCATCCTGGTGTGCAGTGAATGATGACATTGGCAACCCTCTGTTTAAATTGCAGCGATAAGCGAACACCTGATTGTGTTTTCACTGTGTTAGTCTTCTGAGCTTTGGGTGTTGTCTTTAGTTTGCAGCCCATTTTAAGATGATAATTAAACTCAATCGGCACATGGCTGCTCAGGGTAAAGGATATTTTTTTATTTGTTTTTTTATAGTTTGTAATTTGTGCATTGGTATCTTCTAAAAATGTGTTACTTGTTAATTTTGTTTGTTGTTTAAACGCCACAGTCATGTTCTTAGCTTGGGTATTTAAGTGTATATAGCGCTGATTATTGTGATAATTTTGCCCTAATACTACCTGACTATTTGCATAGTCTACTTGCCCTAGCGACATAGCGGCTCGGATGGTTTTTAAATGTTGTAATCCTGCAAAATAATATATATTTTGAGCGACATTAGTCTTTATTTTTGCAGTGGTCTTTATTTTGGCAATAGAAGCATCATAAAACTCCTGTGTTTTAGGGATATATTCAGTTGTATAAATAGGCATAACTTTTTGTTTTAGTGCCCAATCATAAACACTTGTTAAGGCATTTAGCGATGCAGTTTTGGATGCCGCATAAAAATGATAATAAATATCTATGGGTTTTAATCGCCTTGGGCTGTCTGTTAATTTAAAGGTTTGAATGACTTTTTTAAACCCCCAAAAATTCTTTGTCCATTCGTGAGTATACATATTCTCATTTTGAGCACCTGTATACGTTTGGATATACTCTCCATGCTTAATAGCGTATGGAGAGACTAAAGAAAGCCACGGTTTATCATTTGTTATAGTAGTATCTCCGCCATTAATATTTAAAATATTTTCTTTATAGACGTACGCTAACACGGCTTGGGTTGGATCGGTATCTCCGCTCCAAAAAACAACATGTGCTTTAGTTTTCCCTTTGGGTAACAACGTATCTACATACTTTAATGAGCCATTTATTTCGTCTTCTAAAGAGAAATTATAATTTTTGATATCCAGTCTATATTTACTCGCTAAATGTCCATTTTTGACTTTATTCCAGAAAAATGGGTGGGAATATGTATGCGTAGCAGCCTCAACATAGGGCAATGAAAAAATAGCTTTGGCTGTTTTTTCAAGGGAGGGAGCATCTTGTATATATAAGCCTTTTTTGCTGCTTGTTTCTCCTTCAACTAATGATACAGACTGTGGTATTTTATATTTTTTAAGCACTTTTTTATAAGTTGCCTCAATACTATATTGCTTAGGATCCCATTCAACACGGCTCATTGAGCCATCACCGTCAATGTGCACGAACATTAAACGACGGCCATTTTCAGTGGTTGGATCTAATATTGGAATATCATCTAATTCGAGTGTACGCTGCACAAAAGCAAATGGATCAATAACCCACTGAGTTTCCTCAGGATCCGCAAGATTTCTAACCACATAACCTGGTATGGCATATCCTCCCCAAGGGGTTTTTGCAATCACTGTCGAGTGTGGGTTGTTTTTCGTTGTAACTTGTAACAACGCTTCTGCTTTTAGTGGTTGGTATGCGTAATGCTCCTTTGCTAATAACACGGGTGCTTCAAAATTTAGCATTGGATCTTTTATCGAGATAGCTCGCTTTGTAAATAAATTTGAGTTTATTTTTATACGTTTAATCGCTAATAGATCATAAATTTGACTGTTATTATTCACCCCGAAACCAGACATAAATAGCAGTTTTTTATGGCTTGCTAGCACTGTTTTTATCCAGTTTATATATGCGCGGAAATTGTTTTTTAAATCATGGTCAAACCAAATTATAACTGCTTTATAACGTGTTAACTGCTCAGCTGTTGGCAGGCCATCTTCAATTTTTTTAATCACTGGAATATAACCCAGATGTTCAATCGGCATAGCCAATAATCGCAGAGGAGCTGTTATTTTTAGTGTGTGTTTTCCATTTGTGAGAATTAATATTTCTCGTGAAATAGCATTTTTACTGCTTTTCCCGTAACGATCTAAATCTTTATTGGCTATATAAGGGATAAAATTTAGCGCTTCAAGTTTATCAATAGTTGAATTTATTTTTTGTGGTTCACTAAGCGGAAGATAGTCAACAGCAATAATATCAATGCCATATTTTTGCACCTTGGACAATTTATTTAACAGCCAAGCACGATCATCTTCTTTTACTTTTTTATACTGTAGATTTTTATTTGATAATCCATAAAAAACAGATTCAACCAGCATTGCATCAATATCATTATGAATGTCATCAATAATATTAAAGCCTCTATTTATTATAAGTTTGCTATTTGGGAAGGTTTTTTTAAACTTTTTAATAAATTTAATTAGCCCTTGCTTATAATAATTTTTATCCTTTTCTGATTTTACCGCTAATTCATAAGAATCTAGCGTATCAAAAAAGAAATTCTTAAAGCCTTTATTAACCATTGGTTGAATGACTTTATTAATTAAAAACTGTTGATAATCTTTATTGGCAATATCAAGTACAACTGAGTGCCAAAGGTTGTTATTGGTAATTTTCCAGTCCTCATGAAGATTTTTAAAATAACTGCGCGAAGAGCTTGCTTCGCCGATACTCACATAGGCATAAATTTTATCTTGGTAGGTTTTAAAACCATGACTATAAGGCGAGATATTGTCTGGCTCCACAATAATGTAATCATGGAGACCCACATTAGAATAAGAGATGTCATGACCATAGTAGACAATAGCACTTTTTTTTATCGATGGGGGATTAGTTGCAATCGCAAATGATGGAAGTAGAAGTGCTAACAGTGGAGCTAACTTTTTTAAGATTTTACTGAAGCATAAAAGTTTCATAAGATAGCCTTCCGAGTAAATTTGTTAAAACAATCGTACTTGCACAAAACATAATTAATAAAGAAAACGCAAATCCATAACCAAAAAAACTAGGTCCCATATAAATTGTTAACAAACTAAGCGATGCATTTAAAACAAAAAATGCAACACTTAACCACATTGCTTGAATGCGTCTGTCTATATAATATAAAAGTGCCAGCATTGACATAAAACCAAGTTGTAAATAAACACCAACCAGCAAAACATTAAATAAACTCAAATATAGCGAGGAAATATTCAAAAAATTAAAAATAATGGGGGCATTTAAATAAATTCCGATCGAGAAAATAGCTTGAATAATCAGAGTTTCACGAAGAGTATCCTTAGCACTGTTAGTTATGCCTAATCTATGATGCTCAATCGTATCTAAAGTTGCACCTTCTCGGATTGCATTGAAATAAAAATCATTTTTTTCGGCAAAGGTTGACTCCAAACGATAAAAGAAAACACTCATACCTGGAATGATCGACAGGTATGCAAGGAATATCGGGATGTCATATAAAATAGAAAAATGAACCTTACCTATAACCTGCGCACCTGTATTAATGTTATACCAAAAAATAATCTTATCTATCCAAGATCCTAATGTGTAAAAAATACCACTTAAAGCCAGCGCCCAATAAAATTTTTTAGGATTAAAAAAAGAATAGCTGATCAGTCGATCTGAAATATATTTTTTGATAATTAACAGCATTAAAAGGAGTAATAAAAAAATATTACCCAGCAAGAAAATGACGACCAAACCATCAAGCATTGGCGCAAAATAATAGGTTGCCCACACTATAAAACCATATGCGAAAACATAAGAAAGCATAACACTGCGAAAAGACTCTAAACCAGTAGCTAAGATATGTGCGATCCAAATAGCACATAAAACTACAAACAATAAGATAACGGAATAAACAAAAATTACGCTTTGATCTGGGTATAAAAAATTAAAAAACACCACAGCAAAAATCAATGCTATTGGCAATAAGATAGCAAAAGCACCAAAAAAAGTAGGCAACACCTTACTTTCTTTACCAGCGAAAATAAGATTTGCAATATGACGGGTAAAAGGCATTAAAATTGGGCTTGTTGCAATCAAACTGAATGCTAAAGTCGTTGCGTAAACAATTAATCCATCGAGCGGGCCTTGACTTCCGTGTACAAATGCAGTTATAAAGCCTACTAAAAGGAGCGCAACGATTGAACTAACCCAAGCACCAGCACTGAGCATACCTGCATAGCTATATATTTTTAAAACAGAAGAGAGGCGATCACCTTTTAATGATTTATTTAACACAAAACCAATACCAGCCATTATAAGTTCTCTTTTTTATTTAATGTATCAACATATAATTGTTGATATTTATCCAAAAATAATGCTTTGTTATAATATTTTTTTACGCGAGTTAACCCTGATTTTTGTGAGCTTGCCCATAGCGTTTTGTCGGTTAAATATTGTACATAGGCTTCGCCTATTTTATTAGCATCGGCAATATCAAACACAGCACCTGCACATCCCAATTTAATATCATCTTCATCGACCCCACCCTCAATTAATTCTTTGCAGCTGCCTACATTTGTTGCTATACAAGGAATGCCAGCCGCAAAACTCTCGAGAATAACTAACGGCATTCCCTCACTAATCGAGGTTAAGGTCGTTAGACCAAGTTGAGGTAAAATGTCATGTATATGTTGGAAGCCTAAAAACTTAATATGTTTTTCAAGCTGTAATGCCTTTACCATATTTTTACATTCCAGGACATATTTTGCATCTTCATGTAACGGCCCAATTAACCAACCCTGCACGTCAGGAATTTTAGTTGCCGCGACCCGTATAGCGCGAATAAAAGTTCGAATATCTTTAATAGAAACAATACGCCCAATCAGACCAACAATCGGTGGGATATTGGCTGTTCGCTTTTCAATGAGATGTCCAAACCGTTCAATATTGACGCCATTGGCAATAACTAATGATTTTTTTGGCTCTGCACCTAGTGTAATTTGGATATCCCTTGCATCATTAAATAAAGACAATATTTTATCTGCCTTGCGATAGCTTAGTTCCCCCATTTTTTCGAAAAAACCAATCCATAAATTTTTGAGATACTCATCTTGATCAGCCCGAGAGAAAAGGGCTGAACGATCAATTTCTAACCATTGAGCAGCCATCATATCAATCTTACGTTCTCGTGTATAAATACCATGCTCAGTCAATAAAAAAGGAATATCATAGCATTGTGATATTGTTGTACCTAGATACCCTGCATAGCCAGTTGAAGGACTGTGCACCAGCTTCATTGAGGGTAAATGTTTCAAAATGCCAGAGAGGATCCAAATTGGTTTATGCATATTACGTACGGACCAAAAATATTCTTGAAAAGGTATTGTTTTTGCATTCTCATAATATTTTTTTTGAATAAACTCCCAAGATAACTCACTAAACATAAAATCTTTATATTTGAGCTTGTCAGATAAAAAATTTTCCTGAAAAACCGTATCAAGAATAACATTTGTATCACTTTTATTGTGGTTAAATGAAGAATGAAGATCATCAATAACCTGCATTGCGTAAGGACAGCCTCTGTGGCGGATTGGGATGGTAACTACTGGATCAAAGAGGTAATGGCACTCAAGATGTACTAAATTTTCAGGTAAATCATAAAGTATTTCGCCATAATCTTTGCGTCGTGAACCAATAAAGATACAACCAAAGGTCAATTTATCTAAACCTGTAATAAGCTGATAAATCCATGACGACACTCCTCCACGTATGTAAGGAAAGGTACCTTCCCCAATCAGCATTATATCAACATGTTCACTTTTTCGAATATATCTAAGATTTTTCATCAGTTAATCCACTGTTTTATAACTGGATACATTCGTTCATTGATGAACAAGTCTTTAGCACCAGTAAACACCTTAGAGACAGCTTCATAATTTCTTTGCATGTAATAAATTTCAGCAAGGTAGGGAATAATAAAATCTGCGTTACTGCCTTTTTCGATAGCGATATTAAAATGCTCTTGTGCAAGTTCAAGTTCATCTCTGTAAAAATAAATTTTTCCAAGTAATGAGAATAACGTATGAAACTGTTCAGGATCTTTACCTATTTTAAGTGTTAAGCTAAGCGATTGTTGTGCATATAGGAACGCTTGTTCAGCACTAAATTCTTGTAACTGCCCATCATTTAATTCAAAGTAAATCATATTCCAATATAAAAAGGCGAGTGCCTTTGCAACTGCTGCTTTTTGAAAATCAGATTGGCTATTATCATTAAATAGTATCAAATTGCTATAGATTTGAGCATTAAGATCTTTCTCAAAGTTATCAAGAATCAAAAAGCTAAAGAGGCGAATTTCATCATCGTTAGAAACCATTGACTGTTTAAAAAACGAGATACTTTCTTTATTTTTATGTTTCGAAATTGCGACTAAAGCTTGCATACGTAGGTCATGTGAAATATTTTCATTATTTACGTAAGTCGGTAATCCACCTTCACCACAAAAACGGTTTACCTTATGGAACGGCTCTTCGTGGTTAGTCGTATTAATAAATTTTACATTTTTTAAGGACTTTTCATATTTTAGGATGTATAAAATGGCAACTAGCGCAATACTAAATATATAACCTATGGCAATAAAAATTAAATTAAATAAAGTAAAGAATAAAAAAACGTTTCTAAAACTTGACCTGTAGCGGCCTTTGAATGTAAGCCCTGCAATAGTGGCAATGGTGATGCTAAATAGGATATGCAAAGACAACAAGAGAGGAAAAGATCCAATTTTGGCCAGTGCAGGTATTGTAAATAAGTTTAGGAGCATTGCAAATTCGGTGTATTTATCTGCTCGGCAACAGCATCAGTTGTCTTCAAATGAGCAAATTCTTTTGCGAGTTCAATATCATATACATCGAACATTGAAAATAACAAGCGTGGATCTTCCTCCTTAATTTTAACCATTTGTAGCAGCCTGGTTAAAAACCCTTGTGCCGATGATTTTTCTGAAAATGGAAACAATAAACTTATCATCACAATGCCATCATCAATTAAATGTGATGTCACTAGATCGAGAGCCCGTAGATATCTTTTTGCATAATCAAGTAAAAGATGAGCAAGTAGTTTATCGCTAACATTTAGGATCAACAAAGTGCTACTGACATCAAAATCAATTTTTATATTATACAATGTAGAAAGCTCATAATAAAAATCAGTGTCTAGATCTTGTCGCTGCAGTATGGTGGATTGATTAGCAAATATTTCTGCCAGTGGGTTTGCTCTGTATTGACGATTATTTGAGATATTGTCATAGATACTCTGCCACTTAATGGTCTCTAACATAAAATAATTAAGTAGCACGGTGATGTTACTCATGGAATCACGATTAAAAGACAAAAATGGCATTGATTTTATTAAAAAAACAGCTTTAACTTCTTTATTATACACAGCTGGTATCGCAGCAATATAATCAGTTTGATTATTTTCAAATGAACTTACATAAACCGCTTTTTTTCCTTCAATAGCCTTTGTAAGCATTAAGTCTTTGAGCTTTATTTCAGTAGTAAAGTTTGTATCGTCTGTTGTATAAAGTTTATTTTTTTGCACAAAAAATAGTTCGGCTTTAGTAACAAAAAAGGAGTTTGCTAATAATTTTAAAAAATAACTAACGTGATCGCCTTGTTTATTAAAGCTTTTTTTTATATCGATAATATTTGTTCGTAAACTCCTTGGTTTAAAAACGTAGTTTTTTTCTATTTGGTCATGTGAAATTTTTAACGTATAAAAAGCATTAGATAATTCATCAAGCTTTGCTTCCTTAAATGCCAAAATACTTTCATTTTGACGAAGTTTTTTCTCCCAAATATAGTGAAATAGCCCTAGCACCAGCAGTAATATAACCAGTTCTAAAAAAAAACGTGTAGGAAATTGAGCATAGCCTCTTTTAAATACCATCATAACAATAAACATACTAAATAATGCATTACTAAGACCATGAAACAAAATGAGTATCGTTAATAAGATAATCAGATAAAACGGATAATACTCAATGAGTAAAGGATCATTAGGGGAAAGCCAAAATCCAATAAAAGTATACAACAATATTGCTATAGCAGTTTCTAAATATGAAAATTTAGAAGCCAGTACCGTTATTCTATTTGGGAAAAAAAACTTCATATCAATTTTTCTTTTTTATTTTAATCATTTCTGTGATCATTAGCTGTGCTGTTTTACCAATAGATCCACTTCCCCAATCATCAGCAGATGCCACCGAGTTCCAGACAATATTTTTTGTTATAACATCAATTAGTTTTAGTTGCAGGCTAACCGCAGGCTCACCATCAATACCTGTTTTATAACGCCACTCGGTGACCCCACCAGTAAGCAAATAACGTGAGCCATTTTTCTTTGCTCTTTGCAATTGTTGTCTAAGATTGCGTTCATGTTTTGCGAATGCTGTTATTACCTTATAGCCGCGTTCAATCAAGATACCATCAATCAAATTAGCAGCACGCGCACCTGCTTGAGGACTGGTTGTATAGTTATCTAATAAGGAAAGTGTTATAGATTTTTTTGGATCAGGGATAGGCATCTTCGACTTCGATATGATAAGATTACGTGTGCAGCCCATTAGCCCAACAATTAAAAATAGTGCTAATAAATATTTTACTTTCATTATTATTCCCTCATTAA
Source organism: Bathymodiolus brooksi (assembly GCA_963680875.1). Taxonomy (NCBI): domain Eukaryota; kingdom Metazoa; phylum Mollusca; class Bivalvia; order Mytilida; family Modiolidae; genus Bathymodiolus; species Bathymodiolus brooksi. Next base: position 695,732 of record CAVMGF010000075.1, read on the forward strand.
AAATGTTTGTTATTTATTTCCATTGACTGTAATACTTGTTATCCAAGAAGAACTGCACTAAGCAGGACAAGATCCGCATGAGGTCATGGCTAGGATATTGCTGCACACGCATCGCTGCTGATGTGCTGTTTTATAATATATAATGCCCGTCTCTAATTCGTCGTCCTTGAAAACAAATTTTTTTATAAAAACCAGCTAAAACATCTATCTATTTTTTATATTTAGTCCTCTATATTGCCAATAAGTGCTGCTTATTTTGGTGTTGTATTTAATTCATTACCGTTACAGCAGCTAGCATTAGTATGCTGATAAATAAGCCGTCGAGTTGTAATTTATTTTTAAATTTCATGGTGTATTTATTTTTATATTCCATGGCGGTTAATATTAAATCACTTGGTAGATTACATTAAGTGCATAAATTAAACACAAATATATTTTTATATTGAGGTATGACGATAATTTTGCAACAGATAAACAGTGAATTTTTGATGGTAACGTTGGTAGAATAAATACACACCCAAGTTGGATGCAAATAAACGTAATATGAGAGAATGGCGATGTTATTTTTTATTGATAAATTGCTTTGAAGTATTAACTAGTATGGGTATATACCAATGCTACCCCGAAATGCAATATCAGGGTAGCAAATTGTGTCGATATTTGATGCATAAAATTGAAGTATAGTTATTACCGATTGATATTTTATAACAATGCAAATTGGTGCAAGGAGTAGCGCCCTTCTGGGCTGGACTCGATTTTTATATGATCGGTAGCAGCCTTGCGCTTAACATTCAAAAAGTACATCCCCATTATATCAGTTGCGCCTTATCTCTGATCATCTAGTTAGCAGCCGACGTTGCATTTTGAGGTAACATGGGTATAAATTCTAGAAAATTAGTTAATTATGTAACGTCTTCATGGCTGTTTATCGATAGCTTTACCCTGGTACACAGCGATGGTATCATTATCAAGAGTCGCAGGTCGTCCACCTGGATCAAGATTGCTCTTATCACCCATTTTTAGCATTCTTGTCTTTGGATGCTTCATATCTGGAGAAATTTGGAAAATATCAGGCATTGGCTTGCCAATGTTAAACACTGGTATGGCCTGTTGCAAATCAGTAACGTTTTTCCAAATAGCCCTCCGCCAGTTTGTTTGTTCCAATCCAGAATATATACCAGCCTTCCAACTGAGATCATTAAACAACTTAACATGCTCAGCGTTCATGGGCATCAGCTGTACTTTTGTGTTGGTTATGTCTATATTGCGGCCATCGGTGTCCGTGGCAGGTGAGGTCATATCACCCAACACAATGTAGGCATTGAACTTTGCGCTAAACCCTTCAGAGCCTGGTGTACAGTTGTTAGCACCAGTTCCATTGGTTTTATAATAAATAATTTCTGTTTCTCGTGTGTTGTTCTCGAAATTAAAGCCTTTTTGATAATAATAACCAGGAACATCTTTTGATGGTAAACATTTAGTCAGCCAGTTACCTATAAGTCCTGCTTCTTCTGGCGTTGGCGGTTGTATTGGAGTTGGCGTTGGCGGTTGTATTGGAGTTGGCGTTGGCGGTTGTCTTGGAGTTGGCGTTGGCGGTTGTATTGGAGTTGGCGTTGGCGGTTGTATTGGAGTTGGCGTTGGCGGTTGTATTGGAGTTGGCGTTGGCGGTTGTATTGGAGTTGGCGGTTGTATTGGCGTTGGATTTAATCTATGCCCTGTACAGGCAGTTAGTATTAATATGCCCATAAAACAGGCGCTGAGTTGTAATTTATTTATAAGTTTCATGTTGTATTTGCTCTTTCCTGACATTAATGGTTGAAATTAAAGAATTTGGCAGAGTTTAGCAAATACAGAAATAAAACACAAATACACTTTCATTTTGTGACGTAGCCGTTAATTTACAATTTGACAATAGCTACATTTTGGTATTTATTATTTTTAATAAATTACTTTAAAGTATTAAAAATCAAGGAAATATTAGCGGGATTAAATGGTCAAGGCAAGGTTGCTCTGACTGACATGCTTCGTGATGAGTTTTAAAATAAGGGACGTATTAACATCCCTTAATTTGTACATAATTTTATTATCAATTAAGTTTTCTTATGGGTTTTGCAATGCGTGATGGCGATTATGCCTTGAATACAGCGATGGTTTTATTATCAAGCGAGATAGGCCGATTATGATCATCTAGATCATCATTTTTGTCACCCATTTTGAGCAATTTTATATCTGGCATTTTAGTATATGTAGAAATTTGAAAGATATCAGGCATTGACTTGTTAATACTAAAGTCTTTTATTGCCTGTGGTATATTTGAGAGGTCTTTCTGGATATTGATCTTCCAGTCTGTTTGCCCCAATCCCGTATAGATACCAGCGCTCCAATCAGGATCATTAAACATCTTGACATGATGGTCGTCCATTGCCATGAGTTTTACGTTTGTCGTGGTGATATTGATATCGGTATGCTCATCACTTAAGCCAGGTGATGTGGTCTTACCCAACACAATGGTAGTTTCGAACTTTGCCTTAAACCCACTAGATGCAAGTGTACACGTTTTGCTACCTGGTACACCCATTTTATGATAAATATTTATTGTATTTAGAGTGTTGTTCTTGAAAGAAAAGTATTTTTGATAATAATAACCAGGAACATCTACTGATATTAAACATTTAATCACCCACTGACCAATAAGCCCGGCTTGTTTTGGTGTTGGCGGTATCGGAGTTGGCGGTACCGGAGTTGGTGGTATAGGCGGTGTCGACGGTTGTATTGGAATTTGTGGTATCGGCGGTGTCGACGGTTGTATTGGAATTTGTGGTATCGGCGGTTGTATTGGCGTTGGATTTAATTTATGGCCAGTACAGGAAGTTAGCATTATCATTACCATAAAACAGGAGCTTAGTTGCACTTTGTTTATAAGTTTCATACTGTGCTTCCTCTGTTATCACATTAATGATTGAAATCAAAATTATTATCAGAGGTTAGCAAATGTATAAATTAAACACAAATATATTTCTATTTTTCGCCATAGTTATTGTTGTATAATTTGGCAATAGCTGCATTTTGTCATTTAATTTTATAAATAAATTATTTTAAAGTATTAATTATCAAGTAAATATGAGCGTTATTAAGTGGCCAATGCAAGGTTAGCATGGATGACATAAGTAGACAATGTTTTAAAGCAATGGATATAAAATGCTCGCTTGTTTTATTAGAAGATTATTTTATTACAAATTAAGTTCTCTTACGGCTTTTGCAATGCGTGATGGCGATTATGGTTTGAATATAGCGATTGTTTTATTATCAAGCGATATAGGCCGATTATCATCATCTAAATCACCATTCTTGTCACCCATTTTGAGCAATTTTATATGTGTAATTATAGGATATGGAGAAACTTGAAAGATATCAGGCATTGACTTGTTAATGCTAAAGTCTTTTATTGCTGCTGGCATATTTGATACGTCTTTCGAGATATTGATCTTCCAGTCTGTTTGCCCCAATCCAGAATAGATACCTGTGCTCCAATCAGGATCATTAAACAGCTTGACATGATGGTCGTTCATTGCCACGAGTTTTACGTTTGTCGTGGTGATATTGATATCGGTATGCTCATCATTAGAGCCAGGTGATGTGGTCTTACCCAACACAATGGTAGCTTCGAACTTTGCCATAAACCCACTAGATGCAAGTGTACACGTTTTGCTACCAGGCACACCCATCTTATGATAAATAATTATTGTATCAAGCGTGTTGTTCTGGAAAGAAAAGTTTTTTTGATAATAATAACCGGGAACATTTATTGATGGTAAACATTTAATCACCCACTGTCCAAGAAGCCCTGCTTGTTTTGGTGTTGGCGGTGTATTTACAGAACGATCGTTATCGGTCGACAGCATAAGCCATGACGTTTCATTTTTCTCTTTTGTGTTACAAGCCGTTAGTATTAACATCGCCATAAGTACTGCTGCGAGTTTTAATTTGTTTGCTTGTCTCATAATATGTTCCTGGGTATTAATTGGATAGTTTTAAGTATTAAATAGCTAAGTGGCGATATTTTACCCATTTAAGATATCAATATTTTAAGTATTCGAACTGTGCTACGTGCTACCAAAACATTTTAACGATTTGAAAATAAAAAAAATAAAAATTTTTTTATAGTGTGATATTGTTCTCGTTAAATATCAAGCAAATTGGAGAGTGAGAGTTGTCAATGGAAGATTGCGCGGATTAACACGCGTAGGCGAGCCGTTAAAAATAAGGGATGGGTATATACCCATTGCTTGTTTTATAATGACTTAATTTATTTATAAATCAATCCAGCTGGCGAGTTTTGTAACGGCATTAGCTTACTGGGAAATGTAGCGTATATTTTATCAAGCATCAAAGGTCGACCATCTGGATCAAGACTGCTCTGCTTATCACCCATTTTGAGGATCCTCAAATCATTAGTAATTTTAGAAATTTGGAAAATATCAGGCACAGACGAGCCAATATGAAAGTCTTTTATGGCTTGTGGCAACTTCGAAACGTCTTTCAAATCACCCTTTGCCCAGTCTGTTTTCCCAAACCCAGAATATACACCTGCATGCCAACTAAGATCATTAAACATCGCAGCATCAGCTTTATCCATTGGCATTATTCGTAAGTTTGTTGTAGTGATATTGATATCGGTATGCTCATCTTTTGAGCCTGGTGATGTCGTCTTACCTAACGCAATGGAAGTTCCGAACTCTGAGGCAAAGCCAAGAGTAGCTAATGTGCACTTATTTACCGCTGAGTTATGATCTTTATAATAAAAAAAGTCTGTGTACAGTGTATTGTCCACGAAACGCAAGGCTTTTTTATAATGATAACCAGGAACATCTTTTGATTTTGCACATTTAATTACCCATGTACCAATCAGTCCTGCTTGTTGTGGCGTTGGATTTAATTCATGAGCGCTACAGACAGGTAGTATTAGCATGCTCATAAAAAAAACGGCGAGTTGTAATTTGTTTTTAACTTTCATGTTGTATTTCCTTTTATATTGTATTAAGAGTTAACTAGAAAACGTCTAGATGAGATTAAATGCATCAATGCAATCAATTATCAGGTGAGTTCTTACCACAGCATTTCACTTTAACCTGTAAATAAATTTTCTATAGGTATTCTGCGCTGCACTTGTTGTCAGCTAGTGCTATCTAGACGTCAACTGGCACCCTGCTTTTTGAAGTCCATGCTTTGCTCCTCTTTCAAAACCGCAAGCAGTAAGAAAGAAGCGCCGAGCAGCCAAACTCCGAGACAAATTATATGTAATAACAAGCATCAAATACAATTAATTATGCTTTTATTTTTTCACCCATTTGATACCCATGTTACTTCAAAATGCGCGATGTAACCCTTATCTCAGATATCAAATCAAAGATGACTGATAAATGGTCAAGGCTAATCCAAAATTGGAGGTTGGAAATATCTCAACTAGACATTTATTTTGAAGGATGCTAGATGATGTATTGGATATTTAATCACCTGAGACAGAATATTTAGCAGTCTCAAAGGCTACTTTTTTAGTTATGCAAGTCGATTTTTTTTTAAGCATAAGTTATCACTTGGTTGGTGCACGTGGCCTGCCAGCTTTATCCGCCGCTGGATAAATTTTTTTATAGTGTGATGCTGTTCTCGTTAACTATTAAGCAAATAGGAGCAGGAGGGGGCGTCAATGAAAGCTTGTGCTGACTAACACGCGTAGGAGAGCCGTTAAAAATAAGGGATGGGTATATACCCATTCCTTGTTTTAGAATGACTTAATTTATTTATAAATTAATACCGTTGACGAGTTTTGTAACGGCATTAGCTTACGGGCAAATGTAGCGTATATTTTATCAAGCATCAAAGGTCGACCATCTGGATCAAGACTGCCCTGCTTATCACCCATTTTGAGGATCCTCAAATCATTAGTAATTTTAGAAATTTGGAAAATATCAGGCACAGACGAGCCAATATGAAAGTCTTTTATGGCTTGTGGCAACTTCGAAACGTCTTTCAAATCACCCTTTGCCCAGTCTGTTTTCCCAAACCCAGAATATACACCTGCATGCCAACTAGGATCATTAAACATCGCAACATAAGCTTTATCCATTGGCACTATTTGTACGTTTGTTGTAGTGATATTGATATCGGTATGCTCATCTTTTGAGCCTGGTGATGTCGTCTTACCTAACGCAATGGAAGTTTCGAACTCTGAGGCAAAGCCAAGAGTAGCTAATGTGCACTTATTTACCGCTGAGTTATGATCTTTATAATAAAAAAAGTCTGTGTACAGTGTATTGTCCACGAAACGCAAGCCTTTATTATAATGATAACCAGGAACATCTTTTGATTTTGCACATTTAATTGCCCATGTACCAATCAGTCCTGCTTGTTGTGGCGTTGGATTTAATTCATGAGCGCTACAGACAGGTAGTATTAGCATGCTCATAAAAAAAACGGCGAGTTGTAATTTGTTTTTAACTTTCATGTTGTATTTCCTTTTATATTGTATTAAGAGTTAACTAGAAAACGTCTAGATGAGATTAAATGCATCAATGCAATCAATTATCAGGTGCGTTCTTACCACAGCATTTCACTTTAACCTGTAAATAAATTTTCTATAGGTATTCTGTGCTGCACTTGTTGTCAGCTCGTGCTATCTAGACGTCAACTGGCACCCTGCTTTTTGAAGTCCATGCTTTGCTCCTCTTTCAAAACCGCAAGCAGTAAGAAAGAAGCGCCGAGCAGCCAAACTCCGAGACAAATTATATGTAATAACAAGCATCAAATACAATTAATTATGCTTTTATTTTTTCACCCATTTGATACCCATGTTACTTCAAAATGCGCGATGTAACCCTTATCTCAGATATCAAATCAAAGATGATTGATAAATGGTCAATGCCAATCCAAAATTGGAGGTTGGAAATATCTCAACTAGACATTTATTTTGAAGGATGGCTAGATGATGTATTGGATATTTAATCACCTGAGACAGAATATTTAGCAGTCTCAAAGGCTACTTTTTTAGTTATGCAAGTCGATTTGTTTTTAAGCATAAGTTATCATTTCGTTGGTTGGTGTACGTGGCCTGCCAGCTTTATCAGACGCTGGATAAATTTTTTTATAGTGTGATGCTGTTCTCGTTAACTATTAAGCAAATAGGAGCAGGAGGGGGCGTCAATGAAAGCTTGTGCTGACTAACACGCGTAGGCGAGCCGTTAAAAATAAGGGATGGGTATATACCCATTGCTTGTTTTAGAATGACTTAATTTATTTATAAATTAATACCGTTGACGAGTTTTGTAACGGCATTAGCTTACGGGCAAATGTAGCGTATATTTTATCAAGCATCAAAGGTCGACCATCTGGATCAAGACTGCCCTGCTTATCACCCATTTTGAGGATCCTCAAATCATTAGTAATTTTAGAAATTTGGAAAATATCAGGCACAGACGAGCCAATATGAAAGTTTTTATGGCTTGTGGCAACTTGGTAACGTCTTTCAAATAACTATTTGTCCAGTCTGTTTTCCCAAACCCAGAATATATACCTGCATGCCAACTAGGATCATTAAACATCGCAACATCAGCTTTATCCATTGGCACTATTTGTACGTTTGTTGTAGTGATATTGATATCGGTATGCTCATCTTTTGAGCCAGGTGATGTCGTCTTACCTAACGCAATGGTCGTTTTGAACTCTGTCTGAGGAAAAGTCAATAGCACCTGATCTGCAATTATTGACCGCTGAGTTATCATCTTTAAAATAATAAAATTTTAGGTATAGATGCCACAGTAGAGGCAATTGCATTTAATGCTTGATGGCTCAATTATAACCCATCATCTGTTTCGTTAGAATAATTAGCATAGCGATCAACCTCTTTTACGGTAGTTTTTTTTGATTCCTGTTTTGGGGTTATTTTTCCTTCATATTGCTCTAGTGTATAGTTATATAGGGAAGGTGCATAGGTTTCATTGTCAGGAAGCGCTTTCGCAAGAGATTGATAGATAATTAATGCTCTTTGGGGCGCACTTTTAGCAAAGTGAAGTAGCTCAGGTTTAACAGATATAGGGATGCCTAGAGTCACAGGAGCAGCTTGAAACTCTAAAGTATTGTAATCGAGTCTGTGACAGCAGTTGTGATAGTGTTCGTGATAATCGCTATCTTCCGCCAGTATATTGTCCCATTCTTCCTCATTATATCCGTTTGCCTTTAAGCTCCCTTGTCTTTTTGCGAAGTTGATGTCTCGATAGAATCCCCTCTGGGGATAATATTTTGCCCTTAGCTTTTCTCTTTTCTTATTGTCTTTGTTCCAATAAACCTCATAAGTAGTTCGATTATCAATAAATTCTATGATCTGTGTGGTATTAGTCACTAACTTATGCAGTTTATTTACAGCGCCCATTGTCTGAAATCCCTCAATATCATCAGCCTTGCAAATGAAATACCTTGTTATTTCCTCATGACAATCAGAAGATGGTAGGTTAGCAAGTTTACAAGCCAATACTGTTCGAGCTGAATTGTTAATCAACTCTACCATAGCATGTCTTAGAATTACTTTTTCAGAATCAGAAAATCCAGGATGACCACTAAATTTAAGACATGCGCTAGGAAAGTTTCTTTGGTGTAATTGTTCTTCTAATTTTGCTATTGAATTTTTTTGAGAAGCTGTAAATATAGCGGATTTTCCTGCCTTATCTATCTCAGACATCTCATACCATTTAGGGATTTCTTCTTCCTCAGGGGTCATGAAATTTTTATTTTCTGGTGCGATTGAATTTTGTTTTGGGGCAGATGACGTTCTTTTTTTGGGCAATAACAAAATTTTGGATTTTCCCATGTTAACTCCATGTGTGTACTTATGTCTCACCAAGCGGTTGGTAATAGACTTCGACTTTAAATGTTAAATTATATATGCGTGATCAATCAAGTCTTTTACGACACTTTTGGTTTTTATGAGAAATTTGAAAAATTCACACAAAAATTACACATTAAAGACTATTGCCAATTTATATACTCATGAGAGTTAAAAATGCACGCTAATTGAGTGCTAGGCAATCAGAGTCAGGAGTAACATTTTAGCTTTTAATAATGAGCATGCGAATGCCTATCATTGGCGAGGCTTATCGTTTATGAGAAACAACCGATTTTTGTAATTTCTTTATGAGTCAACTCTTGCTGATATTTGAGTTGAAGGCAGGTGTTTGAGTTATGCTAAATCGACTTATTTTTAAGCATAAGTTGTCATTTAGTTGATTGTTGTACTTGACCTACCAGTTTGATACAGCGGAGGATAAATTTTTTGCTGGTTACATGGAAATAGATGCTGGCAGTAGAAACAATTGCATTTAATGCTTGAATTTAGGGGGAAAATAAAAGATAATTTTAAAGATCATGCATAGCATCTTCACATCTCAACATCTCAGTACAAATCACCTTACTTACATTGCATTTTGACGTAATTTTGGTATAGACAAGGAATAGTATGCTCAAAAATAAAACTCTACTAATCACTGGTGGCACAGGATCATTTGGAAATGCGATCCTTAAGCGCTTTTTATCATCAGAGATTAAAGAGATCCGCATTTTCTCTCGTGATGAGAAAAAACAAGATGACATGCGTAAAATATTTAATAATGGCAAATTAAAGTTTTATATCGGTGATATTCGAGATCCTCAGAGTATATTGACGGCAATGCGTGGTGTTGATTACGTTTTTCATGCAGCCGCATTAAAACAAGTACCCTGTTGTGAGTTTTGTCCACTTGAAGCGGTCAAAACTAATGTGCTTGGCACAGAAAATGTTCTGGAAGCAGCAATTAATCAGGGGGTTAAAAAGGTGATTTGTTTGAGCACAGACAAGGCTGTTTACCCTATTAATGCGATGGGAATATCTAAGGCGATGATGGAAAAAGTCATTGTGGCTAAATCACGCAATGTTCCCAAAGACATGACAATCTGTACCACGCGTTACGGTAATGTTATGGCATCGCGTGGCAGTGTCATTCCTCTTTTTTGTCGCCAAGTTATTGAGGATACGCCACTGACTATTACTGACCCTTCGATGACTCGTTTTATGATGACACTAGATGATGCGATAGACTTAGTTCTTCACGCGTTTGAACATGGAAGTAATGGCGATATTTTTGTACAAAAGGCCCCCGCTGTGACGATTGAAACTTTAACGCAAGCTATTCTTGAAATGATGGGTCGGCCTTATCATAAAATAAATATTATTGGTACGCGTCATGGCGAAAAATTATTTGAAGCATTGTGTAGCCGAGAAGAGAAGTTTGTTGCACAAGATGAGGGCGAATATTACCGTATTCCAGTTGACAACCGTGATTTAAATTATGCTAAATCTTTTGCCGAAGATGCTCAAGATATTTCTTTAATTGAGGACTACAACTCAGAGAATACTCGACGCTTAGATGTTGAAGGCATGAAAACCTTATTACGTAAACTTGATTTTATGCGCGAGCTTGAAGCTGGCAATCTCATGGTACCTGAATGTGTGTAGATGAATGTTTTATACCCATGTGACGATCGAAATGCAAAATCAGCAAGGCAAATTGTGCCGATATGCGAGGCATAAAATTGAAGGGAAGTTATTATCATGGGAGATTTTATCACAATGCAAATTGGTGCAATGCTCCGCGCCCGTTGGTGCACTAACTCGGTTTTTATATGAAAGAAAGCAGCCTTGCGTTGCAACATTCGATGGGTACGTCTCCATTACCTCATGCTGCGCCTTACTCTGATTATCGAGATCGTGGCCACCGTTGCATTTTTTCGTTGCATGGGTATATATCCATGCTACTGAGAAATCTTCAATATTGAACTTCTCAGCGTTAAATACTTATCAAGTATAAGATAGACTATAGAGCTTCGAAGAAGATCGAGCTGCTTTTTGACGGGGATGCGTTTAATCGTATTTTACAGGGCAGTGAAATATTATAAAAGCAAACTAAGGGTGATTTACGTTCAGTTAATATTGTAAAGGATTATACCGCGCTGAATATATCTGCTAAGGTGGTTAGGATCATTATCCGCGTTGTTGATTATGTCAATAAATTTGTGTGGGGAAACAATGATAATATTGCTTGTTGGTCAGTATTGTTATTCAGAGACAAAAGTGATTCAAGCTACAAATTGTGCTTTAGCATCTACAGCTTGTTATGTGAATTTACGTAAAAAAACATCATAAATCCGCATTCGCTTGGTGGGTAGTAACAAAAATACCCAGTGAAAAAATGCTCTTAAGTATTTTAATCTGCAAAAACAAGCTAAAAATTCAATCGAAATTTTTTAAAAAAGTATCATTTAACATGGATAAAAAAAGCGTATTAATAACAGGCGGTAACGGGTTTTTAGGCAGTGCTTTGACTAGCCACTTGAGGCGCCGATATTCTTCTGTAAAAAGTTCTATTCGAGTACAAAATACCGACAAATTTACAAGTGATGCTGTCATTGAAGTTGGTGCTATTAATAAAAGCACAAATTGGGACAAAGCACTTATTGGTATTGATGTTATTGTGCATACCGCTGCGCGTGTTCATATTATGCATGATAGTTCATCTGATCCATTGGACGACTTTAGAGAAGTAAATACATACGGTACGCTTAACCTTGCTCAGCAAGCAGCTGATACAGGTGTAAAACGCTTCATTTTTATTAGTAGCATCAAAGTAAATGGCGAGTCAACAGAGCGGTTGCCTTTTAAGGTAAATGATAGTTATATCCCAACTGATCCCTATGGATTAAGTAAATATGAAGCTGAAGTAGGTTTGCATAAAATAGCTAAAGAAACAGCACTGGAAGTGGTGATTATTCGCCCTCCATTAGTATATGGTCCAGGCGTGAAAGCTAATTTTGCTACGATGATGAAATGGGTTAATAAAGGAGTGCCTTTGCCATTAGGTGGTATCACAGAGAATAAGCGTAGTTTGGTTTCGGTTGATAATCTTGTTGATCTTATTGCTATCTGTATTGATAATCCTAACGCGGCCAATGAAACATTCTTGGTGTCTGATAATGATAATGTATCAACGACGGGTTTGTTAAAAAAGATGGCAGTGGCATTAAATGTACCGAGCCGATTAATCCCTCTGCCTGTATCATGGTTTACTTTTGTCGCTAAATTACTAGGGAAGCCCGCAATATCTAGGCGGCTGTGTGGCTCTTTACACGTTGACATATCTAAAACTACTGATTTATTAAATTGGACACCACCTTACGGCGCAGAGCAATCTATGAAAAAAACAGCCGATGCTTTTCTATCAAACATAAAGACCGATGGAGCAGTGGCGAGCATGGCAATCCGAAGCATCGATGTTTTAATGGCAGTCCTAGGATTAATTGTTACTTCCCCAATTTTATTTATTGTGGCTCTAATCGGTTATTTTGATACAGGATCTCCTATTTTTATTCAGGAGCGCGTTGGTCGAGATAAAAAACCTTTTAAGCTAATTAAGTTCCGGACTATGCCAATGGATACAAAATCTGTTGCCAGTCATTTAGCCAATACTGTCTCAATAACAAAACTTGGGCGTTTTTTACGTAAGACTAAAATAGACGAGCTACCGCAACTAATTAATGTATTAAAAGGCGAGATGAGTTTGGTAGGCCCCAGACCAAACTTGTTTAACCAAAAAGAGTTAATTAACGAGCGTGATAGTCGTGGTGTTTACGATATTTTGCCAGGCATAACTGGACTTGCTCAAGTTAATAATATTGATATGTCTACGCCTAAGTTATTAGCAGAAACAGATAAAAAAATGATGGAAACATTGACTATTAAAAATTATTTTATATATATTTTTCAAACAATAACAGGAAGAGGCTCAGGAGATGCTGTTAATTAATTTATCGAGCTGATTGATTTTTGTGCTACTATCTCAACCCTTGCAGTGATGCAAAGTTTTTCTATTTAGCTTGTTAGGACTGCAAACTTAAATGAACTATTTTTTCTCTCTCCCACGTATTTATAAGCGTCTGATTAGCGTCTTAGCGGATTCTCTCTTTATTTCTGCCGCTTGCTTTGGTGCATTTTATGCGCGCTTGGGATATTTAACCATTTTTTATGAAACTACATTCCGCTACTTAGTGTTATTTCTTATAATAAGCACGTTATTGCTATTTAGGCGTGTGGGTCTGTATCGTGCACTATTACGTTATTTGAGTCTTAATGCTTTACTCATTATCATTTTGAGTTGCATCACTTCTGCTGGTTTTTTTGTTATATTTGGCTATTTTACCAACTTCTTCATTCCACGGACTGTCCCGATTATTTATGCAAGTTTTCTTATTTTTCTTTGTGGGGGAGCGCGTTTACTGGTGCGTATTTCTTTTACGGAGCAAAAAAATCGCCAAAAAGTGCGTACGCTTATTTATGGTGCTGGTGAGTCTGGGAGACAACTACTTAATCTATTGAGACAAGGTGTTGAGCTTCACCCCGTTGCATTTATCGATGATGAAAAAAAATTATTTAAAACAATTGTGAATGGGTTGACTGTTTATAGTAAACAAGATTTGCCATCTTTAATTGCACGAAAAAAAATTGGAAAAGTTTTGCTTGCCATGCCAAGCGCAAGTCGTACTGAGCGTAAAAAGATCATCGACTCGTTAATTGAATTGCCCATTGAGGTATTATCTATTCCCCATTTTGAAGAGTTGATAAATGGGACTGCAAGCATTGATCAGTTACGTGACGTGCCGATTGAAGATCTACTTGGACGTGAATCTGTATCTGAAAAAACAGTGCTTTTAGGTGCGAATATTAGAGATAAAGTGGTGATGGTAACTGGTGCTGGAGGATCAATTGGTTCAGAGCTTTGCCGTAAAATATTATTGCAAAACCCCATCGTTTTAATCCTTTTTGAGATTTCTGAGTTTGCCCTCTATCAAATAGAAAAAGAACTGAGTGAAATGGTGACCAGTCAACAGTTCAATATTGAGATAGTACCATTGTTAGGCTCTGTACAACATAAAAATCGGTTAGAGAGGGTGCTTAAAAGCTTCAAAGTTCAAACCTTATATCATGCTGCAGCATACAAACATGTACCCTTAGTTGAGTATAATGTCATAGAAGGTATACGCAATAATATTTTTGGTACCTATTACACGGCATTAGCTGCTATTGAGGCTAAGGTTGAGTCTTTTGTTTTAATCTCTACGGATAAAGCAGTGCGGCCAACAAATGTAATGGGCACAACGAAACGAATGGCTGAGCTGTCTTTACAATCGTTAGCCACACAAAAGCACAATACGCGTTTTTGCATGGTGCGCTTTGGAAATGTATTAGGCTCATCTGGCTCTGTTATCCCTTTATTTAAGCGTCAAATTGCCAAAGGAGATCATGTCACCATCACACACCCTGATATGATCCGTTATTTTATGACAATTTCTGAAGCTGCAAGTTTAGTTATTCAAGCTGGAGCCATGGGCAGAGGCGGTGATGTTTTTGTGCTTGATATGGGCGAGCCAGTTCGTATAGTTGATTTAGCCACAAATTTAATTCAACTCTCTGGTTTACAAGTCAAATCACCAGAAAACCCACTTGGCGATATTGAAATTAAATTTACAGGTTTACGCCACGGTGAAAAACTTTTTGAAGAATTACTGATCGGTAATAACGTGACGGGCAGTGATCATGAGGGTATTATGCGAGCGAATGAAAGCTATCTTGCGTATGTTGAGTACAAAAAAATACTAAACAGTTTAGATAAAGCTTGCCATCAGTTTGATCATAAATTAATTAGGGAAATATTAATATCAGCACCTGCTGGGTTTAATCCAACGGATGGTATTGGAGATTTAGTTTGGAAGGCAAATCAATAGGGTATATACCCAAGAGCTTGTGATGCATCGTTAGGTGATTGTTTTGTTATTTTAGTGGCCGTTTATTGCACTTATACTAACTATATGAAATTAATGGTATTACCTTGTTGCTTTGTGCAAGCTACCTTTGAACAGCTAGATCTGGACATAATTTTTGCATTGTCGAAATAATGACATAGTATAAATACTCTGTGATCGTTGCTCTCAATTCAATATGAAGCATATCAATCATGGCTATTTAGGATTTATTTTAAAGAGGTTTTTCGAGTGAGATTATTTTTATTTTTAAATTTCTGCTCTACCAACTTAAGGCTGGCAGGCTTACAAAGAGTGCTTTGGTGGTTATCTAAAGTGACCTAATTATCCAAATATAAATAAATGGTTAAAATTTAGGACGGTAATGTTTTGACCTAAATCATCGCCAAGATAAATTATTGGCATTACTTATGCTTACCTGTATAAAGTAATATAATTTTATCAGAGGTGAGTATGAATAAATTGAGAGAAAAATTAAAAGATCAAAAATCAAGGCTTGGTATAATGACGTGGATCTTAATGATAAGTGTAGTGATTTTATTGGTGCCAATGTCACTTTTAAATCAACTTGGCATGGTGTCATTAGTGGCTGCGTGTCATCCTTATATTTACATCATCGCATTTATTTCAGGATTTTTTATATTCAAATATTGGGCCATTAAGTTATTTGATTTTTGTGTTGTTAAAATTGAGTGTAGGCAAAAAATCAGCTCACGAATAAATATGATTAAGTGTTTAGACTTTGAAGAAAAAGCGATTCTTAGAGAATTTATTATTCAGAAAAAAAATGTTTTATCGTTGCCATTAACTGAGCCTGCGGTGACAAATTTATTGTCAGCTGGTGTGCTTGAACCTGCATTTGAAACACAAGAAATTAAAGGTAGCTCTCGGCAGATAAAACTATCTATTGCATTGGAAGCGCGGCGTAAATTAACGTATATAGTGCTTGGTTTACCTGCTGGCAAATTAACCGATGGGCAAGCTACAACGCTTAAATTAGCACGGCCAAGCTATGCAAGAACCAATTACATTGCATTGCGTGATTAAACTTTAAAAGAACAGCTATTGGTATTGGTACCCCTGCACTTCAAGATGCAAAATCAGCAATGCTGATTTTGCATCTTCCATTCACATGGCTATAAATACACTTTGCTCACTTCGTATTTTGCAGTATCATTAGCAATTCTGCTTCGATGAGTGAATTAATATGTCTCCAGAACGTTTTGCGCGCATTACTCAAATGCTTAATAGCCGCCAACCTGAGTTAACTTTATTTTTAGAGCATGTGCATAAACCTCACAACTTAGCCGCTATTGTTAGAACAGCAGATGCGATTGGGCTTAGTACTGTGCACGCAACCTGGGAAACGCAATCATCTCGTGTGTTAGGTGCAACAGCAACGGGTAGCCAACATTGGGTGGATATCATTTCTCACGATACTACTGAGCAAGCCATTCAAAATTTTCGTGATCAAGGTATGCAAATCATTGCTACAAATTTAGCGGATGATGCGTTTGATTTTCGCGATGTTAATTACACTAAACCAACGGCTATTTTAATGGGTCAAGAAAAGCACGGCCTTAGTGATGTAGCCTCAGCTCTGGCAGATCGAAATATTATTATTCCAATGAAAGGGATGTGCCAATCATTGAACGTGTCGGTTGCTTCTGCGTTAATTTTATATGAAGCGCAGCGACAACGTCAAAATGCTGGCATGTATGATGGCGAATGTAAGTTATCAAAAGCGCAGCAGCATAAGATTTTATTTGAAGGTGGTCATCCAATTTTTACCAAGCTGTGTAGAAAAAAAGGACTTAAATATCCACCACTAGATGAACAAGGTCAGATCAATGCCAGTGGCTCATGGTGGGATATGATGCGCTTTACAAATACAGATTGATTTATTTTAACTAATAGATTGATAAGTTATGACTGTCATTGTTATGATTTATACAGCGCGTAAATCTATCATCTTTTAACGAATCTTTATTTTCTTTTAAGTTGTAATAAGCTTGCAAGCTTCGAGTATTGGCTGTAGGGCTTTTTTTGTTTTTCTTTGACTGACTCTGACTTGGTAATACTAATGATTCCTGAACGATTTAATACGACGCGATAACGTGAAAATTGTTCAGTATGATATCCCTGATTAAAAGCTATAACCACATTAATTTGATAGCGTCTTTCAATGCTGGTCTTTTGAATTTTTTGTTTATTAGCAGAAAGTCTATTGTGTTCATATACCTTATCAGCGCCTCTTTCTAAATAACGAGCAAAGGGTCTTAAGCTAAAAATGGTAGTTTCTTCAATGTGATCATAACCAGCTTGAAAAGCTTGATTACCTACTTTTGTTTCACAACGGTAGTGAAGAAATTGAGCACTTTGTTTATTTTGAGAATGACGTTTTGCAAGTAATTCCCTTACCTGTTTTGGTATTTTTTTTGATGATATATAATCGAGCCATAGACGTTGTGTGGCGATTTTTTTCTGAGTAGTTGAATCTATTAATGTTCTTGCCCATTTTGCTTTACCTTCACGGATCCAGCGCCATAGTATTACTTTAAAATCATCTTTGAATATTTCTCGCATACCATAGATGATGGATAATATAAAAATCATCAATGCACTTAAGGTATTAAATGCGCCGTGAGTTTTTATAATTAAAACGAGTACCACGCTCATAATTAAAGCGGTTGAAAAACCAGTGACCATTTTTTTTAGTATGTTTCCGAGTTCTTGAGTGTCATTTTTAAAAATGACACTATATTCAATAATACGGCGTAATAGGCGCATTTTATTCGCGATTCTGTTGGGATCGCTCAAGGTGGCTAAGCTGTTATATCCTTTATCCAATCGATATTGATTTTCTTCTGCACAAATATTTAATATGGCAATACGTTGATCAGCAAAAACGTTACTGCGAGATTTTTTAGAGATCATGCGCAAAATAGATTGTTCAGTTTTCCATGAGATATAGTTATCTACATTTTTATAAAACGAGATCAGCTTTTCATTGATCGGTGCGCTAGTTCTAAACTTTTTTAAAACAGTTAAACATTGCTCTGTCAGTTCAGAAGCCGCAATATAAAAATCTTTTAAGTCATCGCTATCATCTATGTTTAATGCTCTGTTTGTATCTATGTCGAGTGCTGCAATATATTGATAGGCAAATAAATTTAGATTGGTTTTATATTCAGTAGGAGATCGTTGCATGCGACTGACAAAACGCGAGTGTAAAAGTGGTAACTTCAAACCTTTTGTAAAATAGATCCTACGGCCTGTAATTCCCGTATTGAAATACTCTGTTTCAGGTAAGGTTTTTTTGTTAACTTCCATCTCTTTAGGCAAGGATAAATAAACATCAATACGTCGATACTCGTTTTTTTTCAATTGGTGAACGAGCTTTATAGATAAATTATCTGCTTGTTTTAATTTAAAGTTTTCCAATGTAATTATTTCCTTATTCATCTTATTTTGTTATTTTAACTCATTTACTTTAATCAAAGGCAAATAAAATGAAGTTATTTAAACTCACCCAGACTATTTATGATTACCTATATACAGATATTACTCAATTTCGAAAAACATTTGATTTACCTTGTGAAGATGTAAGTTCTCTTGATGAAAAAGCAGATAATTTACACAGCTCTTTAATTATAGAAGAATTAACTGAGCTCGCCGAAGCAAATTCTAAAATAGAACAAGCAGATGCCATTGTCGATTCAGTTTATGTTTTAATGGGGCGCTTAGTGCATCGTGGAGACAAAAAAGTTGAGGATAATATAGCAATTAGCTATTTAATTGATCTCTTCTTAAATGTCGCAAAATGTCGTGAAATAGATTTTTTATCATGTTGGGATGAAGTGCATTCAAGCAATATGAGCAAAGTCTGTCATAATCAAAAAGAGTATCAAGACACACGAGCATTTTACGCGAAACAAGGTATTGAACTAGTTGATAGCATTAAAAATGGCTTTGTCGTTGCTAAATGCGCAAAAGATGTTCAATTGGGCGGCAAGTTGATCCGCCAAGGCAAGGTGTTAAAATCAGTTTTTTATCGTCCAGCAGATCTGAACAATATTGTGGATTTGAAGTGTAACTTGAAAGAGCCACTCTTGTCTCCTCAGTGAGATCTATCGGTGCTTGTATTAATTGAGCCTCATTTAATTGCTATAGAGCATTGGGCATTAGCGTCCTGCTGATAGTATATTAAATCATGATGAGTATCGCATTAATGTGGATGGCATGAGCTGGGATCTTTATACAGAAAATAGATGCAAGAGAGGGGCACAATAATAATATATAGAATTTGCAACTGATGCATGGGATCTTTGCCATACGCGAGCAGTACACCTAGGATAGAAAAAGAGATAGCTATTAAAAGCTGAGAAATATAGCTTTTACATAGAATATACTCAGTAGAGTCATTTAATCGCGCAATTTGATAGAAACGCTTATTGAATGCAAGCCTGAAAAAGTTAGTTAAAAAGGTAATAATAAGTAATGTACTATAAAAGATGTAAGGATCCTCGTTCACCTCTAAATTGCTGCGCATTAGCCACGATAAAATATAACCTACCACTGCAATACGAAAAATATGCTGTGAATTGATATGATCAATCCGTTTTTTTATAAAAATGAAAATAATAGCTAAAGCAACACCCAGCAAAACAATGATAATCCCAAGTTTTGCAATATTTTTTCCGATTAAAATATAAAGGGAAATTATCCAGAAATAACTTTCAAAAAAGAGAAATAAACCATCAATAAAGAAAACAGATCGCGAATTAAAATTATCTTTGAAGCGAAGAGCTCGTGTCAAACTAACAGTAATCTCTTGGCTTGAATTGTCTAAATGTAACCTGTGGTGGAAGGTTTTATTTATAAAATAATAACCAAGAGCAGAGATGAGCACAGAGACAGCTAAAAGTGTTTTTAAATTTGCTATGTCAAGTAAGTAACTGCCAACTAAAATACCCACTTGTAATGAAAATGCAACGAGAATTTGGAAGTTACCAAAGGTATTGCCAGTATTTTTATCATTTGTCGCATTTACAAATAAAATTCTTTGGGTTGACCAATAAAAACAGCCTGTAATACCAGTAAGTAATGCACCAATGGACAGTAATTCCCATTTGTTAGCAAAGATCACAATGCAAGCCAAGAGGATTTCAAAAATAAAAGAAAAGGCAAATATGTTAGACCAAGCCAATTTTAATCTTAATTTATCCCAATATATCAAAGTAATAGAAAAAGAGATGCCAGAGAGTGAAATAAAAAAAGAAATAAATGCCAATGAAAGGCCACGTTCCCATAAAATAACAGGGACAAAAAGTGCAATTAATCCTAGCAAAAAAGAATGAGTAGCTGAAAAAAGATAAAAAATACGGGTTAACGCGATCATAAAACGACTTCCTGTCATTCAGTCTCAATCATAATGTTTAAAATAATCAATTAGCCAATGATTGCAATTTCCAGCTCAAATTGGCTGGTTTTTTTTGCATAACATTTGCTAACAAATCTATTTTAATTGAGCTAATATGAGTATAATTTACTCGCATTTGACTAAATGTTCAAAGTATTATGCTTATCGAGATAAACAAACTCCTTGGAAAAAATAATGTTAGAAGATCCTGCGGCTTTAAAAGAGGCGATTAATCAGACGATGCCTTTTGGTAAATATAGTGGAAGAAAGTTGATTTTTTTGCCTGAGCCTTATCTTGTTTGGTTTAATAGGCAAGGTTTTCCAGATAATAAACTAGGAAGACAGTTAGCTTTGATATATGAAGTGAAGCTAAACGGCTTAGAATCAATGTTTGAGCCATTTATTTTAGCAAATTAAAATAACACCAATACCAGTAAATACTTTAATTTTATGCATCGGCCGGATAACAATAACCTTGCTAAGGGTTCATTTTGAAGTAACATGGGTATATATAAATTTGGCTTGCTGATTTTGTATTTACCAGTAACATATGTTGCAATTATATTTTCAATGAGACTGTTTACCATGACTGCTTCAATTATTCGTATTGCGACACGCCATAGTCCACTTGCTATGTGGCAATCTCATTTTGTAAAAAATGCTCTTTTAAAACAGCACCCTGATTTAATCGTTGAATTATTGCCGATGAAAACCAAAGGGGATAAGATCCTTGATGTGGCGCTTGCAAAAGTAGGTGGGAAAGGGCTCTTTGTGAAAGAGCTTGAAATTGCGATCCTCGAAGGACGTGCTGATATTGCGGTGCATTCAATGAAAGATGTGCCAGCAATTTTTTCTGCAGGTTTAGGTTTACCAGTTATTTGTGAACGTGAAGATCCGCGTGATGCATTTATTTCTAATCGATATAAAACACTTTCAGATTTGCCGCAAGGAGCAGTTGTAGGTACATCTAGTTTGCGTCGTCAGTGTCAAATTAGCCATGTACGGCCTGATTTGCTGATCAAAAATTTGCGCGGCAATGTTAATACGCGATTAAGTAAGCTTGATGATGGCCAGTATGATGCAATTATTCTTGCAGCAGCAGGTCTGATCCGCTTGAAAATGTCCGATCGTATTAGCAGTTATATTGCACCTGAAGTGAGTTTGCCTGCCGTAGGGCAAGGTGCTATTGGTATTGAGTGCCGGCTAGATGATGAGCAAATAATTGCCTTGATTAAACCGCTTGAAGACAGAATGACGCGTATTCGCGTGACAGCTGAGCGGGCAATGAATTTAGCGTTACAGGGAGGGTGTCAGGTACCAATTGGTAGTTTTGCTTTGTTAGAAGGCGAACAGGTGTTTTTACGTGGATTGGTTGGCAGTGTTGATGGGAAAAAGATCATCTCCAGAGAAATAACGGGTCCTGCAGTTGAGGCCGAGCAACTTGGTTTAGCGCTTGCGACAAAATTGCTAGCGGCAGGTGCAAAAGAAATTTTAGAAGAGGTTTATCGAGGCAATGAAGCACTTAGTTGATGTTGTTTTTCCGCGTTTGCTTATCACGCGGTTTGCTCCACATGCAGCGCGAGTGTCTGTCTTATTACAAGATATAGGTATTTTTAGCATAGCTCAACCATTATTGAAAGTTGAAAAAACAGATGAATTTTCTGTTGCGGATTTAGTCTTAAATAAAGGTTACGATCACATCATTGCGGTGAGCGTGCATGCGGTTGGCTATACCAGTCAAGCTCTTTTGGGAAACTGGCCGATAAGTAATTATATTGCCGTTGGAAAAGCCACGCAACGCGAATTTGAATGTGTTCTAAAGCAATCTGTTGATAGACCTCAAAAACAATTTAATAGTGAAGGATTGCTTGATTTAGAGCAACTGCAAAACGTTGCGCAAAAGCGTATTCTTATCTTATGCGGCAAGGGAGGGAGAGCGTTTTTAGCTGATAGTTTACGAGAGCGTGGGGCAATTGTTGACTACTATCAGCCATATCAAAGAGTTGCTATTGATAATGTCGGTGCTCAGGTAATTAAAAAGTGCCAACAAAAACAAGTGAATGGTGTTATTATCACGAGTATTGAATTATTAAATCAACTTGTTTGTATTACAGAAAATGTTGATATGGATTGGTTAAAAAGCATTACTATTTACACGATAAGCAAGCGTATTACTGAGTATGCCAGAGTACTAGGTTGGCACAAAATAATTACTTTGCCTGGGATATCAGATCAAGAAATCATTGACTACTTTAAGGCGATAATTAATTCGCAAAGCTCTATTTTAATGGAAGGACATAATGATGGGTGACAACACATTAGACGAGAAAAGAAAATCATCAGCTGCAAAGAACTTGAAAAAAAAGGCATTTATTAAAAAATTTATTCCCAGAAAAGCAGTTTTTATCATTTTTATTTTGTTAATCGTTGTGCTTGGATTGGGATATGCCTGTTTTCATTTTTATATTGAAAACAAGCAGGCAATGGCCACGCAAAAAATAGACATGTCATTACTGAGTAAGCAACTAGATGATGTTTTGTCTACTCAAAGTAAAGGTAGCCGAGAAGCAAAAACATTAAAACAGAAGGTTGATGACCAGCTTAATTTAGTGCAAGGCGAGCTTAATAAAATTCAAAATGAAAATAAAATTAGCAATACAGAGGTGCAATCGCTTCAACGTAGCCTTGCGGCCACTTATGTTCGTAAGCCGAATGATTGGATTTTATCCGAAGTCGATTACCTTGTTAAATTAGCAGGAAGAAAAATCTGGTTAGAGCATGATATCAAAACAGCGATTGCGTTACTTGTTGCGGCAGATCAACGTATTGTAGAGCTTAATGATTATAGTTTGAACCTTGTGCGTACTGCATTATTAGAAGATATCAATACGCTAAGCTCATTACCTAATTATCATCCTGAGAGTGTTATTTTGAAATTATCTAGCCTCGAACATCTCGTTGATGCCTTAAAAACTGATAAGCTTGTTACGGGAGATCCTAAACCTAATGAAACAACCACAGTGACGCGAAATGTTAGCGACTGGAAAGAGAATGTTAAAAAATCATGGGAAGCTTTTCTTGAGGGGTTTGTGGTTATTAACAGGCACGATGAAAAAATTCAAGCCTTGCTGTTACCTAAACAAGTCTGGTATTTAAAAGCGAACTTACGCGCTCAACTTGATAAGGCTGAGTTTGCAGTTTATCATGGACAACAAGCTATTTATGATCTGGCAATGTCAGACATCCAAAAACTATTAAAAAGCTACTTTGTTAATAGTGATCCTACGACAATCCACTTTACAAAATCAATGAATCAACTGAGCAAAGTTAAGGTGACAATGGTTTATCCTAAGCAACTTAAAAGTCCTGATGTATTGAAGGGAGTTATGGAATTAAGAGTTAAAAAAGTACTGGCTCCTTCATTAAATTCACAAAAAAAATAAGGCGTTTTCATTATGATTAGAGTTCTGATACTTCTTATAGTGTTGGTTTTTGGACTGATTTATGGACCTGAAATGAGTGATCATAAAGGCTATATTTTAGTGTCTTTAGATAGTTATACAACTTATGAAACAACACTAATAAACGCAGTAATAATAATAATTTTAGGTTATTTTTTATTGTTATTAGTTGAATGGATTTTGCGCTGGTTATTTACTCTGAGTTCATTTACTCGCAACTGGTTTGGTCTGCGAAAATCGCGCAAGGCACAAAAAAATAGTTTGCTCGGTATGCTTGCACTGTTTGAAGGTAATGCTAAACAAGCTCACAAATTACTTTTAAAATCAGCAAAGGACAGTGAAGCACCAGTATTGAATTATATTGCGGCAGCAAAAGCGGCGCATCTTGAAGGTAAATATGATCTGCGTGATGAACATTTACTCAAGGCCACTGAGTGTGGAGATGGCAGTTCCCTCGCCGTTGGTTTAATATGTGCTGAGTTGCAATTGGATGCAAAACAGTATGAACAGGCGCTACCAATATTAAAAGATTTAAATCAACAACATCCAAATAATAAACAAATTTTATTATTGCTTCTTGAAATATATCGACAATTAAAAGAGTGGCAAAAGTACCTTGATCTCTTAAGCCGGCAAAGTAAACGTTTAGAGTTAAAAGAAATTGAGTTTGAAAAATTGCAGTTTGATGGCTATTGTCAATTTTTTCAGCAGTTAGCAAGTGAGAGTGGTGAAAATCTAAAATCATGGTGGGATAAGACAGCCCCTCGTTGGATGTCTAAAGAGCTCAAATATCAAAAAGCCTTGCTTGATGCTTATTTAAATAAAAATCGTGGGCGACAAGCTGAGCAATTTCTGATTGAAAAGTTGAATAAGCAATTTTCGGTGCCTTTGCTCGCTTATATCAAAAAAGTAAAGCTTATTGATTATTATCCTCTGATTGGCCTGCTAGAAAACCAGCTTAAAAAACACGCAGAAGAAGGTTTAATACATCAAGCACTAGCGCATCTTATGCTAAAAGAAAACAAAAAGGAATCTGCGATTAATCACTTACAAATAAGCCTTAAAACAGTACCATCTATTGATGATTATGCATTACTTGCAACCTTGCTCGAAGAGACAGGTCAGCTTAAAGAAGCGCAAACTACGTACCGAGATGGGCTTTTGTTTGCAAGAGGCTGTTGATTTTTAAAATTGAGAAATTATTTTTTGTCATGGATATTACAGTTCTGCGCCTAAAAATGCGTAGGGAAGTAATTCATCAATGCTATGCTTTTTTGTATCGCCTTTTGCGTCATAACAATATACCCAGGCGTTAGCATTTGATTGTTCAGCAATAACTTGTCGGCAGCTACCACATGGATATACTTGTACAAGTTCGCCTTGTGGATTGCGAGCGAGGATATGAACTTCGTGTACTTCGCCTTTTTTCATTCCTTTAGTAACCGCTGTGTGAATAGCGTTTTGCTCTGCACATATTGTGGTTGGGTAAGCAGCTGACTCAACATTTACCCCGTTGTAAACATTGCCTTTTGTGGTTAGCACAATTGCTGATACATTAAATTTAGAGTAGGGTGCGGATGATCTATCGAGCAACGCCACTAATTTTGTGAAAATAACTTTATCCATGTTTAATACCTTAATTTAAATTTTATCAATTGCGTTGTTTAAGCTAAACTTGAGATTTTTAACGCTTGCTAATATTGCAGTTTTTGCTTCGTTAAGGCTCATGTTATATTATGCTCCTTAACCACTTTTAATTCTATTTGTTGAATTTTATCTCTTAGTTTATCTGTTATCTTTGATTTATAGCAATGAGGTACAAAGATCCTTAGAAAATATTTTATTGATTGGTATTTATCTAATTTATCACCACTCTTTGAAAACTCCTTTATATCGTAAGTACCAGAAAGGTTTTTTACTAGCAACTTAATTTTAGTCTTATCAATATCTTTGAATGCATTATCAGTCATTATATCTATTGCAAACGTATATGGTTGTAAATATTTTGCAAGTAAACCATTTAACGCATCTTTCAACTCTGAAGTGAAATGTTTATTGACTAGATCACCAATTTTTGTGTTATTAGGATATATTTTTGACTCATATATTTTAGACCATGGCGCGCGCTTAATTATATCATTAATGATAGAGCTAGCTATTTTAGCGTTGTTATTAGCATTATCAGGTAAATATTTTGGTAACTGTTTATGCAGAAAATACTCATCTGAGTTTTTTATATAAAAATTTTCAAGTTGTGCGGATTTAGGTTCAGGATCATCAAATGCAAATAGATTTAACTCTGCGTCGGGATTTTTTTGCTTGGCAATATCGTGGGTAATATCGCACACCAGCGCAAGCATAGCGGAAAAGGCTCTATTGGTTTTATGATAATATACTTGGCCATATAAGCTCGACCTTGAATTTATAAATTCAACAACAGAGTCTAGGCCACTTTCTTTATAGGCAAGGAATAGCTTGAGCTTGTCATCCTCCTTGTCATCCTCCATAACTGGTACAATAGACATGAACAATCTATTGTAATCATAAACTCCGCATGTTACGCCAGTGAAATAACTATCCCTTAATAAGTAATCCATTCTATCTGCATCGATGGGGCATGAAGATATAACAGAGGTAAAAAGAGGAAGTACATCAAGGGTAAAAGGAGGAAGTTCATCAAGTTTATTGTTGTTGATAGTAACCATTATTTCTTTATCTAGATATTTAGGTTCAATAATCTTTATGACATTATCAATGTTAATGTTAATTATTTCGCTAAATTTTTCATCAAGGCTATTATAAATTATTTTCACAAACAGAATTGAAATATGCTCATGTTCAATGTTTGCATCATCTTCAATCATTTTGAAAACATCTGGAAAATCATCGCCAAGATGCTCTTTGAGCTTTTCTTTTTTACACATAAATGAATCAAATTGATGAGACATAGGACCATGACCAATGTCATGCAAAAGAGCCGCAAGGCGCAATTCTTGAATATTCTCTACAGGTAAATTACCTATGCGATCAAAAATTTGAGCAGTTGAGTATTTCTTGATGTATCGATATGAGTTTAGTTGTAGATTTTTAATTATTTCATAGGCTAAATGCATGACACCAAGCGAGTGTTCGAATCGGGTATGCATGGCTGATGGAAACACTTTATACAAAAAGGTATTTTGCTTTATGCTCCTTAACCTTTGAAATAATGGATGTTTTATAAATTGTCGTTCTAATTCACTGAATCTAATTATTCCGTGTATTGGATCTAATATTTTACCAATTAAATATTTGTCAAATTCCATTCTAAATAGTCCCTAAGTAAATATAAAAAACATAACTACAATACCACGAGAAATTTAAATAATAAAATTAACATTCTTATTTCTATTTGAGTTAACATTTTAAAATAGAAGAATTAAAATGAGCAAGAAAACAACAATATATTCAGAGCCAGTTAGGTTTACACACTATATGATCTTTTTCCATGTGTATTTCTTGTTTATTCTTCATACTATTCCTGTGAATAAGTTGATATTATGTAATAGCACGATAAATGCACTACAGACTACTACCGCTAGCATGGCATAAAGTTTACTATGCATTTTTAGGAGCATGGGTATAAGCAATATTAATGCTGTGTTATTTTTAATATGTTGTTTTTATAGTTTTTATATAAGCTTGCTGTTGATTATTTTATTTAATCACCTCTGCTATGTAGCCCCTACATAGAATACCGATTACAGGAAGATCTTAAAAGTGTAAGTTATTTATAAATATTATGGTATCAATACCTTCGCCAAAATGAAAAATACTATTTATTTAGAATTTTATACCTCTAAGTGATTGATTTATATACCCCCAAAACACTGCTTTTGGCTCAAATTGAAATTGGCGAAGGTATTGGGTATAACATCAGTTATTAAAACCCATGTTTTTAAGAGAGCTTGCAGGTGGTTTATCTTTCCCTACTGCTTTTATGCTTGTGATGCCATATTCATTAAGTTTGGCAAAATAGTCATGATCATTTACCTTAAAATCGCGGTATGAGGCAGTAATAAAGTCTATTTTTATTTCCAAAAGGCCATCTTCATTTTTATTTCCTGCAAGTATGCCAGTGATGACATTATCATAAAGCACGTAAAAACAAGTATTAATAGCAGTTAAACTTGTAAGAGGAGTTTGTGAGCCTAGCTCTTTTTGGTGGGTATCCCAAAAGTGATGAAAATAGGCTGAATCTAGCTCCGCTATTACTAATTTAAAACTTATTTTTGTAGTGAATATTTGGTATAGGCAATAAACATTAATGGCTGCCATGCTTAAGTTTGCAACAATAATGGGAATAAGCCCAGTTAAGTAACCATAATAAGCAAAGGTGATGCAACCGATGAAATTGTATATTCTTAGGCGAATAATTGAGGTCATTGCGAGTGAAATTAATAGTGCTAAAGAAGCGATATAGCCTATCCATTCAACCCAATAAACGCCTAAAATTTCCATTGTGATGCCCTTGCTAATTAAAATTACGTTTGAATTTAGAGTAGTGTTAATACCAATAATACGGCAATGCCAATAATAGCAAATAACTTTTCACTGTGGCTACTTAAAATCCGCGCATAGTCAACACTTGTCAATTGTTGAGCGTCTGCGCATGCATCGTAGCTTGGCTGTTCTACGCCAGTATAAAACTTGGATGTATACCAATGGTAAAATTAAACTTGCTTGACTTCTATGTGCTATTTTTGCTCATTTTTATTCGCTAATCGCCGCATCAAGAGCTGTTAAAATCATGTCATTAAAGCTGTTTTGTCGCTCATCTGATGAGGTCTTTTCACCTGTACGGATATGATCTGATACAGTTAAAATGCACATAGCTTTAGCGCCGTTTTCAGCCGCAACGCAGTAAATGCCTGCAGTTTCCATTTCCACAGCAAGTATGCCGTACTTTTCTAATACATCAAACATTTGTGGCTCGCTGGTATAGAAGCTATCCGCTGAGAAAATGTTACCTACTTTTATTTTTATTTTGCGAGCGCGTGCAGCGTTAATCGTTTTTTCAAGTAGTTCATAATCAGCAATTGCAGAGTAATTGTGACCAGCAAAACGAATACGGTTAAATGCAGAGTCAGTCGAGGCTCCCATGGCGATAATTATGTCACGAATTTTAACGTCAAGGCTTATTGCGCCACAAGTACCCACGCGAATAATATTTTTTACGCCGTATTGCGTGATAAGTTCATGCGTGTAAATTGCGGCAGATGCGATGCCCATACCGTGAGCCATTATAGATATTCTTTTGCCTTTGTAGCGGCCTGTGAAGCCTAACATATTGCGAACATCTGTTACTTGAATAGCGTCTTCAAGAAATTCTTCGGCGATGTATTTTGCACGAAGGGGATCCCCTGGCATTAAAATAGTTTCAGCAAATGCGCCATCTATTGCATTAATATGGGGGGTTGTCATTATACATTCTCCAAAATGTAGAGACTAGTTTCATTAGTCTTGTGAAGTTTATTTAGTGTGTTTTTCCGTAGACATACAGCTAGGTATACAGCTAAAAATTTTATTTTAAAATTGAGGTGCCATAGGCAAGATCAGGCAAGTTATGATATTGCGCAATGCTCTGGCCGATATCGGCAAAGGTATCGCGCATGCCAACCGATCCTGGTTTGACAGATTTTCCGTAAAAAATAACAGGAATATGCTCGCGTGTATGATCAGTGCCTAACCATGTGGGGTCACAACCATGATCAGCGGTTAAAACGAGTATATCTTCGTCTCCTAATAGTGCAAGCATTTCAGGCAAACGGGTATCAAAATATTCAAGTGCGGATGCATAACCAGAGACATTTCTGCGGTGTCCAAAGTCGGCATCAAAATTCACAAAGTTAGTGAAGATGATGGTGTTATCGCTAGCCTGTTTAAGCGCGTCTAAACTTGCGTCAAATAAACCATCAATGCCGTATGCTTTTATCGCTTTAGTTATCCCTTGATGTGCAAAAATATCAGAAATCTTACCGATACTAACAACGTGCCCACCAGCGTCTTTCATGTTATCAAGTAACGTTGCAGATGGAGGCACAACTGAGTAGTCGTGACGATTAACAGAACGCGCAAAGTTACTGCTTTTTGTACCCAAAAAAGGGCGCGCAATGACTCGGCCTATATTGTAGTCGTCAACTAATTCGCGCGTGAGCTCACACAGTTTATAAAGACGCTCAAGTCCAAAGCTTTCTTCATGGCATGCTATTTGGAATACACTGTCTGCTGAGGTATAAAAAATTGGCTTACCAGTTTGCATATGCTGTTCACCAAGCTCCTCCAAAATAACGGTTCCAGATGAATGGCAGTTACCTAAATAACCAGGTAGATCAGCGCGTTTCACTAATTCATCAAGTAATGATTGTGGGAAGCTATTTTGCTTTTTAGAGAAATATCCCCAATCAAATAAAACAGGTACACCCGTGATTTCCCAGTGACCACTTGATGTATCTTTGCCAGTGGAAAGCTCTTTCGCATAACCGTAAGCCGCGATTGGCTTAACGTTTTTATCACAACTATCTGGGTAAACACCAGAGCTTGCAAAACATGCGTTGCCTAAGCCTAATTTATTGAGGTTTGGAATGGTTAATGGTCCGGTTCGGCCTTCTTCTGCATTACCTTGTGCACATGCTTTTGCAATATGCGCAAGGGTATTTGCACCTACATCATTAAATGTTGTGCCATCAGCAAGCATGCCTTTGTATTGAGCAGCATCTGCTGTTGCGCCAATGCCAAATGAATCAAGTAGTAAAATAATAGTGCGTTTCATTAGTATTCTTCTTTTTTTAAGATTTGTTCTTTTAAGCCAAGTTCATTGAGCAACTCATCAAGTAAGCTTGATGCGCCAAAACGAAAATGATCTATATTTATCCACTCATTACCCATAATGTCGTGTGCAATTTGCATGTAGTGATTTGCGCTAGCCGCATCTTTGACACCACCCGCTATTTTCAAACCTACATCTTTTCCTGATTCTTTTATTGCTTCAATCATGAATTTTGCGGCTTGTGGTGTTGCATTGATAGGCACTTTACCTGTTGATGTTTTAATAAAGTCAGCGCCAGCATTAATACAAATGTTACTGGCTTGTTTAATTAGAGTTTCTGTTTTAAGTTCACCACTTTCGATAATTACTTTAAGTGTCACGTTAGCACCACAAATAATACGGCAACCTTTGACCATGGCATCACCAACTTCATTGTTTCCAGCAATCAAGGCTTTGTACGGGAGCACAAGATCAACTTCATCAGCGCCGTAAGCAACCGCTGCGCGTGTTTCGGCAAAAGCAATGTCAAGATCATCATTTCCGTGTGGAAAATTTGTTACTGTGGCAATTTTTATATCTTTAGTGCCTTGTGCATGCAACACTTGCCGAGCAATAGGGATGAATCGAGGGTAAATACAAACGGCAGCAGTATTGCCTGCAGGCGTACTAGATTTTTGGCATAACTCAATGATACGATGCTCTGTATCATCATCCATTAACGTGGTTAAATCCATTAACATAATTGCCTTGCGAGAGGCTTTTTGTAAATCACTCATGGTATTTTGAATTAGCATAATTATATAAACATTTTGGTGAAAATAATAACATCATGATACATGAATTAAGTAGAAAATACCCATTAAGGTTGCGCTCATAAAATTTGATAATGTACCTGCAAGCACGGCTTTAAATCCCAAACGTGCTATTTCAGGACGCCTGGCAGGTGCCATAATACCTAAGCCCCCCAATAAAACAGCAATGGATGAAATGTTTGCAAAACCACATAATGCGATGGTAATAATAACTTGTGTATGCATACTTAGTGTCGCTTTAACACCGACAAAACTAACATAAGCAACAAATTCATTAAGCACTAGTTTTTGGCCTAAAAAGCTACCGGCAACAATGGCCTCATGCCAAGGAATACCTAGTATGAAGGCAATTGGGGAAAACAAATAACCTAGTATTTGCTGTAGTGTTAAAGCGTGAAATCCGAATAATCCTCCAGCTGTACTTAACAGCATATTTGCAAGCGCAATTAAGGCAATAAATGCGATTAACATTGCACCTATATTTAGTGCTAAGTGTAGCCCGTCAGTAGCACCTATTGATGCTGCATGAATAAGGTTTGCGGGTTTATCCTCATCTGGCTCTAGGTTTTTTTCTTCTTTTTTTGAAAGTTGCTCTAATTTGTCACGAGGTTTTTCTGTTTCAGGCTCTAATAATTTTGCCATTAAAAGCCCCCCTGGTGCGGCCATAAATGAGGCTGCGATGAGGTAATTAAGGCTAACCCCCAGCTCTGCATAACCAGCAAGTACAGATCCAGAAATGGACGCTAAACCACCTGCCATAATAGCAAAGAGTTCAGAGTGAGTCAGACCTTTAATGAAAGGTTTGACCACAAGCGGCGCTTCTGTTTGTCCTAAAAAGATATTGGCCGAAGCAGAAAGCGATTCAGTTCGACTTGTGCCCAATGCTTTTTGTAGGGCACCACCAAAAACCTTAATAGCAATTTGCATAATACCTATATAGTAAAGTACGGACATGAGTGCGCCAAAGAAGATGATCATAGGCAGTACTCTAAATGCAAAGATAAATCCACTGCCACCAAATATGTGGAACATTTGCGGTGAGGTTAATGCACCAAAAAGAAAGTCTATTCCAGCATTTGCACTATTAATCACGTCTTGTACTGCGTCTGAAATAGCTTTAAGAGTAGCTGCGCCACCTTTGGTTAACATAACAAAAGCGCCTATTGCAGCTTGTATTGCAAAAGCACCTAAAACAGCTCGTATTTTTATTAATTTGCGATGACTTGAAAAAATTACTCCGATAAGCATTAGAACTATGATGCCTACAAGTCCCATTAAAAGTTGCATTATAAAATTCCTTTATATTAAGTGTCCAAAAGTCCCTGTTATTGAGGGTGTTCAAAATTAAATTTTAGGTTGTTATGTATACCCATACTATTTAAGTTTTGTTGCTAGGTAACCGGCACTCACTCGGCATAACCTATGGATATAGAATGGTTGTTGGCAGATGAGTAACTTAGTTAATCATCTATCGCGCGTATTAAATTAAAGTTTTGCCAGGATCATTGATTCTAGCTTTACTTGGTCAGTAGCAAAATTACGGATCCCTTCAGCTAATTTTTGAACGGCCATTGGATCTTGATTATGGGCCCATAAAAACTCTGCTTGAGTAAGTGATTTTGCTGCGGTAAGTTTTTTATTGGTTGGCTTAAGTTTAATTTTAACGTCCCCCTCGCTCGCTTGTAGTTGTTGTAATAAATCAGGGCTAATGGTCAAACGATCACAACCAGCAAGCTCTAAAATTTCATCGATATTACGAAAACTTGCGCCCATTATTATTGTTTTGTAACCATGTGATTTGTAGTAATCATAAATAGTTGTGACAGAAATAACCCCTGGATCTTCCTTTGCAGTAAAATCGCAACCTTGCTCTTTTTTATACCAGTCCATAATGCGACCAACAAAAGGAGAAATTAGAAACACATCTGCTTGAGCACATGCCTGCGCTTGCGCAAAAGAGAATAAAAGTGTTAGGTTGCAGTTAATGCCTTCCTTTTCAAGTATTTCTGCTGCGCGAATACCTTCCCAGGTAGAAGCAAGTTTTATTAAGATGTGCTCAGTTGTCACGCCAGCATCGTTATACATTTTTATAAGTTGGCGTGCTTTGGCGAGGCTGGCTTGTGTGTCGTAAGACAGTTTAGCATTCACTTCCGTTGAAACTCGCCCAGGCACATAGTTTAGAATTTGTTTACCAATAAGCACTGCGAGCATATCACATGCATCTTGCACTTGTTGATCAACAACGCTACTTTGTGATTTAGCGTATACGATAGCATCTGTAATTAGTGAGGCATAAGCTGGAATTTGTGCTGCTTTTAATATCAAAGATGGGTTTGTTGTTGCATCTTGAGGTTGGTATTGTTTTATGGCTTCAATATCACCAGTGTCTGCTACAACCGTGGTAAATTTACGCAATTGGTCTAGTTTGTTTGCCATTTTTTAGTCCTAGAGATGAATATATTTAATCGTTTGGAGCATGTATCTTGACCGACCTGTTACCATTTCAGGTTCAACTTGAGCAAGTTGGTCGCGAGTTTATGCTTTGTAGGCTAAGTTAGTTTACGCTATCATAGCACCGTGAAAAGAATAAATAACCTGAATTTTGAATAAGTAAGACTTCCCAATCCTGCTATTTTTGCACCTACCTTGTGTTAAATCTATTCAATAGCCAGCCATTGATTGGTCAACTTGCTGATCTGACGGTTTATTTTTAGATGACATTGGTATCTGCTTAGTGATCAAAACGCGACCTGTGAGGCGATAATTGTTCGCTCAAGCAGCTAGTGCCCTTTCACCAGATACTATACATTTATAATGCATTAAAGTACTGCTAAAATTAATTTTTATTTAAAGGTGTGCTTTTCTGGCTTATTCTTGTACAATTCACGTAATTAAATTTTATGACAAACTGTTATAGAAAATTAATAATAATTACATGTGGTACTTTGTTGATGGAAATGATTCTTTCAAGCAAGGCAGCGACATGGTTTATATTAGAGGTTTACCTTATGCAAAACGCTATTCACCCGGAATACAATGAAATAACTGCAACTTGTTCTTGCAGTAATGTCGTTAAAGTTGGCTCAACAGCTGGCAAAGATCTTACACTTGATATTTGTGGCGCATGTCACCCATTTTACACAGGTACGCAACGTGTTGTTGACACTGGTGGTCGTATCGACAAATTTAAAAAACGTTTCGGCTCACTTGGCTCTAAATAACTCGAACATTGGGTAAAGAAATTTTTAAACTATTTTAATAATGGCGCTTTTAAAAGCGCCTTTTTTATGCTTGCTAAAATGTTTTGCAGTAGTACGGGGGCAAACATTTCAGATCTAATTGACTTGTTTTTCTAAGTACATTTGTGAGCAAACTAACTTTACTTGTTATTAAAGACTTTCCATTAAGGTATTAATTCAAGGCGATATTCGCTATCTTAATTTTATTGGAGGTATGCTTTGCGCGTTTTTATTTTCTGTTGTCTTGTGGTGTTTTCAGCTTTTAGTTATGCTAGTTGTCCGCATGTGTCGTGGGATGAAACTGTTTTTGTCAAATACATAAACGATGGTGATACGGTGACGCTTATTGATGGTAGGCGGGTGAGATTTATTGGGATTAACACACCTGAAATTAATCATCGCAATGTATCTAAATCAGAGGATTATGCGCGCGCTGCTAAAAAACTGCTTGAGCGGTATGTTAGCAAGGGTGATAAATTACATCTTGTTTTTGACCATAGTAGGCATGATAAGTATGGGCGCATGCTCGCTTATGTCTATAGCAAAACAGGGCGTAATTTAGCGTTGCTGCAACTTCAAAAAGGGCTTGCTTGGCATTGGGTTGTTGGTAAGAATGATAAATTTTGGAAATGTTTTCAAACAGCAGAGCGCCAAGCAAGACGGCGCAAGAAAGGTGTCTGGTCTAAATTTAGGCCAATTAAAGCCGCTACACTTAAAAAATCAAATGCTGGTTATCAATATATCAGTGGGGTAATTACACAATTAAAGCGGACATCTAAAGGGCTGCGTTTTGTTTTAAATAAAAAGCTGACGGTAAAGGTAAGCAAATTTAATCTTATTAAATTTAAGAAAAATAATATTTATTTCAGGATGCATCAACGGGTTTTGCTCAGTGGTAAAATTGTTATGTCGCATGGCAAAGGAAAGCTTACGCTTTATCATCCTGCACAATTTTTGCAAAATTAATTGAAATAATGATAAGATCGATGTAATTTTTACAACACATGATAATTGTGGAATGATAATAATCATTGATCACTAATATAACCGTTCGTAAGTTAGCATTTTACAGCAATTGGATGATTGATTAATCTACTCTTTTTAAATAGAGTAGAATCATTTCTTCATACATTTATAGCAACTACATTAAGTTTATTATCAAATACTACGTATTTAAATGGGTAAATTAGAGGCGAAAATTGCTGTAACTTGTTGTTTATTTATATAATTCACAACAAACGAGCAACTCATTTTAACTAGTAAGATTGATAAAGTATTTTTTGTAATTAGTATTATAAATTATTTTATTACTCATTCTAAGGTGTAATATGTCTAGGAAACCTTCTACTCAGGCTGAAAATAATGTCATAGATCCATTGTTTTTACATGCTGAGAATATCGCAAAAGACTTATCTCTCTTTCCTGATAAATCATTGCCATCGAATACAGAAAATTTAGATGGCTTGATTGATCGTCAAAAAATCAAGTCTAACTTATCCGCTATTAAAAAATTGGCTGTTGATGTATACATTGCCCGTACTGTCCAACCAGCAGAAGACCAAAAACGGCCCAGCGTTAAGCATATTGTGGCAGCTCTCAATGGTCAAATTATAACTGAAAAATTAAATGGTGCTTTTTACACTGCCGAAGTTGAATTGGATTTTGGTGGCTATATGCGCAGAATTGGTATTATTGGCCAAGAGCGCAGTTCAAACAATGGCGCTTGGATGCCAGAGCACCATCTTGAAGCATCAAAAGCTATTCGCAAATATGCCGATTTATCTTTACCTATTATTTATTTAATTGATACCCCAGGGGCTAATGCTTGTGAAGAGGCAAATAGCCACAATCAAGCGCATACAATTTCTCAAATGATAACTGAAAGTGCTAATGTAGATGTGCCGACTATGGGTATTATTGTTGGTCTTGGTTATTCAGGTGGTGCGATCCCTTTGGCTACTGCAAATATTTTACTCTCTGTTAGAGATGGTATTTTTAATACGATCCAGCCAAAAGGTTTGCAAAGTATTGCGCGTAAATATAATTTATCATGGCAAAAATGTGCACAATCTGTCGGAGTGTCCCCTGAAGAATTATACGAAAATGGTAGTATTGATGGCATTGTTGATTATTCTCCTGTGGATACTGATGCACGCCAGCATAATCTTCAAAAAGCAATTGTGTCAGGTATTTTGTCTATTGAATCGACGTCTATGGAGTTCATCCGAACGCAGCCTAATATTTTAAATCATTATAACCGTAGCTTACGGCGTTACTTAAATCCATCTAGTAAACTAATTGCAATTGAACATGCTTTAGAAAATGTCGCGCTACTGGCAAAAAATCCAACCGTGCACAATAACGCTTTCGGAACAACTTTCCGTTACATGCGCTATTTAACGTTGCGCTCACGTATTAAAACCATCCATAGAAGTGAATATGGCCGGTTGTCTAAAATGACAGCGCCAAAGGGTGACTTAAAAGCGCGTATTGAAGAAAATGGTAAGCAAGTATTTACAAACTGGTTAAAAAATCCAGATAAACTTATTTATGATGAAACGCTTAATAAAAATTGGAAAATATTTTTGGCTAAGCATGAAGATAAAGCGGTTGAACGCAATGTATTTACTCGGCTAATTTTAGGTGAAGCCAAAGAAAACTATGCTAATGCACGCAGCATTTTGCTGGTTAATATAACGTGGTCGCTTTATAATCGCTGGAAGAGCCATGCTGAAAATAACTTTCGGGTTTTGATTAGACACCTTGAAAATGCTGATTTTAAAGAAATAGATTCATGGCCTGAGCTTAGCAAGTTAACAACTATTGATGTGATTAGTCACCAAGAAACACGAAAATGTTTTATTGCTCATTGTCGCCATATACTGGTGTTTAATGCGCTTTATGATAATACCATGGGTAATTTGTCTTCGATTGCAAAAGAGGCACTGGCAACTAGGCAAATAGCGCGTGAATCAATTTCGTCATTGCTGCGCAGTTCATTAAAAGAAGCATTAAATAAAGTCAGTGATGATGATTACGAACTATTAAAAGAAAGCTCTGTTGAATGGCTGACTAATTTTTCACACGATAGTGATCGTGGCGATATTCTTGTTAAAGTTGAAGAATGGAAAAGTATCGGTGCGCCAGAAATGAATTCAAGCTTGTTTGTAATCTTGACTTATATTTTTGAAAAATTGGTACCATCTTATTATGCAAGTCGTGACGATCACAAAAAGTATGAAGGCGCTATTAATCCTTTTAGAATTGGTCGTCGTAAAGATTTTTGGAATCGCTTAACGATGGGCTACCATGATTTGCTGATTCAAGCGGTGTTACGTACTGAGAAAAATAAAAAAAATAATAATTACCTAGATATCATAAATAAGTTTTTTAGCAATTTTAAAGAATACTGCGCTGATATAATGACCGCTAATTTACTGGAGTTTCCAGGGTTCCGCTTATCTATTGAAGATGCGCTTGATAAGAAGATTAAGCCTTGTGGTTTAGTGACTGGTATTGCTGATTTTCAACTTGAAAATGGGGACTTGCAAAAGCTCGGGGTTGCGGTTTCTAATGTAAGTTTTCAAGCTGGCGCGTTTGATATGGCAAGTGCAGAAAAATTCTGCGACTTATTAGTGCGCTGTGTAAAACGCCATATTCCAGTTGTGGCTTTTATTAGCTCTGGTGGTATGCAAACGAAAGAAGGTGCATCGGCGCTCTTCTCGATGGCGGTTGTTAATGATCGTATTACACGTTTTATTCGCGATAATGATTTGCCTGTGCTTATATTTGGTTATGGTGATTGTACAGGTGGTGCGCAAGCAAGTTTGGTTACGCATCCTTTAGTGCAAACTTATTATTTGTCAGGGACTAACATGCCGTTTGCAGGGCAAATGGTTGTACCGGATTATTTACCATCGACAGCAACACTCTCTAACTACTTATCACGCGTTCCGGGGGCGATGGCAGGGCTTGTTATTAATCCATTCTCCAAAGATCTTAACGATAAACTGCGTGATATTGATGAAAATATGCCCGTGCCTGTGGTTACGATACAGGAAACAATTCAGCGTGCTTTAACTGGATTTGTCCCTATTTTTAATTACAATGAAGAGAATTGTTCAAAGATCGATCCGCGTAAGTTAATGTCTAAAGTCGATAAAGTGCTTATTCATGCTCGCGGCTGTACTGCTGTTAAGCTAATCCGCATCGCCCACGAAAATAACATTAATGTTGTGCTAGTTGCCTCCGATCCTGATATGACTTCTGTAGCTGCTGATATGCTTGGTGAGAAAGATAAATTGGTTTGCTTAGGAGGAAATACTTCAGATGAAAGTTACTTAAATGCAGGATCAGTCATAAAAATTGGCAAATATGAAGGAGTGGATTCACTTCATCCTGGTATTGGTTTTTTATCTGAAAGTCCACAGTTTGCAGATTTATGCGTAAGTCATAAAATTAACTTTATCGGTCCGAGCATGAGCAGTATGCTGACCATGGGCAATAAATCAAATGCGATTAAAACCGCGCAAAAAAACGAAGTGCCGGTTGTCCCAGGTTCACATGGTATTTTGACAGGTCCGAAGCAAGCGCTTGATATTGCAAATAAAATTGGCTATCCAGTGCTGCTTAAAGCGGTAAATGGTGGTGGTGGTAAAGGCATCTTGATCATTGCAAAAGCTGAGGACATGTGCTCTGGATTTGCCCAGGTTGCTGCCGAAGCGCGCGCTGCATTTGCAAATGGTGATTTGTACTTAGAGAAATACATAACTTCACTGCGCCATATTGAAGTGCAGTTACTTCGCGATAAATATTGCAACACGAAAGTGCTGGGTATTCGTGATTGTTCGGTACAACGTAATAACCAAAAAGTAGTTGAAGAATCAGGCTCTACAATGTTACCCAATAAATTTGCAACACTTGCGTTAAAATACACAAAGGCGCTTGCTGATGCGGTTGATTATTTAGGCGCAGGTACTGTTGAGTTTATCTATGATCTTGATGAAAATGCTATTTATTTTATGGAAATGAATACGCGTTTACAAGTCGAGCACCCAGTGACAGAGGCTACATCAGGCATTGATATTGTTAGTGCGCAATACAACATTTCATCAGGTGTTAACATTAAACAAATGAAGCCTGTAAATAAAGGTTATGCGATGGAGGTGCGCATAACAGCAGAAAAAGCCATGATAGATGCAAATGGTGAAATGCAATTAATACCTTGCCCAGGAAAAGTGCTTGAATACACGCTACCAAAGCAAGACAATATTGAAGTAATTTCAATGATTGCAGAAGGTAAAGAGGTTTCACCTTATTATGATAGTTTGGTGGCGCAATTTATTTGCAAGGGTAAAAAGCGCAAGGATACGATCAAAACACTGCTCGAATTTTTAGATAAAGTGGTGATTAACGGCATTGCGACAAATATCCCCTTAGTAAAACGTATCTTAAGGGATGAGGTATTTATAAAAGGTGACTACGACACAACTTACCTTACAAAATTAATGGCAAGGCTCGATCAAGATGTCATGATTTCAGAAATGGAAGCTTCTGCAGCATTAGGTGATAGCCATATTTCTATTACCGTAGATGGTAGCAATGAGCTGAAAGTTATCGCACAAAGTGCAGGTATTTTCTACAGGTCAGCATCACCAGCAGAGCCTGATTTTGTGTTAGAAGGCGATACTGTAACGGTTGCACAAACGCTAGGTTTAATGGAAGCGATGAAAATGTTCTCTCCAATTAGTTTATCGAGTTTTAACAAGCCAGCTGCTATTTTGTATGATGAAAATACCAAATTTCGGGTTGAGTGTGTTATTAATAATAATGGGCAGCAGGTTTCAAGTGGTGATTTGTTATATATTATTACACCGCTATAACAAGAAATGTAATTTGAATTGAGGATAAACAACATTCAAAAAGTGGCCGTTTTACAGTTATTTGTTTACGGATGTGCTGCATAAAAATAATCAATGATGAGCTTACCTGCAAAACATAAGCGCGGTTTTAGTTGCAACCGTGCTAGCGTGAACAATTCATTTTTAAGGAAATAACTAGCAAAGAATTAACTATAATGCCCCAGGAAATCTAACCAGTAAAATTAATATTCTTATTCCTGTTTGAGATAGTATCTATCAAAATAGGAGAATTACCATGACAAAAAAAGAACAACTTATTCTGCTGAGTTTAAAAGTAGACTTGTACTGGAGTTATTGGAAAATGAAAAAACAATAGCTGAGATTGCAAATGAAAATAATATCACCCCATTGATCCTTGGGAATTGGAAAAAAATATTCCTGGAAAATGCTGTTATTGCAATGGAGCCAGCAAAAGCGGTTAAGGAATATAAGCTAGAGCTTGTTGCGGCTAAAGAAGAAAACCAAATGCTAACAAAAATTGTCGGTAAAATGACTGTTGAAAAGGAGTGGCTTGAAAAAAAGCTAAAAAGCTTGGGCTTATCTGATAAGAGGAAGTTAATTAATCCCAAGCTATAAAACCTATCTGTATCACAGCAATGTGAGCTATTGAATTTGAATCGGAGTACTTTTTACTACACTGAAAAAGTGAATAATAAAAAGCATGAGATTCAGCCGGAAATAGCCAAAGTATTTGCTAAAACTCCAATTTACGGTGCTAAAAAGGTGCATCAACAGCTTCTAGAAAATGGAGTCAAGGCATCTTTAAACACGGTAGCAACATATCGAAAGGAGCTGGGTTTAAAGGCTATTTTAGCGGTTAAACAAGTAACAACCACCGTAGCCAATAAGCAACATCAGAAATACAGTTATAAGCTTAGAGGCCTTAATATTTCACATGCTAATCAGGTATGGAGCACAGATATAACCTACATCAAAGTCAAGGGTGGAATGGTTTACCTTGCTGCGGTCATTGATTGGCATTCGAAAGCCGTCCTATCACACAAAATATCGAATACGATGGATTGTGCTCTGAGGATTAACGTCTTGGATGCGGCCTTAGATCGCTATGGAAAACCTGATATATTCAATACAGATCAGGGAAGTCATTATACAAGCGATGTGCATACTCAAAAATTAAAACAGAACGGGATCACGATATCAATGGACGGGAAAGGCCGTGCCACTGATAATATTTGCATTGAAAGATTTTACGACGCGCAAAATGCGAGCGTATTTATCTAAATGAATATGAAACTATCAAAGATTTACAAGAAGATGTGTCCGATTACATTGAGTTTTATAATCACCAACGATTTCATGAAACATTGAAATATAAAAAACCAATGAATGTTTACCAAGAAGGAATTAAGGCGAGCTTAGCTTTATCAAAGGTATCTTAACTGTGGAATAAGAAATATTAAATAACTGTCTTGACTCTTTGGGTCGGTATAGTCGCTATTCAAAAGCCTTAGCTACAAAAAACTGAAGGATATTTAATGCCCGATAACGATCTAGTTCTCTACTCCACAGAAGATGGCAAAGCTCGTTTTGTTCTGCTCTCGCTGGGCGGTAAAATTTGGCTAACCCAGCTTGATATTGCCGAGCTTTATCAAACAAGCAAGCAGAATATTAGTAAGCATATAAAAACGTTGATTGCAGACGTGGAGCTATCTGAAGGGGCAGTTGTCAACTCTAAGTTGACAACTGGGGCAGACGGTAAAGCCGATTTAACCCTTATGATTAATCGTTATTTACACTCTATTCAAACAAACTATGGCAAGGTCGCTTAAATGCCTAGCACTTATCAACCGCCTTTTATCATAACCTCGCGCATTATTAGCCTTATCGCTGAGATTAGCGAACATGTGGGGTGTTTGACAGCTGTGCAAGAAGCCAAGGATGAAAATGCTTTGCGCCTACGTCGCATTAATCGTATTCGCACCATTCAAGGTACGCTTGCGATTGAGGGTAGCACCCTTAGTGAAGAACAGATAACGGCGATTATAGAGGGGAAGCGCGTTATTGCACCGGTTAAAGATGTGCAAGAGGCGCGTAATGCCATTAAGGTTTATGAGCAACTAAGGCATTGGCAACCCAAGGATGAGCAGCATTTATTGCAAGCGCATAAAATGCTAATGTTGGGCTTGGTTGATGATGCAGGCCGTTATCGGCAAGGTAATGTAGGAGTAATGAGGGGTGATGTGGTGATGCACATGGCTCCGCCTGCTGATCGTGTTAGGAGGTTGATGCGTGATTTATTAGCTTGGCTTGCAGTGAGTGATGATCACCCTTTAATTATTAGTTGTGTCTTTCATTATGAATTTGAGTTTATTCATCCTTTTTCTGATGGTAATGGGCGTATGGGGCGTTTATGGCAAACGGCGATATTAAGTCAGTGGCAGCCATTATTGGCCCAGTTACCCGTAGAGAGCATGGTGCATGCCCATCAAGAAGGCTATTACCAAGCGATTAATTGCAGTACGGTTGAGTCTAATAGCGCGAACTTTATTGAGTTTATGCTGGATAAAATTCTAGCCACATTAGCGGCCAATAGCGAGCCTCATTCTAGCTCTGTTTATCAGGTCACCCCCCAAGTCACCCCCCAAGTCACCCCCCAAGTTAAAGCACTCTTGTTGTGCTTGCTCAATGGCGACAGTGCGATGGGGCGAGAGGCCTTACAACAGCAACTTAATTTAAAAGATCCTAAGTCATTTAGGGAACGGTATTTAAAACCTGCATTAGAAGCTGCTTTAATAACAATGACCTTACCCGACAAGCCGAATAGTCGCTTACAGCAATATCAATTGACCACATTGGGTCGGCAGGTTGATCAACAAGGAAGATAAATGACCTACACCGAAGATTCATACGTAGAACAACCCGCCATCAATCTATTATCATTAATAGGTTGGGAAACTCTCAATTGTTATTCTGAAACTTTTGGGAAA
Source organism: Bathymodiolus brooksi (assembly GCA_963680875.1). NCBI lineage: Eukaryota > Metazoa > Mollusca > Bivalvia > Mytilida > Modiolidae > Bathymodiolus > Bathymodiolus brooksi. Next base: position 739,235 of record CAVMGF010000075.1, read on the forward strand.
GATGGCTTGCTTGGTCGCAAAGACCGATCAGAGGTTGTTCTGGTGCGTGAGCTTCGCTTGGCACTTGAGCGAATAAACCCTGATTGTACGGCTAATGAAATCACTCAGGCGATTGACGAGATAAACCGCGATCGCTCTGCCATGAGTGCGATAGCGGCTAATGAGTGCGATAGCGGCTAATGAGGCTTGTTGAACGAAGCCGCTTCGCGACAGAAAAACAAACTGCGTTCATACTTTCTTTTATGCACCATTCTCGGTGCGCATAAAAGGAGTATACGCCATGAACACTACAGATCAACTTCGCTATGACTTTTTATATCAGCAACATTTAACCAATCTCACTCTGCAGGGAATGCGCCCTGCAACCATTGATGGTTACTCACGGGCAGTGAGGCGGATTGCAGGCTATTTTGAGCGCTCTCCCGATGCGCTAGATAAAGCTGATTTGAAATTGTACTTTGCAAGCTTAATCAAAACACACTCTTGGAGTACGGTAAAACTTGATCGTAACGGCTTGCAATTCTTTTATCGTCATACCCTAGAAAAAGAGTGGGAATGGTTGAATATAGTTAAACCCCCTCAGTACAGCTCTCATAAAAACGATATTAATCTAGATAACAAAGATTGATGGTAACCTGTATTGCTACACGTAACATTACAGTATAATAAACAAATGACTGTGCTATGTTTATTTTTCTGAGCTTTATTACTCATTGGTAGGGAATTTAAATAATCATTCAAGAAAGATTTTCTTAGAAAAGTCGGCTTGGAATAATGACAGAATATACTGATATATTTGCTATATGTTAGCTATTCAATTTGCAGGTTAAACCTTAATTTTTTTAATAAAAAGAGTCATGCTTAAATCTAGCGGAATATTATATTTCGAATAAGGGATAAAAATGATAAGCCACATTGACCATATTGTTTTAACGGTTGCTGACATTGATCGTTCAGTCGCTTTTTATCAACGCGTTTTATTGATGAAAGCCGTTACCTTTGCACAAGGCCGTAAAGCATTAACGTTTGGAAATCAAAAAATTAATCTACAAACATTGGGGCAAGAGCCCAGGAATAAAGCACAGGTGGGCTCGGGCGATTTATGCCTTATTACACATTGGAGTTTAGATAAGGTCATCAGTCATTTACAAAATGAAAACGTTGATATTATCGAAGGGCCTGTGTGTAAATCAGGGGCACAAGGAAAAATCGAGTCTGTTTACTTTTTAGATCTCGATCATAATTTAATAGAGGTGAGTGTTTACAATTAGGTTAGGGATCATCACTCATTCAAATACAACTCTGCCATGCCATTTAAGCGGTTTTTAACTTCTTTGTAATTGGGCATAACAGCAGTTAGCAAACGCCAAAACTTCTCGCTGTGGTTATGTTCGGCAATGTGGCAAAGCTCATGCAATAGCACATAATCAATGCACTCTTTGGGTGCTTTAATCAGGTGAGGGTTGAGCATCAAGTTTCCCTTTGCAGAGCAGCTCCCCCATTGTTTACTCATTGCGAGCACTCGAAAGCTTGGCACGCCTTTAACCCATGTTGCTTGGGGTAAAAGTTTAGAAAGCCGCTGGTGGAAAACATGTTCAGCTCGAACTTTATACCATTTTGAAACTAAGCTTCTGGTCAATGCTTGCTTGTCTTCATTAAAGTGCTTCAAGCTAACCAGTAGTTTGCCTCGGGTCATTTTTACATTCGAAGTGCTGTTAATATTCTCAACCACTTTGAGCACATAGCGACGGCCTAAATAGAACTGCATTTCGCCACTGACATAATTTTTTTCCTGAACATACTCAAGGTGAACACGAAACTCTTTCTGTGCATCAACTATCCACTTGGCTCGCTTCATCACAGCTTTATGAATATCTTCGCGCAGGGCATCATCAGGTGCATTGATAGCCACATCACAATTAAGGTGAACCTTGATACTAATTTTGCGTTTCTTTTTTTGAAGATCAGCGCCTTTTGCTAGTTTCTTCCGAACCACTTCATAGCTGATAGCTTGATCGCCATAGACAAAGCTATACTCTTCTTTGTTTCTTTCTGGAGAAGTAACAGATGCCATCAGTGATAACCTGCCGCGCCTAAGCGAGTGATTTGGATAACATCAGCAATAATTACTTTTGCCTTATCCATACCAATAGTTTTAAATAGCACTGGCAGTAATTTGCGGTTGATCTGATTTTCGATCTCTTGTGGGTTAATTGAAAACTGCGCAACGGCATCCGTAACAATTTCTTCAATTAACATCGCCGAATCAAAACAATCATCTTCTGCTAGTGCATTTTCACTGTCTACATGTTTTAAAAACAAACCGTAATAAGCTTGCACATGACGTTTAACAGCAGAGTCTAACTTACTAAATCGCTCAGTTGGAATACCGTCAACTTTGCGATCGATCACTTGCTCTTCAAAATCAGCAAATAACAGGTATTGCTTCACTGGAGCATCAAACATCTCTTTAGCTTGCTCGATTGCTTGCTTGAGTAAATTTGAGAAATATTCTTGAGCGTAAGGATCGTCAGCTAGATCTTGTTCAATCATCTTGGTCACGCGTCCCATGATAACATCCTTTTTATTGCGCGCTTCATCATCACTCATCTCTTCAGGTTTAGCCTCTTTACCCATGTTGCCAACTAAGTATACGCCTTGAGGCTCTTGAATTTCAACGCCGCCAATATGTTTATCTAACATGGTGCGAATACTTTGCGCGTATTCATCATATTTAACGGTTTCTTGCGCATCTTCACGTACCTGCACGCGTAGCTCAGACATAAACTTCAAGGTTTTCTTATACAAATCGCGTTTGACAAGGGCAGATTTTGGGTCAATGGCATCAAAGCTTTTATCTGCAAAATAACTCGCAGACTGCAAGGCAACTTTTAAACAATTAGCAAAGGATGTTAGTGAGGCGTAAAAATCTTCCCGTTGTTTCTGATTGGTATCGGTTGGTTGCCCGTCAATGTTATCAATTTTCGGAGCTAAAATTTGGCGCAACGCTGGGCCATCTTGTTTGTTTTGCACATCATCAAAGGTTGACCATAACGTGAGATATAAACTCGGGAGCTTTTTATATTCTGTCTCCATGCGATTATACAAACCTTTAAGGTCATCAATATCAAAGCCGCCTTGAGTGCGCTCGGCTAAGTCTTGATAATCGGCAATTGTGGCATCGAGCTCTTTTAAAATACCGCGATAGTCAATCAGAAAACCAAACTTTTTATTTTTGTGCAAGCGGTTTACCCGCGCAATCGCTTGAATCAAGTTGTGTTGCTTGAGTGGTTTGTCGATGTACAGCACGGTATTTTTAGGCTCATCAAATCCCGTTAATAGCTTATCAACCACAATCATAAGATCAGGGCCTGCATCTTTACTAAATTCACTGATGATATGTTTGGTATAAGCTTTTTCATCGTTACCGAAGCGCGAATTAGTGACATTATCTTTCCACCAGTTCTGAACAATATCTTTGCTTTCACCATCAACCGTATCATGCCCTTCGCGTGTATCAGGTGCCGACATCGCAACAACCGATGTAAGCTTGCCAATACCATCTAAAAGCATCTTATATTGAATGGCCGAGGCTTTTGAAGAGCAGGCGAGTTGGCCTTTTAGCCCTTGTTGTTTAAAGTTTTGGAAATGATCAGAAATATCATGTGCAATCAGCTCAAGTCGACCCTCGGTTTGATAGATTTGTCCTTTTTGTGAAAACTTCCTTTTAAGATCGCCACGTTGTTTTTCAGAAAGCTTATCAGTAATACGGTTAAACCACGCATCAATCGCTTTATCGTTGGTGCTGAGATCAGCAATACGCTCTTCGTACAATAACGGCGTGACGGTTTTATCTTCAACCGCTTGTTGCATCGTGTAGGAGTGGATAATTTTGCCGAATTTGTTTTCAGTTTTATCATCTTGCAGTAGGGGGGTGCCCGTAAAACCAATGTAAGCCGCTTTAGGCAATGCTTGTTGCATGCGAATATTGTTTTCGCCGTTTTGACTGCGATGACCTTCATCCACCAGCACAATTATATCTGGGCTGTTATTAAAGCACTCAGGAAGCGCAATTGCTGAGCCAAACTTATTGATGATAGAAAAAATAATACGCTCGTTGCCTTTGCCTATCTGCTCTGCTAAACGCTTGCCTGTTGTTGCCATTGCTGACTTTCTATCTTTGTCTGATAACGCGCCGCCCGATGCAAACGTACGAGCGAGCTGATCTTCTAAATCCACGCGGTCAGTCACAACGATCACGCGACATTTTGCCAATTCTTTAAACCAGATCAAGGCTTTGGACAGGAACACCATGGTGAACGATTTACCTGAGCCTGTGGTATGCCAAATCACGCCACCATTTCGAGCGCCTTGTTTATCGAATGAGGTAACACGTTCAATCAAGGCTTTAATACCAAATACCTGCTGATAACGGGCGACAATCTTGCCTGCTTTTTTATCAAACAGGGTATAAAGACGAGTCATCTCTAACAGACGATCGTGGCGCAGCAACGAAACCAATAAACGGTCTTGATCTGTGACTACTAAATCACCACCAGCAATCAGGGAAAGATATTCATCACGCACTTTAGCAGGGCGATGATTAAAAAGTAAATCCAGTTTGTTTGGTGCTAGCGGCGTGTTCTTGAAGCGAACAAAAGAGCTTTCTGCAATCGCTTGCTCTTTCCATTTTGCCCAAAACTTATCGCTTGTGCCGCAAGTCGCATATAAACCATCGTGACCATTGATAGACATCACTAATTGGCTATAAGCAAACAGGTGTGGAATTTCATCAATTTTTTGGTTTCGAATTGTCTGTGAGACACCTTCATGAACGGTTGGTTTACCCTCTGTCGATGAATCAGGGCGTTTAGCTTCAATCACTACCCAAGGCAAGCCATTTACAAAACAGACAATATCAGGGATGCGTTTGCCAGTTCCGCGCGAGTTTTCTACCTCCATCTCTTCAGTAAAATGAAATTGGTTATTATCAGGTGTATCCCAATCAATCACTTGAATGGTTGGGTTTGCTTTTTTGCCATTAATAAACTCAGTAACACCAATCCCATAGGTAAGCGCGTTATAGAGTTTTTCATTGGCCGCTTTTAACCCCTCATTCATGGCAGGGCTCGCGAGCTCATGAACAATTTTGTCAATGGCGGCGTCAGAAAGAGGGTGCTCTTTACCCATGAACGAATAGGTTTTGTGTTTAAGCACATCACGCAACACATTTGGCAAAATAACCGTTGAACTTTTCCCTCGTATTGTTAAACAATCGCTTGGCGCAATAAACTGATAACCAAGGTTAGTGAGTAATGTCAGCGCAGGAATTTTGGCGCTTTGCTCTTCTCTAAAATTCGGGAACGATTGAGTCATGGTTTACTCTTCTTTTGCTATCAGCGCAGTGCTCTGAATTGGTTTAAATTAATAACGTTGCTTGCTGTGACTGGTGGCAAAAAGGTGGCTAACCAATAATCAAAGAAAACTCGATTTGCTTTAAAATAGTCTTTTTCATCTTTTCTTTTTCTGAAAAGATCACCCATCATCACGCTAAATAACAGGCAATCTAGTTTTTCGCTGCTATTGCCTTGTCGTTCAACCAGTACTTGTAAATGCCAAACAACTTCCTTGGTATGTGCTTGAACGCTACGATCTCCACGTTGATGGAAAATACAGGTGTTAATGGCTTCATCATACTGCTCGACATATTGAGTTGCTTTATTCTGATCCATTTGCGCCTTATCAACCCAATAACGGAAATTGGCCTTTAGTTGTAATTCAAAGCTATTAATAAATTCAAACTCATCACCTTTTTTACCCGCAGGAAGCATGATGGTATAGCGCGAATTATAATCCATAACGATCAGATATTTCTTGCGCTTGATTGCAACACAATGCACTACCCATTGCCATTGGAAGCCGCCGCTTTCTTGTGGATCAACATCATCAGGAAAAACAGGCGTTGCGATTGACTCGCTAATGGTTTTGTGTGGCGCAGGTACAATGCATGAGACTTTTTTGCCTTGACGTGTCACGCTAAAAAAATCAGCGGCCGCTTTGGTACAGTTAAAAATTAACATGGTTTACTTCCAATTAAATGATGACGCATCGCGCCTTGTTTTTAAATCACTGAACAGCTATTTAAGCGGTTTCAGTTTTGTGTGCTTTTTATATCATGTAACTTTATCTTGAGTTTCAATCTGAACCTAACTTGAATCGCAGTGCTTTTTATGAAGATCAATTATGAAATGCATAGGAACTGGTAGCCGATAATGCCGACAGCCAGTCAATATAATCGGCCAAAATGAATATTTAAAAGCACTCATTTCATAAACCTTGTTTGACTGGTCACACTCACTACCCAACTGCTTAATTAATTCACTAGGCTCTTCTGTTACACATACATCGGATAATGTTGCACCATGCATTTTATCAAATCGATAAAAGTGTTCTTCAGAGGACTCATCAAGAAAATACACTTGGAAATTGCAGTGTGGTAAAAACTCTTCTTTGATTTTTTTAATTATTTCATATGGCTCTGAAATGCCCATAATTGCAGAGAAAGCAGATATATAGGGATATAGAATTGAGCCTTTAGTTACACTCTTTTTATAGTCATCCGTTTTATCAACAGGGTGCTCTATTAGCTCTGCATAGCTTCTAATAGTCGTTGGGTATTTATCGTTAATCTTATGCATATTATATACCTCACTAGCCATATTGACTAACCAAGAGTTGATATCATGCCAATTATTAGGATCAAGAGAAAGAAGCCAAAGGGCTAAAACTAAATCTATTGCTTGCTCATCTTTGTAAGGAGTAAATAGAATAGGGTTATTTACTATTAACTTCTTAATGGCATCTTGATATTTAGCAACGGCTTCTGAAAAAAACTTGTCAGCTTCTTCATTTTCTTTACTGAATTGTCCTAAATACCAGTAAGACCAACAACCCGTAAGAGCTAGCCGACCAAGTACATCAAACAATTTCAAGTTTACATCTACTGCGCAAGAAGGTCTTACAGCATGAGATAAAGCATACAGGCTAGCACCGTGTGGAATGATTTTTTCTTCGATATATTGATTAGATATTTGTAGATTTAATCGCAGAATTGAATACAAAGTAGTTAGTGTGGAAACTGCTACCTTATTTTTTTTCCCAAACGCGAACTTTGCAGCTTCCCAAACATTAAGTAACGTAAACTCTGCTGATAAGAATGCACTCTCTAAGTTATCTTCTTCTCTAGACCATGAGTATAAAATCCAAAGGCATAAATATAATTGGCGAACCCCTGTTAATATTTCTTTTGGCTTTTTATCATCAGTACAAGTAAGGCTAATAGCTAATTGGCTAAAATGTTTGAATGATATTTCAGGCTCATCAATCATAGCCAGTGATTTACGCAGTAATCCGCGACAGTTATCGGGCAATAATTCTTCCCGCAACATATGTTGCTCAATTAATGCTGCAAGCCGATCTCCGTTCCACTCGGAAAAGCTCAACTCGTCTGATTTTAGCTTGCCTAAGAACATGCTCACGTTAGCTCTTACTTCTTCTTTAACTTCACCACCAAAACATAAACAAATCTCAACTGGTTGTTCTTTGTACTCTGCTGGAATACGAGTTGGAATAAATACATCAATAATTTCATTGATTGAAGGACGAAGATCTTGTGGAGTGTTACTATCCCAATCCTTTCGCCCTAAATCACCAGATTTTACAGAGAATAAATAAACCTTATTTTCAGATTCACCAGACAGTTTACCGTAAGCGCCAACGTCCACTCCATATTGTCTACTGCCGATTCCAGGTTTTAAGAAAACTTCTAACCCCATTTGTGATAGCAAATCGGGTAATAATGCATCCAATTCACCGCGTTCTTTTAAAGATGCTAAGTATTGTCTTATTACTAACTTCATGAGGAACATCCCTCTGCTTTAAACTGAAAAATCATATTTTCTAAACCATGTGGATCAAGATTATGCATTGAAGCAAACTCAAATGAGGTACTGACTTCTTGAAGAGGAACCTCCTGACGGGTCTTTTGGTCACCATGATAGATATAGTGAATCGATTTATTTCCATATAGCAATACCGATTCATTCCCAGTAAATAATGACGCAAGAAACAACTTACTTCCAGCTTGCTTCATGGACTCATCCATCAATTTATTGTGGTGCTTCCAATATGTGTGTCGATCTTGTTCACTTGGCTTTAGTTCATTAACTTTAAGTGCCGTTTTAACCGATGCTTGATACTTCTCGTATTCAGATAAAATGTGAGAAGCTACTTCAGCCACTCGTTCTTGCTTTGAGCTTTGTAACTCTTCCATTCGTTGACGAATACTTCCTGGGTAGCTGATACAAAGGGGGCTAAAAATCATTTGTTGAATATCAATTAACTCATCTTCAGCAGCATCAGGAATTAACGACTCAATTAAGCTAATTGCTGTTTTAGGCTGATTGAAGAACCACCCGCAAGCTTTTCTCGCCAGAAACAGATGTACACCTTTGCTTTCATTTGGAAAGCAGGCACTGTCAAATCCAATAGAAATACCTTTATCTGCATCGCGAAGAAGATCAGAACAATACTTTCCAAGTTTCACTTTTTTTGACAACAGCCATCGAGTGAGTAGTGAGGATAAGTAAGTATCTCTGTGGTTATGCAGCTCTCGAACAAAACTATCGAAATGCTTTACTGATAATTTGTACTCACTTAATTCAAAGAAGCGTTCTAAAAAAACAACGCAATCATCAAAATCCTTCCGTTTTAATATCCGCCCCAATGCATAATCAATGTTGTTGATAGTCCATTTGTTTTCAGGCTTGGTATGACAGCAAACATCCAGTAACTTTGCTTCGACAATACGGGATACCTTTTCTCTATCATAGAATAGTATTTCGGAAGCAGCATGAATATAACGGTCATCTAAGTGCTCCGAATGCGTGTTTAAAAACTTTAAGAATATGCTTTCCAAATCATCAGACTGAGAAACAATAGCAAACAATGCTCGCATCGACGTCGCCAAGATTACATCAATAGGTGAAGAAGCGGATGATTCATCGATAGCTACTGCAACAGATTCCAAAAGCATTTTGTCTTGGTAGTTAATTCGACCTAATGCAAATATGGCTCTTTGCTTTATCAACTCATTTTCATGAGCAAGTAGATCAATAGCCTGATTCACATATGTAACTTCATCATTACTTGCTCCTGCCTCAATAGCAGTAGATAAATGATCAAACTCTTCGTCAATCTCTGTTAAAGCAAGGTCAAAAAGTGCATTGGCTCTACCAATATCTTTTTTACAAAACTCTTTAAATGGAGACAAAAGCATAGACGCAGCCATATCTTGACCGGCTTCTCGCGTAAGGTGTTTCACGCAGTTCGCTACATCTTTAACAGGAGTGTCAATATCAGGTAAAGTTTCACTAAAAACTAGAAGTATGGAAAAAAAACTATTATTCCCACCTGTATTTTTTAAATTTTTAAGTAACTCTATGAGGTTAATTTTACCTATGTTATTTAGCTCTGCTAAAAAACAAGGTAAAGAATTTTCATTTTTAAAATCTTCAGAATAAATTTCACCTATAAACTCTAAAAGTTTATCGCTTTTATTAGCTTCAATTAGCCTGTCCTTAAGGTTTACCATTTAATCCTCGTACACGACGTTTGCCTGTTAACAGCTGTTGCATCAGTGCTTTTTTCTCTTGTTTAAAGTGAGCGAGTTTAGTTTGTAATAATTCGATCTCTTTGTCGGCAGAAGTGAGAACAGAGGCGATTTTTTTCTGCTCAATGAGTTGGGGTAGTTTGATTTTAATTGCTTTAATAATTGCAGCATTCAAATTTGGTTGACCACCTTGAACCAAATTAAGGGCTTTGACCATCTCAACTTCAAATAAATAGAATAAAAAGAAGTTATGGCAATGTATGTCAACTTCTAATGCTAACACAGCTTGATTAACCGTTGCGCCAGTCAATTTGTTTATCGCTACTTTACCTGCCGTAGCGCCATACATTGCAATTAATAAGCTTCCATTTTTTACTACTTTGGCAGATGAGTGCTTTAATCCTGATTCAGTTATGTATTCGTTCACAGAGGTAACAAATCTATCATTGAGTTTTCCTGAAGTAATCCAAGGAATGTTTCCTCCATAGTATTCTTCTTTACTTCTCGATGGAGTTCCTCCAGAAAAACATTTAGATGTAGAGGCTATGGTAACTTCTTCCCACTCACCCTCAAATACTTTGCCTGTTTCAAGGCTAAGTAAACGCTTTTTACCCGTCAACAGTTGTTGCATAAGGGATTTTTTCTGCTGTTTGCTGGTTTCAATCAGCTTTTCAGTGGTGCTGATCGCCTTATCCCACGTCGAGAGAATTTTGGCAATTTTTTGTTGTTCAGGGAGTGGGGGAATCAATAATTTCAATTTCTTTAAACTTGTCCCTGTTAAATTCTTCTGGACTCCACCAGCAGCAAGTCTCTTTATGTCTGATTGTGTTTTAGTAAAGTTAAGTAGTTCATGTAGGAAAGTGCCATTAACCTTTGAATTTAACTGGAAACGAATTAAGAAGGCACCTGCAATTATTGGCTTTGGCTGCTTTTTAAATATGCACGGGATTCCACATGTTCCTGAGCGAGTAATTAATAAATCACCGCTTTCTAGCAAATGTTCTTGGTATTCTTTTATTTTAAGATCTGCATAGGGAATTGTTGAATAATTTATTTTTCCGAATGCAGATAGATCAGTTGTACGGATAGTACCAATGGAACCATTTGGTAAGTATAAATCAGATGAAAATCGGGGACCAAATGCGCTTTTAGTAACTAGATCTCCCAAAGTTAGATCATACCATTCAGTAGGTAGCATAACTCTGCTCCTTATCTGTTCTAAATAAGCATTCCCACGCGGAGCATGGGAACGAGACTTTAGTGTTTTTATTCATCATCCTTTTTTGCTCCCAGCTTATTTAGTATTTCACTCGCAGGCATTTGCATTTTAGAAAATGCGAACCATTTTTTACCGAGATCTTTAAGTGAAGCGCCTAGATGGTAAACATCTTGGTTATCTAAAATAACAAAACGGTCATGAGCCTGTTTAAAGGTGTTCACTGTAATCGTTGCATATTGTTGATGGTATTTATCTAAATCTAGCTGTAATTGTTTGCTAATTTTGGAAGTGTAAATAGTAGCCTGCACATCATTACCACGCTTAGATAGCATAGTTAACACTGAATCATCAATATAGTTATCGATAATGGTTATTGAACTTTTGGCTGAGCGTATTAATTCATTAATAAAATGATAGGCATCATGAATTTGCCCGTCATAAAAGATACCTTGTTTGGTTGTTAAAGATTTATCTTCAAGGCTTTTAAATAGACTGTTGAAACGTTGTTCATTTTGTATTTGTTGAAATTCAATAAGCTCTACACGATTAAGCAAACTGTTATTTGATGTCAAAAGTTTACGCATCTCAACAAAAGCAGTAATTATTTGGATACTTATTTTGATAGCGGTATCACTGCGTAAAACGGCAGAAAGCATTGAAATACCTTGCTCGCTGAACACATAAGGAAGATAGCGTCTACCGCCTCGATTTTTTGAGGTGCCAATTTGGTACCTCAAAGAATCATATTCATCTTGAGTTAGCTGAAACCTAAATGAGACAGGAAAACGATTTATATTTCTTGCTACCGCTCGGTTAAATGATTTTGTTTCAACACCGTAAATATCAGCCAAATCGCTATCTAACATTACTTGGCTGTTACGCAGTGTAAATATTTTATTTTCAAGCATTATTGGTGTGATAGTTTCAAGTTCAGTTGTCATAACTTAGTCCCTCTAACGCCAGTTTATTAGGTATCACATTTTGTGACACCATAAGATCTACCTTTTCTTCGGTTACTTGAAACATGAAATCAAAAGGGAAACGCACACTATTTCGTTTTACAGCTTGTTTTAATGCTCTTGTTTCCACTTGATAGAATATAGCTAGATCACGATCTAGCATTACTTGGTAGTCTCGCAGTGTTATTATTGCGGTTTTTAAATGCTCAGTTGTAATGGTGGATAAAGTGCTTTCTTCTTCACTCATACTCCAGCTCCTCTAAGTATCCTGCCATTTCTACTTCTAATTCAGCTAGCTCAGTTTGTAGTGCTAAACGCTCACCACGCACTGCCATGAGATCAATCTCGGCTTCTTCTTCAAAGGTATCAACATAACGGGGGATATTGAGGTTGTAATCGTTTTCGCTGATTTCTTTCATTGTTGCGAGGTAAGAGTATTTATCGGTAGTTTCACGTGCCTTGTAAGTATCGACAATCTTGTGAATATTTTCAGTGGTTAATATATTTTGATTTTTGCCTGATTTGAACTCGCGGGAGGCATCAATGAATAATACTTTGCTATCAGATTTTTGTTTTTTGAACAGCAAGATAGCCGCAGGAATACCTGTACCAAAAAACAGCTTTTCTGGTAAACCAATGACCGTATCAAGTAAGTTTTTATTAATCATTTTTTTTTACTCCCAGCTTATTTAGTATTTCACTCGCAGGCATTTGCATTTTAGAGAATGCGAACCACTTTTTACCGAGATCTTTAAGTGAAGCGCCTAGATGGTAAACATCTTGATTATCTAAAATAACAAAACGATCATGAGCCTGTTTAAAGGTGTTCACTGTAATAGTTGCATATTGTTGCTGGTATTTATGTAAATCTAGCTGTAATTGCTTGCTAATTTTGGAGGTGTAAATAGTGGCCTGCACATTATCACCGCGCTTAGACAGCATAGCTAACACTGAGTCATCAATATAGTTATCGATAATGGTTATTGAACTTTTGGCTGAGCGTATTAATTCATTAACAAAATGATAGGCATCATGAATTTGCCCGTCATAAAAGATGCCTTGTTTGTTTTTTATTTCAGGTGTTTCAAGAGCTTTAAATACTTTTTCGAAATTTTCTTTTGTTTTTAGTTTATGCTGTTCAAGCTCAGTGACAAGCAAAAATAATTGTTGGTGATCGCCTATATGCTTTCGCATTTGTACAAATGCATCCATAATAGCAATGCTTACTTTAATCGCTGTTTTACTTTTTAAAACGGCTGAAAGCATTGCCACACCTTGTTCAGTAAATGCGTGTGGCGTAGTCGTTGAATATTTCAAGTTTTTGAAGCGGTCGCAATTTGCGACCAGCTCTGAATTTTCACTATTGGTTAGCTTAAACCTAAATGATTCAGGAAAGCGTTCAATATTTCTTTTAACCTGTTCGTTTAAGCGTTTGACTTCAACCTGATAAATTTGTGCTAAATCACGGTCTATCATCACTTGCTTACCCCTTACTGTAAAGATATGGCTTTCAAGCATTATTGTCGTGATAGTTTCAAGTTCAGTTGTCATAACAAAACTCCTTTTGCGTTATCAGCAAGTATCCCCATTTACTAAAGGTTAACCATTCATAAGGAAGATAGCACTTACCGCCACGACTTTTTGATGTGCCAATTTGGTACCTCAAAGAATCATTATTATTGACCATCTCGTGCACTTGCACGAAATGGTTGTTGATATTTTGACCGCTTTTTTCGCAGGCTGTTTGCGCTTTTTTTATAACAGGTAAAAAATTTCTAAACTCTGCGTAATCTAAAATTTTAGAGAGTGCTCTGGCATACCAATGCTCATTTCCTTGATCGTTAATTTCTTTTATACTTTCAAAAAATTGATGCCCATTATTTACATTACTTGGCTCACTCATAACCCAGCTCCTCTAAGTATCCTGCCATTTCAGTTTCTAATTCAGCTAGCTCAGTTTGTAGTGCTAAACGCTGACCACGCACTGCCATGAGATCAATTTCAGCTTCTTCTTCAAAGGTATCAACATAACGGGGGATATTTAGGTTGTAATCGTTTTCGCTGATTTCTTTCATTGTTGCGAGGTAAGAGTATTTATCGGTAGTTTCACGTGCCTTGTAAGTATCGACAATCTTGTGAATGTTTTCAGTGGTTAATACATTTTGATTTTTGCCTGATTTGAACTCGCGTGAGGCATCAATGAATAATACTTTGCTATCAGATTTCTGTTTTTTGAACAGTAAAATAGCGGCAGGAATACCTGTGCCAAAAAACAGTTTTTCAGGTAAACCAATGACCGTATCAAGTAAGTTTTCTTCAATCAGTTGTTTGCGGATTTTACCCTCAGAAGATGCGCGGAATAATACGCCATGAGGCACAACGACACCCATGCGACCAGAGGCGGGTTTAAGGGTTTCAATCATGTGTGAGATAAACGCATAATCACCTTTAGTTTTTGGTGGCACGCCACGGCGGAAACGGCCAAAGTGATCATCAGCTGCGTTTTCATGTCCCAAATTATACAGGTACCAATTATGAGTTTTTTTGTTTGAATCACATTTCCATGCAATAAAATGTTGGCTAACTGCCATAGGCTTCGCCATTATTGCACTTTTCCCTACTCCAGCATCACGAGACATTACAACTGTCCCCGCAGGGTGGATCTGTGCTGATGAATTTTCAATACCTAGTAAAGATATTTCTTTGTCAGTTTTATTAATTAACCCTTTATCAAGTCGAAAACTATCAGTCAAAGATACCCACTTTATTCCACCATTCCAATATTCAGGGAATGATTTACTTGGTGTATGACCACTACATCTAATTGCATAATTATCAAGTAATCCATATGACCATCCATCAGGAATCTGATGTATATCTAGGTTACGAGCCATAATTTGAGACCTTAAAATATCTAGTTATTAGTACAAAGGTGTTTATGTAAGGTAATGTTGCATAGTTATTATTTTTCATGTTGTTGTTCCGCTAGGGTAACTTCTATTTCACGGCGAAGTGTCTCTTCATTTGGTAAATACAGTTGGTATTTTTGTACAAATAAATTTTTGTCCATTCCGTAGGTTGCATACTCCACTAAAAGCTCATCTTTGTCTTTGCTTAAAATAATGCCAACGGGAGGGTTGTCACCTTCGATATTTTCTTCTGCGGCAAAGTAGCCCATATACATGTTCATTTGACCAATATCATAGTGTTTTACATCATTTATTTTGAGATCGATAAGTACAAAACAGCGTAAAATACGATGGTAAAATACCAAGTCGACTTTGTAATGTGTATTGTTTAGTGTGATGCGGTATTGACGACCTACAAAGGTAAAACCCTTTCCAAGTTCCAATAAAAACTCTTCTAGGTGGTTACATAGTGCATCTTCAAGAACTTTTTCGCTGAAGTGTGGTTTTTCTGCTAGCCCTAGAAACTCAAACATATAACTATCACGCTGTACATCTGCGGGGTTAATAACCAATGCATTTTTCTGTGCGAGTTGTAATATGGCATGTTTATCTTTTGATGCAGCTAAACGTAAAAATAAACCACTCTCTTTTTGACGCTTTAGTTCGCGCACGCTCCATTTTGCATTCAATGTTTGGTTTTTATAAAATGAACGCTCAGTGTCATTACTAATTTTAAGTAGCTCAACCTGATGAGACCAACTCAAATTATGCGACAGTGTCGCACAATTCGCATTAAGTTGATAAAACTGACGAAAGCGCTGTAAGTTGCTGACACTAAACCCTTTGCCATGTTTTAATTTTAGCTCTTTACTCAAAGAAGAAAGTAACCTTTTTCCGTATTCCGCAGTAGTCTGTCCTTGTTGTTCAAACTCAACAATATGTTGTCCTATTTGCCAATAGGTAGTTACTAACCCCACATTAATCGCGGATATTGTTTTGACTTGCCCCTCGACAAAAACGCTAGAAATAGATTCGATTAAATGCCGATACTGGGGGCTCTTAGGTTTATTCATAACCCAACTCCTCTAAGTATCCTGCCATTTCTATTTCTAATTCAGCTAGCTCAGTTTGTAGTGCTAAACGCTCACCACGCACTGCCATTAGGTCAATTTCGGCTTCTTCTTCAAAGGTATCAACATAACGGGGGATATTGAGGTTGTAATCGTTTTCGCTGATTTCTTTCATTGTTGCGAGGTAAGAGTATTTATCGGTAGTTTCACGCGCCTTGTAAGTATCGACAATCTTGTGAATATTTTCAGTGGTTAATACATTTTGATTTTTGCCTGATTTGAACTCGCGTGAGGCATCAATGAATAATACTTTGCTATCAGATTTCTGTTTTTTGAACAGCAAGATAGCGGCAGGAATACCTGTGCCAAAAAATAGCTTTTCTGGTAAACCAATGACCGTATCAAGTAAGTTTTCTTCAATCAGTTGTTTGCGGATTTTACCCTCAGAAGATGCGCGGAATAATACGCCATGAGGCACAACGACACCCATGCGACCAGAGGCTGGTTTAAGGGTTTCAATCATGTGTGAGATAAACGCATAATCACCTTTAGTTTTTGGTGGCACGCCACGGCGGAAACGGCCAAAGTGGTCATCGGCTGCGTTTTCATGTCCCCATTTATCCAGTGAAAAAGGCGGGTTCGCGGTCACCACATCAAAGTGTAATAAACCACCTTCTTTATCTTGTAATTTAGGGTTGCGAATGGTATCGCCCCATTCAATACGGTGGTTATCTTCGCCATGTAGGAACATATTCATTTTTGCTAATGACCAAGTCGAGCCAATCGCTTCTTGTCCGAATAGGGCGTATTGCTTAGAGCCGTTAAAATTCTTTTGTACCTGTTTGCCACACTTCATTAATAACGAGCCAGATCCCGTGCAAGGATCGCAAATCGTATCCCCCTCAACAGGCTCAAGGATGATTGAGAGCAGATCAGATACTTCTGGTGGGGTATAGAACTCGCCCGCTGATTTACCACTGCCGGCCGCAAAGTGTTTGATTAGATATTCATAGGCATTACCAATGACATCTAATGTGCCAACACGGCTTGGGGATAGGTTTAAAGTATCTTTTCCGAAGTCTTCAAGCAGATGGCGAAGAATATCGTTCTTTTGTTTTTCATCACCCAATTTATCAGTATTAAAAGAGATGTCTTGAAACACATTTTTAAGCTTAGTGCCGTTCGCCTCTTCAATCGCGTGTAGCGCTTGGTCGATACGCGAGCCGTTTCCTGCGGTATTACGCAATTCATAGATATCCCAGAATGTGGCACCCGTTGGAATTTTAAAAGACTGGCTTTCCATCATCTCTTTGATTAATTCAGGCGCATCACCGTATTGCGCTTTAAGCTGTTGTGTTTTGTCTTGATGCACATCGGAGATATATTTCAAAAATAGCATGGTGAGAATGAAGTCTTTATAAATAGAGGGATCGACCGTGCCACGGAAAGTGTCACAAGCGCCCCATACGGCTTTGTTAATTTCATCTTGGTTAATCATTGAATTTGGCCTCTTTTTACCTAATAGTTATTGCCCAGTTGGGCTGAAAAGTTCATTAAATCTGGCGCAATTGCTCTAAGCTGCTGCTGACTATTATTGATAAGTTGATGCAGTAGTCTATGTTCTTTAATGCTAGCGGCATAAAGCTTAGCGCTGGTGTTTTGTATGGCTGTCTCTGGTAATACAATGGGCGGTGCGGCTAAAACAGGCTGGCGAATGCTGATTTGAAAGCTATCATCGGCACGGGTATAAAGTAGTTTTGCACTGGTACTTGATTTAGCTGCCAAGCAATAAACTGCGGCTTTATTAGACCTTTCCATTTTGGATTTATGGGTAACAGAAATAAACTTGGCGCACAGGTTGTTTTGTGCAAATCTTTATCAATATAACAAGCGCTGTGCTTTGCCATTTGAGCACTAAATAACAAGTCGTCAGACTATAACCAGTCGGCATCTCGCTTTTTCGTTAAATTTGGAATGATTAAATTGTCTTCACGCAATTCATCAAGCTCAGAAAGGTCTTTCGCTTGCAGCGCCTTTAGGATTTCACTTGGAATATCACTAATTCGACCTCTAAACGGGTATCCTGCTAGAATAGTCATCAATTCTGACAGCATTATTTCAGTGGTTATTTTATGGTTGTTGCGTTTTTCAACCATTACTTTTAACTATCTCTTCTAATAATGCAGATGAGCCCTGTTTTTATAACAATAGTTAAATTTAACAGTTTGAATTTGAACTGCAAACCTTTTTTACAGTAGAAGCACGGTATTACTTTGAACTTTTCTGCATAACCGGTCATGGATCACTCTAACAAGCACAAATTTAAGTTGGAAAAATTAGAATAGGCGACAACTATAATAGTAGATGGTGAGGGCCCTTAATTATTCTTAATTTGTAATTTATTGGGGTGTTGCTTAATCATTAATTTATGATAGCATCTTGAGGGTGAAAACAAAATTTTACTTATATTAAAATACGTTAGGAATTTAAAAAACATGGATCAAACCCTTGAAAAAATAGCAACACCAACCCAAGCAGTAACACCATCTCAAGTTATTGAGCTTTCTAATTTTGTAGGTACTCCATATATTAATGTGATGACAGGCGACAATGGTATTTACGCAAAAATTAAAATAAATATCAAAACTTTAATTAAAGTTGCGAGGGCTCCTGAAATAATAAAAATATTTTCAGCTAAGTATGGATTTGAAGCAGATAGGATATATGATTATTTTAAAAATGGAGAGAGTGATGTATTTGATATACTAGTTAAATTATCTGGCGGTTCATATAGTTCTATGAGCCTTTGGGACGCAATTTTTAACGTCATTATAAACTCTACTTTGAAACAGAAAGATCAAAGCAAATTAGTTGCAGGTATTCTTGCTGACTTAATCCTATTGGCTACCAAGGTATACACTTTTGTTGGGCTAGACAGTGCTAATGGGTTTTATCATGTCGGCTATACACCTAATATCGATACTATAGGAAAAACATACTCAGAGCCTAATTCGTCAAGCGGAATTACAGCGGCAAATGATTATTTTTTGATGATCGAGCTCAAAGACATACCGATCAAGGAGATGACAGCTTTTTATTCCAGTATCACAGACATTCTAGTTTCATCAAAGGCGTCATTTTCACCTGGTAATGAAGATTTAATTGTTGATTTTATGGGATCTTATAGTGGAAAACTGATTAGATCTTTGGTCAATGAAGCTGATAAATCTGCTATGTTTGTCGTTCTGTTTCAGATAGTATTTTTGGCATCTTATATAAATCAAGCGGAGCTCATTTATAAAGACGGTGATCTTGTTTCTGGTAATGTTACTTATTTCGCATCTAAAGGCCTAATTAGTAGCGATATGATACCTGGAATTAAGCATCTTTCTGAACAAATAACAGGTTATTTGAGAGATTGTCATCAAGAGACTGTTCTTAATTTAGAGAGCGCTATAGGTGCTGCTTCTTCTCAGGATATAATAGGTGATACCTTAATGTATTTGAGTGCCCCGATAAAAACTGCAACAAATAAAAATCTTCAGGCATATATTATGACATTATTGGAAACCATAATAGCCAATGAAGTTGCAATCACCGGTTATATTAAGTAGTTAATCAGTTAGTGCAGGTGCTAATAGGACTGCTCTTATAACTTAATATGTTTGTGAGTATGAGGGACTTATATTAAGTAATAATGGGCAGCCATATATCCTGAGGAAATAGAAATACGGCAAGAAATAGTGGGTATTCAAATATTTGCAGGATGGAAAAACCTAAGGATATCTATACCCCTCAAAAATCAGTAAATATGAGATCCCCAGATGTTTACGTTAAACCAGTTATCTAGGTTGTTGATGTAAAAATACGAGCATAGCAATATTACTCGTTCCCACGTAGGGCGTGAAAATGAGCTGATTCTTTTTTATGGATGGCACATTAATGCGCTTGGTAGAGCTATATATGTTTTAATAGCTGAGTAAAAAACACCTTGAGTCGCTAGATCTTTTTATTTAATCAAATGAAGTAATGAAATTTGGATATTCCATTAATTTGTAATGACGCAGCTCTTAAAAACAAAGCCCAGCACCTGCGTAATAAATGGGGTTTTTTAAGTACATCTTCCAAGAGTTTTCAGCTCAGATTACTACCTGCTTATTTAGCGTTAGAGCAAATAGATGATCCAAAACAAGGGTTGGTATTTGTCGACTTTATTTCAGGAGCAAGTGCGCATCGCCGTAAATATGGAGGCGGCAAAGGTCAAGCGATTGCTAAAGCGGTAGGGATTAAATCAGGCGTGGAATTAAATGTTATTGATGCAACAGCGGGGTTAGGTAAAGATGCGTTTGTATTAGCGTGCTTAGGTTGTTATGTGACATTAGTTGAGCGTTCTTCTGTTGTGGCTGCTTTGTTAGAAGATGGCTTAGAGCGTGCTTATTTAGATAATGAAATTGGAAAATGGATGCAAGAGCGAATGCAGTTGCATTTCTCATCTAGTATTGAGTTTTTAAAAAATAATCAAGCAGATGTTGTTTATCTAGATCCTATGTTCCCACACAAAAAAAAATCCGCCTTGCCTAAAAAAGAAATGCGTGTTTTTCGCTCCGTGGTAGGTGCTGATGTAGATGCTGGTGATTTACTTGACGCGGCGCTTGCATCAGCAAAATATCGGGTTGTGGTTAAACGCCCAGATTATGCCCCATTTTTGCAAGATAAAAAGCCTTCGATGAGTATTAGAACCAAAAATAATCGTTTTGATGTTTACGTTAAACAGGGAATAGCATAAATTATGTATAAAAAAAGGAATTTAATAATACTGCTTCTATTGACAAGTCTTGCAGCTTTAGCAGGGAAAGTCACTATTGAAAAAAGTAGCTCGCTTTATCGTAATGATCTTTTTGATAAAAAACGCAGGCGCGCAGAACAATACCAGCGCAAGGAAGCTAAACGGAATCTTGACAATGAACAATGGTCAACGGGCATTGATCCAAGCTGTGGTTTATGGCGATCTGCTGAGTTAATTTATATGTGCGCTAAGGGCCGTTATTATCAAGGTTATAAAAATAATGGCCAGACAAAATACCGCGAGCTATCAAAAGATGAAGTTAAAGAGTTAAAAAATAGAAAATAGCCCCTCGAAAAAAAATCAAAAACAAGTTATCCTACCAACTTACACAGAAGTTACTTCGGCCTTGAATTATCTTGTTTTTCTGGGATAATATTTGAAAATATTATTAAGGCAATATCATTCTCACTTAAATTAATTAGGAAATTAAATATGATCGTATTAGGGCATCAAAATCCAGATTGTGATAGCTTATGTTCAGCCATTGCTCTGTCAGCACTTTTTAACAAAATAGGCACGCAAGCAACGCCTGCTCTGCAAGGAGAGCCTAATCCTGAAGCGCAGTTCTTGTTAGAAAAAGCAAACTTAGAAAAACCTAAAATTTTAACCTCAGTAGCAGGTGAAAACGTCTTCTTAGTTGATTTTTCTGATTGGGGTCAGGGCCCTTCTGACATGAAAAAAGCTAAAATATTGGGTATTGTTGATCACCATAAACTAGGTGATATAACAACAACTGAGCCTGTAGAATGTTGGATTTGGCCTGTTGGTTGCTCAGCAACTATTGTTTACAATATGTATAAATTCCACAATCAAGATGTAGATGCTAATATTGCAAAATTGATGATGGGCGCAATTATTTCAGACACAGTAAATTTTAAGGGGCCAACAACGACTCAAATGGATAAAGACGCCGTAAAAGGACTTGCAAAAATTGCAGGTGTTGCAGATATTGAAGAGTTCGCGCGCGAACAGTTTGATGCTAAATCAGATATTACGCATGTGCCAGCAGCAGAGCTTATTATGCGCGACCAAAAAGTATTTGAAATGGCAGGACAAAAACTTGCGATTGGTCAATTAGAGCTTACAAGCTTAGATACCGCACTCAATAAAAAGACACAAATGCTTGCTGAACTGGAGAAGCTGCAGGAAGAAAAAGACTATCACTCTACCATAGTGTTGTTAACTGATATCAATAAATTAGATACAACAGCCCTTATCATTTCAAAAGATGCTGATAAAGTGGCTCAGGCATTAAATAGCAAGGTGACGGATCATACTTTTGAACTACCAGGTGTGGTCAGCCGTAAAAAACAAATTATTCCATTTTTACAAGCTGCATTTGAAGGATAATATTTACGTTATTATCAAAGAGGGCAATTTGCTTTGCGGAATTTGTATTTTGCAGTAACTTGTTATAAATAATTTATTATTGAGGTTTTATGCATATTCATATTCTCGGCATTTGTGGTGTATTCATGGGTGGTGCTGCGTCCATTGCTAAATCATTAGGGCATCATGTGACTGGATCGGATACAAATGTGTATCCACCAATGAGCACACAGCTTGTAGAGCAAGGTATTGAGATTATTCAAGGGTTTGATCCTAAGCAATTAGATTGCGAGCCAGATTTGGTTGTTATTGGTAATGCACTGAGCCGTGGAAACCCTTGTGTTGAAGCTGTGCTTGAACGACAGCTTACCTATACTTCAGGACCGCAGTGGATATTTGATTTTGTATTAAAAGATCGTTGGGTACTCGCAGTTGCTGGTACTCATGGAAAAACATCAGGCGCAAGTATGCTTGCGTGGATCTTAGAATACGCAAATATGTCTCCAGGTTTTTTAATTGGTGGTGTACCTGAAAATTTTGGCTTGTCAGCGCGTTTAGGTAGCACGCCATTTTTCGTCATTGAGGCAGATGAATATGATAGTGCATTTTTTGATAAGCGCTCTAAATTTATTCATTATCACCCGCGTACTTTGGTGCTTAATAACCTAGAGTTTGATCACGCTGATATTTTTGATGATCTTAATGCCATCAAAAAACAATTCCATTATTTAGTGCGCACAGTCCCAGCATCGGGCAGAATTATCTTGCCGAGTAAAGATGAAGCATTGATGTCGGTAAAGCACATGGGTTTTTGGAGTGAAGATGAATACATAGGAGCAAATTGGTCATATAAGAAAATGAGCGATGACGGATCACTTTTTAATGTTTACTTTAATAAGAAAAATCATGGTTGTGTAGATTGGCAGTTGATAGGCGATCATAATATTGAGAATGCACTCGGGGCGATTGCCGCTGCGCGACATGTTGGAGTGACACCTGAAATTTCAATTAAGGCATTAGCAGAATTTAAAAATATTAAACGCAGAATGGAAATGAAAGGTGTGGTTAATGATATTACTGTTTATGATGATTTTGCACATCATCCAACGGCAATTAAGACCACAATTGCAGGGTTACGCGCGCGAGTTGGAAAACAAAGAATAATTGCGGTAGTAGAGCCGCGATCCAACACAATGAAATTAGGTATTCATAAAGAAGCGGTTGTCAATGCGTTGGTTAAAGCAGATCTAGTTTACGGTTTTGAAGGGCCAGGTTTGCAGTGGTCAATGAAAGAGCTCTTTTTAGAACAACAACAAGCCGTGGATATATCGTCGAATATTGATGTTTTATGCGATAAGTTAGTAAAGGTGGCGCAACCAGGCGATCATATTTTAATTATGAGTAATGGTGCTTTTGGCGGTATTCACCAAAAGTTGCTTGATAAATTATAACAGCAATTACATTAAGTTTGTTATCAAAATCACCTAGGTAAATGAGTAATTAGAGGAGCAAGTTATTGTTTTAACAAACATTGCAACTTATCAGCTACTCATTTGCTTAGTCATTTAGTGCCATTGGTATCAATTGAGAAATAAAAAAATGCTTTATAAAAAACGTGTCACACTTGCGGTTACTGGTGCATCTGGAAGTGGATATTTTTTGCACCTGCTAAAAACGTTATTAGTAACTGATTGTCAGGTATATTTATTGCTATCAGATGCAGCAAAAATTGTTTTAGCAACAGAATGCGCTGAAATATGGCCTGATGATTTAGACGAGCTGAATATCTTTTTGCAAAAAAAATTCGCGGTGGATAGCGAGCAATTAATTGTGCTTGGTAATAAAGATTGGTTTTCAGTTGTCGCGTCAGGATCATCTTGTCCAAGTAAAATGGTTATTTGTCCGTGTAGCGGTGGTACGCTTGCCTCTATTGCTATGGGATCATCAAATAATTTGATCCAACGGGCGGCTGATGTGGTAATAAAAGAGAGAGGGCAGTTAATTATTATGCCAAGAGAAACACCTTTTTCGACAATTCATTTACAAAATATGTTGACGCTCTCTAAATTAGGTGTCGTTGTGATGCCATTATCCCCTGGCTTTTATTATAAACCGCAAACAATTGAGGAAATACAGTTGTTTATGGTCGCAAAAGTGCTTGATCATTTGAAGATCAAGCACTGCATTTCCCCACGGTGGTGTGAAGACACACAATAACGCTGTGCAGAATACAACGTCTTGGAGTACTTAAAAATATTACCTAGTAAAAAGGAGTCAATTAGTGATCTTTAGTTATGCAACAGTTTATGTTGCAAATAAAGATCAGTTAAGGATTGGCTCATTTTAAGTTGTAAGATTATTTAGTTTATTTCTTCTCATGCATCATATGGGATTTACCATCCATTTTATGTGATTTACCATCCATTTTATGTAATTTAGCCTTATGATGGTAGCTCTCTTCATATCTGCTTTTCATTAGTTCTTTTAGTTTCATTTTTTGTTCTTTCGTTAAAATTTGATAAATATCGTGGGAAGTTTCCATGTTTAATAATTGTATTGTTTTATAGTTCTTTTCCCGTTGACCGATGATTGCATTTGCTTTTGATTCACTAAATGATTTTTTTTCTAGTAAACTTTCCATTGAAGTTACTTGCTTCTCTCTTATCATGGTTATAGTTTTCTTTGACTTTTTATTTTCCATGATTGCTGTTATTTTTTTTGTCTGCTTTTTAGACAAATCAAGTTGCGATAACATTTCTTTCATAGCATACAGTCTGTACGCGCCACGGTGATGCATTCTGTGACGACTTCCTCGGCAAGCTTTGTACATGCTCTTATCTTTATGCATTGATGCATTGCTTTCTTTATATTCAGGCTTTTTGCTTGATGCGTACGCAAATGACGTACCAGCAAAAACAAAAGAGATGACTAATGCAATAAGTTTTAATTTTTTGGTGCTAGTTTTCATAATGAAACTCCATATTAGTTAAGGTTTATACTCATTATCATTCAAGATACTTTATCTTAGTCAATAGCTCATCTATCAATACTTAGGTGCATTTTGAAGTAACTTGTGTATATAAGGTCATAAGTAAATCTGATCTGCAAGTAATTTTTTTTTTAAACAATGCTGGTAAGATCTAGGTCACTTTTTTTAGGAAGTAGCGACTTATTTTTTCAAAAAATGCTTACAATTGCGGATCTTGATCAGGTTGTTTCATCAAGGCTATAAAAAGTGGTCGGTGATGAAGGATTTGAACCTTCGACCCTCTGGTCCCAAACCAGATGCGCTACCAAGCTGCGCTAATCACCGATGATCTGTTTTATATTAAAAAATGGGGCGAATGACGGGGGTTGAACCCGCGACAACCGGAATCACAATCCGGGGCTCTACCAACTGAGCTACATCCGCCATAAGACAAGAAGTACTTGCAGTGTAAGAGGTTAGTCATTATCTGCAAGAGAATGGTACACCCGACAGGAGTTGAACCTGCGACTTTTGCCTCCGGAGGGCAACGCTCTATCCAGCTGAGCTACGGGTGCTCACGTATTTAACGTGGCGAAAATAATACTGATTGTTGTGCATTGTGTCTAGCTTTTTTTAATAAAAATTAAATTTAATTTCAAATAATTAAAAATAAGGCTATTTAACTTTTTTCAGATATACTCTAGCTTTAAACTTATGTGACCTCAATATGCGGCCAAGGCAAGGTAAATTGTGCATTTCAGGTGTTTTGATTATAGTTGTTTTATATCAATAGGTTATAACACCTAGATTAGTACAAGTCACGCTGTGTGAATATGTGCTGCTGTTCATGAAAAAATTAAAAGCAAGACTTAGCCGCTGAGAAGAAAATAACCATAAAAGAATTAACATCTTTGAGTGATGCACCTCATACGATTAACGAAGCTAATGACCGTGCAGTGATAGAGTAATTAGGCATAAATTATTATCCAAGAAAGGTATTTTCCATGACTATTGATCCAATATTAGATCGTGAATCACAAGCATACGAACATCCCGTGCCAAGTAGGGAGTTTATTTTAGAATACATTGAAAAACATGGTAAACCTATCACTAGAAATGCATTATTTAATGCGTTTTCATTAACGAGTGAAGAAGAAGCAGAAGGGTTGCGTCGTCGTTTAAAGGCAATGGAGCGCGATGGGCAATTGGTGTGGTGTCGGAATGCAACTTATGCGCTACCAGATAAGCTTGAACTTAAAAAAGGGATGATTATCGGGCATAAAGAAGGTTATGGCTTTTTAAAAACAGACGCTGGGCAAGATTTATTTTTACCTCATCACCAAATGCGGTTTTTGTTTCATGGTGATGAGATTTTAGCGCAACCTGTCAAAGTTGACGCAAAAGGTCGTACTGAAGCGCGTTTTGTGCGTTTACTAAATGCGAGGAAAGCAACAATTGTCGGACGTTATTTTGTTGAAGATGGCCTAGCGATGGTTATTCCAGATGATTCTCGTATCCAACAGCAAATTTTGATCAAGAAAGAAAACAACGCCGGAGCAAGACACGGACAAATTGTCGTGGTAGATATTGTGCAACGCCCAAAAGCAAGGTTTAGTGCTTTAGGGCGAATAATAGAAGTGCTGGGGCAAGACATGGCACCTGGCATGGAAGTAGAAGTGGCATTACGTACTCATAATATCCCTCATGAATGGCCACCCGAGTTAGCCAAAGAGTTAAAAGTGTTTGGTGACTTTGTGCCTGATCATGCTAAAGATGGGCGTATTGATCTACGTGATTTAGCGTTAGTGACCATTGATGGTGAAGATGCTCGTGATTTTGATGATGCTGTTTTTTGTCAGCGTGAAAAAGGGGGGGGCTGGCGTTTATGGGTTGCGATTGCCGATGTAAGTTATTATGTCCGTCATGGCACAGCGCTTGATAAAGAGGCGATTAATCGTGGTAACTCGGTGTATTTTCCCGATCAAGTTATTCCCATGTTACCTGAAGTTTTATCAAATGGTTTATGCTCGCTTAATCCGCAGGTTGACCGCTTATGTATGGTCAGTGAAATGAGTATATCAAAATCAGGGCATTTATCTGACTATAAGTTTTATGAAGCGCTGATGAATTCTCATGCGCGTTTTACTTACACAAAAGTAGCTGCAATTTTAAACGGAGATGAAGCGCTTCGCGAACAATATGGCTCACTGGTAGCACACCTTGAAGAATTAGAACGTTTATATAAAGCATTTAAAAAAGCGCGTCATACTCGTGGGGGAATGGAGTTTGAAACATTAGAAACCCGCTTTATTTTTAATGAAGATCGCAAAATAGAGTCTATTGAGCCGTTAGTTAGAAATGATGCGCATAAGATCATTGAAGAATGCATGATACACGCGAATGTAGCATCTGCACGGTTGATTGAAAAAGCGCAAGCAGCTGCTTTATTTCGAGTACACGAAACGCCAAATGACGAAAAATTAGCGCTTTTTCGTTCTTTTTTAACTGAGTTAGGATTAAGCTTAGGCGGTGGAGATAAACCTACACCGCTTGATTATGCAACACTGGCAGAGCAGTTTGCCGATCGAGATGATAAAGAGCTATTACAAACGATGTTATTGCGTTCAATGAAGCAAGCTGTTTATCAAGATGAAAATCTTGGGCACTTTGGCCTAGCATTAGGGGAGTACTCACATTTTACATCTCCAATTCGTCGTTACCCTGATTTAATTTTACATCGTGCGATCAAATATTTAGTGGCGCATGCGAAAAATGAACAACAAAAATCAAAATGGACTGCCACAGGAGGATTTAACTATCAGCATTCGGAAATGACATTTTTAGGTGAGCATTGTTCAATGACTGAGCGCCGTGCTGATGATGCAACCCGAGATGTAAGTGATGCATTGAAATGTGAATATATGCAGGATCATGTTGGCGATGAGTTGACAGGCACGATTGCGGCGGTGACAAATTTTGGGTTTTTTGTGCGTTTAAATGATATTCAAATTGACGGTTTAGTGCATGTTACTAGTTTACTGTCTGATTATTATATTTTTGATACTGGAAAACAAACATTAAAAGGTGAACGTACTGGGCGGACTTATCGTATTGGTGATGTGCTTCAAGTTAAAGTACTTAGTGTCAATTTAGATGATAAAAAAATTGATTTTGAATTAGCAGATGAAGAAACAGCAGGGCAACGAAAACGTTCCAATACCCGCGCAGACAAAGAGGATCATCGCCAGATTGGCAAACGCGCGCGTAATAAGAATAAAAAAAATCACAGCGATAGCAATAAAACCTCTGCTCAGCCCTTAATTAGAGAAATTGATAATGAAACTGCGAGGAAAATAACTAATAAATCTGCGAAAAAGAAAAGAAAAGTGAAACAAGGCGTTAAAAACACACCTACCGCTAACAAGAAAAAAACAACAGCAAATAAAAAGAAAAAAAATAATCGCCCAAAATAGTCGCCAAAACGTGTTGTGCGTAAAAATTATCAAATAGGAAAAATAATGCGTAAAAATGAATTCATTTATGGTCTGCATGCGGTTGAGGCTTTGTTTAAAAGACAACCAGAGCGTGTGATTGAAATTTATACTTTAAAAGGGCGAAATGATAAACGTTTAACTGAAATCACAGATAAGGCGCAAGTATGGGGAATTTCTGTTCAACAAATGCACCGTAAATCGTTAGATGAAAAGTCTAAAGATGAGCAGCATCAAGGTGTTATTGCACGTATTAAAAAGCAAAAAACCTTAACAGAAGATGATTTAGATGCATGTATCGCAAACTTAGATGAGCCACCTTTTTTACTAATTTTAGATGGTGTTACTGATCCGCATAATTTAGGTGCTTGTTTGCGTAGTGCAGATGCAGCAGGTGTGCACGCGGTTATTATTCCTAAAGATAACACTGCAAGTTTAACTGCTGTGGCGCGAAAAGTGGCGTGTGGTGCGGCAGAGTCAATTCCATTGATTCATGTAACAAATTTGGCGCGCACCATGCGTAAATTACAAGAAAAGCATATTTGGATATACGGCGCAGCAGGTGAGGCCACACAAAGTATGTATGATTGTAAGCTTAAAGGTGGTATTGCCATTGTCATGGGAGCGGAAGAGAAAGGAATGCGCCGTTTAACGCGTGAACATTGTGATGAGTTAATTAAATTACCGATGGCAGGTATCGTGTCAAGCTTAAATGTTTCTGTCGCAACAGGTGTTTGCTTATTTGAAGTTGTGCGCCAACGAAATTAGTTCTACACCCTCATAAAGTCGTGCATGTTGCAGGCTAATAAATTACTTGTTAGTCTGCTCATCGCTCATTGCTCATTGCTCATCGCCAAAGTTTCCAAAATTACCAACAAAGTTAGCCCAACAATCGGCGAGCATAAATGTCTTTTCTGGGTGTATTTTCGCCATCTGTTGAGCGTCTATTGCACCAAAGATAGGCATTATCCCCCTCTGGTCATTTTCTAGCTTCCCAAATCCTTTATCCATAGTGCCTAATATGTCATGAGTAAGCTCATGATAAATGATTAATGCTCTGTCTTGCGGAGATTGAAAAGGTTGCATCATGTGCTCACCAACCAATATACTCATTCCATTAGCTGGTAAATGTTTTGGAACTCCTAGACCCTTTGGAGTATCTGGATCATGGCCATATTTTTCAGTAACAAACTCCGTACATGTTTGTCCATAACAAGTAGATAAACCTGGCGCTATTTCTAGTATCGAACTAGGCATACCATTTCTGGCTCTTTGATGGCGCATATCAATAAAGGTTATCATTTGCTCTGGATCAATTAATATTTTATTTATCTTATATATACCCTCAGTTACTCGCATGATGGTTGAAGTTTCATTTGTTCCAAACCATAATTTTAATTGCTCAAGATCACCCTCGAATGCCCGTGTAGAAGAGTCTAATGCAAGATTTGAATGCATAACACAATATTTCAAAGCTTCTCTTAGTTCTACTTTTTCGTTAAGAGTAAATCCATACGCGTGGTAGTTATAATATCTGTACTTTGATGATGATGTTTTCGCATTTTGGTTTAATTGATATCTATATAAGTTACCTCTTTGCCAAGCGGTATATGGGATTCTTTTATGTAGAATTTTATATGAGGTAAATTGACTCGTTATCGTCTTAAGGTCAGGAAAGTCTGTTATCATATGGGATCTTGCCTTGTACCTTTTCTCTATTATTTTCCTCGTATTGATTGGTCCGACTACTTCTTCTTCTTTCACAGTCGCGAGATTTAATTTGAATTTATCAATTTTGGTTTCTGGCGAAGATTTATGACCCTTTGGATGTGGGTTTCTTGGTTTAACTATTCTTTCTTTTTTCATTTTTATTAACTCCTATTGATATCGTTATGAGTTATCAAGAAAACTTTTCAGCTTTTAAATGTAAAGACAATATTGGTAATACTTTTAACAAATAGAGATAAATCATCTAAATTGGCAAAAAAATACCAGACGTTTATTACACTAAATATTATTAATTATTAGACTTATGGTATTTTAACCTTTGTTTTGTTAATTGTATAATGGTCACCAGAAAATAGCCTAAATTAGGCTGATAATGGTGCTTACTAGATAATTTTGTCTATTGGGGCTAATATCGCTTAATAAACCATTTAAAAGTATTATAGCCAGCGAAAGCAACGTCAGCCGCTCACTCGAGAATCAGAGTAAGGAGCAACATGAGGTAATGGTTATTAGCGCATCAAATGGCAAGCTTTGGCTGCGCTCGATCATATAAAAACCGAGCCCGGCACCAACGGGCAAGGCTCCTTGCTTAAGTTTGCATTGTTATAAAATATCAATCGATAATAACTTCCCTCCAATTTTAGGCATCAAATATCGGCACAATTTGCCTTGCTGATTTTGCATTTCGATGGTCGAATTGGTATAGATCAATTTATTTTAGTTTTTTCTCCAAAATAAATCACAAAGTTAGCCCAACAATCGGCAATTAAAAGAGTTTTCCCAGGAAAGTCTTTCGCCATTTGTTTAGCTTTGTCTTGACCAAATATA
This sequence comes from Bathymodiolus brooksi, assembly GCA_963680875.1. NCBI lineage: Eukaryota > Metazoa > Mollusca > Bivalvia > Mytilida > Modiolidae > Bathymodiolus > Bathymodiolus brooksi. Next base: position 770,252 of record CAVMGF010000075.1, read on the forward strand.
TGCAGAATTACATGCTGAGCATTAGTATGACGTATAAATCCATCATCTACAATATTTGGTATTTTATGTATCATTCCATGATAAATGATTGCAGCTCTTGTTTGGATCGTTTGAAAAGGTTGCATGATGTGCTCACCAACCAATATACGCAGGCCCTGAGATGGTAAATGTTTTGGAACTTCTAGACCCTCTGTGGTAGGTGGATAAGAGGGATATTTTCCACTAACAAATTCTGTGGATGATTTTCCATAACAAGTAGCTAAACCTGGCGCTGGTGTGTGTATCGAGCTAGGCATACCATTGCTGGCTCTTTGATGGCGCATATCAACAAAGGTTATTATTTGCTTGCTATTAGATAACACCTGGTGCATTTTCATTACGCCATTTACTACGCGATTGCGGGCGTAATTTTTAAGTGCTGGATCTTGAACTGATCCGAACCATAATTCGAATTCATCAATATGATCCTCGAAGGCAATTAAAGAATATTTTATTACTTACCTTGACTGTATAACGCAAAATTTTAACGCTAGCCTTAGTGATATTATTTCGTTATCAGTAAATCCAAAGTTTGCGCTATTATAAACGATGGGCAATAATTCATCAGGAGAAGGATAGTTAATATCAGGAGAAGGATAGTTAATATCAGGCGAAGGATCTTCCATCTCAGGCGAAGGATATTGTATAGATTTAGTTAATTAAATTACCGATGGCAGGAGGGTGTCAAGCTTAAATGTTTCTGTCGCAACAGGTGTTTGCTTATTTGAAGTTGTGCGCCAACGAAATTAGTTTTACATACTCATAAAGTCGTGCATGATGGAGGCTAATAAATTACTTGCTAGTCTGCTCATCGCTCAAAGTTTCCAAAAGAAGCAACAAAGTAAGCCCAACAATCGGCGATCATAAATGTCCTTTCTGGGTGTCTTTTCGCCATATGTTGAGCGTCTATTGAACCAAAGATAGGCTCTATCCCCCTCGGGCTATTAGGTAGCTTCCCAAATCCTTTATCCATAGTGCCTAATATTTTATGAGTAAGTTCATGATAAATGATTAATGCTCTGTCTTGCGGAGATTGAAAAGGTTGCATCATGTGCTCACCAACCAATATACTCATTCCATTAGCTGGTAAATGTTTTGGAACTCCTAGACCCTTTGGAGTATCTGGATCAGGGCCATATTTTTCAGTAACAAACTCCGTACATGTTTTTCCATAACAAGTAGATAAACCTGGCGCTGGTTCTAGTATCGAACTAGTCATACCATTTCTGGCTCTTTGATGGCGCATATCAATAAAGGTTATCATTTGCTCTGGATCAATTAATATTTTATTTATCTTATATATACCCTCAATTACTCGCATGATGGTTGAAATTTCATCTGTTCCAAACCATAATTTTAATTGCTCAAGATCATCCTTGAATCGCAGTACAGAAGAGTCGAATGCTAGATTTGAATGCATAACACAATATTTCAAAGCTTGTCTTAGTTCTACTTTTTCGTTAAGAGTAAATCCATACTCTTTGGGCCTATAATATCTGTACTTTGATGATGATGTTTGCTCATTTTGGTTTAACTGATATTTATATAAGTTACCTCTTTGCCAAGCGGTATATTGGATGCGTTTATGTAGAATTTTATATGTGGCAAATTGAGTAGTTATCGTTTTTAAGTCACGACAGATTGTTATCAGAGGAGGTAATCTTGCCTTTTTCTTTTTATCTGTTATTTTCTTCGTATTGATTCGTCCGACTACTTCTTCTTCTTTCACAGTCTCGAGATTTAATTTGAATTTATCAATTTTTTTTTCTGGCGAAGATTTATGACCCTTTGGATGTAGGTTGTTTGGTTTAACTATTCTTTCTTTTTTCATTTTTATTAACTCCTATTGATATCGTTATGAGTTATCAAGAAAACTTTTCAGCTTTTAAATGTAAAGACAATATTGGTAACACTTTTAGCAAATAGAGATAAATCATCTAAATTGGCAAAAAAATACGAGACGTTTATTACACTAAATATTATGAATTATTATACTTATGGTATTTTAACCTTTTTTTTTGTCAATTGTATAATAATCACCAGAAAATGGCCTAAATTAGGCTGGTAATGGTGCTTACTAGATAATTTTGTCTATTGTGGCTAATATCGCTTAATGAACCATTTAAAAGTATTATAGCCAGCGAAAGCAACGTCAGCCGCTCACTCGAGAATCAGAGTAAGGAGCAACATGAGGTAATGGTTATTAGCGCATCAAATGGCAAGCTTTGGCTGCGCCCGATCATATAAAAACCGAGCCCGGCACCAACGGGCAAGGCTCCTTGCTTAAGTTTGCATTGTTATAAAATATCAATCGATAATAACTTCCCTTCAATTTTAGGCATCAAATATCGGCACAATTTGTCTTGCTGATTTTGCATTTCGATGGTCGAATGGGTATAGATCAATTTATTTTAGTTTTTTCTCCAAAATAAATCACAAAGTTAGCCCAACAATCGGCAATTAAAAGAGTTTTCCCAGGAAAGTCTTTCGCCATTTGTTTCGCTTTGTCTTGACCAAATATATGCAGAATTCCATGCTGAGCATCAGTATGACGTATAAATCCATCATCTATAGTATTTAGTATTTTATGTGTCATTTCATGATAAATGATTGCAGCTATTGTTTCCATCGTTTGAAAAGGTTGCATGATGTGCTCACCAATCAATATACGCAGGCCCTGAGATGGTAAATGTTTTGGAACTTCTAGACCCTCTGGGGTAGGTGGATAAGAGGGATATTTTCCACTAACAAATTCTGTGGATGATTTTCCATAACAAGTCGCTAAACCTGGCGCTGGTGTTTGTATCGAGCTAGGCATACCATTCCTAGCTCTTTGATGGCGCATATCAACAAAGGTTATTATTTGCTTGCTATTACATAACACCTGGTGCATTTTCATTACGCCATTTACTACGCGATTGCGGGCGTAATTTTTAAGTGTTGGATCTTGAACTGATCCGAACCATAATTCGAATTCATCAATATGATCCTCGAAGGCAATTAAAGAAGATTTTACTACTTCTACTGACTTTATAACGCAAAATTTTAACGCTAGCCTTAGTGATATTATTTCGCTATCAGTAAATCCAAAGTTTGCGCTATTATATACGATGGGCAATAATTCATCAGGAGAAGGATAGTTAATATCAGGCGAAGGATCTTCCATATCAGGCGAAGGATCTTCCATCTCAGGCGAAGGATCTTCCATCTCAGGCGAAGGATATTGTATAGATTGAGCTAATTGACCTCTCTGCCAAGCGCTATAATAGTAACTTCGTTTTTGATGTTTATATTTGACAAATTTAGTAGTAATCATGGTGACTAGAGGGGACTGATCTTCTAATAAGTACCTGCTTCTTGGTGTACTTTTCGGTGCATCTTCTGCTAGCTCTTTTATTTTCTGCTGAGTGATGGCTTCGACTTCTTCTGGTATTACCGCGAGTTTAAATTTAGATTTATAAATTAGGTTGCTTCGCGGTTGTTTAGGCTCTGAATCTAAATAAGGAGCTCCAAATTTTTTTTTTGTTTTCATTTTAATTGTTATTACTCTTATATTTAAGTATAAATAGCATGACTTTAACTGGTAGGAAAATTATCAGTTGAGTATATACCCATGCACGCAAAAATGTAATATCAGATCCGCAAATTGGTAGCTACACTTGGCCTAAAATTGCTCTCTCGATGATTAACTGCGTTGCATTAAAATAAAGACTTTAATGCTTAATTAGTTGTTATCGTGAGATATTTTATTGTTCTGGTCTAATAGAACTGGACACTTTATTAAGAGATAATAACCGTCAATTAATGATGTGTTAAAATGAGTAAAAAAAGAACGCAAAAGCAATATCCAAAAGAGTTTAAAGAAGAAGCTGTTTCACTTGTTCTAGAGCAAGGTTATTCAGTTGCTAAAGCCGCTGAGTCTGTAGGAGTTAGCTCAAAACTGCTTTACACTTGGAAAAGCAAAATTGAAGCTCAGTTAAGTGGAGAGGGTCTTAGTGATGATGAGCGAGAAGAACTAAAAAAGCTCCGTAAAGAAAATAAAGCATTACGGATGGAGAAAGAAATTTTAATAAAGGCTACGGCCTTCTTCGCGAGAGAAATGAAGTAAAGTTTGATTTCATTAAATCACACTCAGATTGTCTTTCGGTAGCTAAACTTTGCTATGAGATGGGAGTCAGCCCATCGGCTTACTACGCTTGGCTAAAACGTCCAGCTCAATTAATTAGCTCTCAAACGCTGCACTTATACCGCCGCGTTAAGGTGTTATTTAAGCAAAGCAGAGGCAGCTTAGGTAACCGAGAGATGATGAAAAAGTTACGCGAAGAAGGCTTTAAAATCGGTCGCTACAAAGTGCGTAGCGTTATGGCTAAACTAAATTTAAAGGCAATCCAAAGAACGGCTTACAAAGTAACAACAAATCGCAAGCACAGCGATGCAGTGGCTGATAACTTGTTGAATATGAATTTTAATCCTGTTGGAGCTGATCAAGTATGGGCTGGTGATGTTACTTACTTAAAAACAGGAGAGGGTTGGATGTACTTAGCTATTGTGATGGATTTGTATTCACGCAGGATTGTTGGTTGGCATATTGATAAAAGAATGACTACAGATTTGATTAGCAATGCCTTGGTCAAGGCTCGTAATTTAAGGCAACCACCAAAAGGCTTGGTCTTTCATAGTGATAGAGGCTCACAATATACCAGTAATAAATACCGCAAGCTGCTTAGAAAATATCATATTAGAGCCAGCATGGGAGATGTTGGAGCTTGTTGGGATAATGCTGTCGTAGAGAGATTTTTTGGTAGTTTAAAACACGATTGGATATTTAAAGTTCATCAACCAACGCGTGAGCACATGAAAATAGATGTCGCAGCTTACATGAGGTATTACAACCTCGAAAGGCTGCATACGGCGAATGATGATATGTCGCCAATTAACTATGAAAATTCTCTAAGAAAAGTGTCCAGTTCGACTTGACCAGAACAGCATTTCGATGGTCGAATGGGTATAGATCAATTTATTTTAGTTTTTTCTCCAAAATAAATCACAAAGTTAGCCCAACAATCGGCAATTAAAAGAGTTTTCCCAGGAAAGTCTTTCGCCATTTGTTTCGCTTTGTCTTGACCAAATATATGCAGAATTCCATGCTGAGCATCAGTATGACGTATAAATCCATCATCTATAGTATTTAGTATTTTATGTGTCATTTCATGATAAATGATTGCAGCTATTGTTTCCATCGTTTGAAAAGGTTGCATGATGTGCTCACCAATCAATATACGCAGGCCCTGAGATGGTAAATGTTTTGGAACTTCTAGACCCTCTGGGGTAGGTGGATAAGAGGGATATTTTCCACTAACAAATTCTGTGGATGATTTTCCATAACAAGTCGCTAAACCTGGCGCTGGTGTTTGTATCGAGCTAGGCATACCATTCCTAGCTCTTTGATGGCGCATATCAACAAAGGTTATTATTTGCTTGCTATTACATAACACCTGGTGCATTTTCATTACGCCATTTACTACGCGATTGCGGGCGTAATTTTTAAGTGTTGGATCTTGAACTGATCCGAACCATAATTCGAATTCATCAATATGATCCTCGAAGGCAATTAAAGAAGATTTTACTACTTCTACTGACTTTATAACGCAAAATTTTAACGCTAGCCTTAGTGATATTATTTCGCTATCAGTAAATCCAAAGTTTGCGCTATTATATACGATGGGCAATAATTCATCAGGAGAAGGATAGTTAATATCAGGCGAAGGATCTTCCATATCAGGCGAAGGATCTTCCATCTCAGGCGAAGGATCTTCCATCTCAGGCGAAGGATATTGTATAGATTGAGCTAATTGACCTCTCTGCCAAGCGCTATAATAGTAACTTCGTTTTTGATGTTTATATTTGACAAATTTAGTAGTAATCATGGTGACTAGAGGGGACTGATCTTCTAATAAGTACCTGCTTCTTGGTGTACTTTTCGGTGCATCTTCTGCTAGCTCTTTTATTTTCTGCTGAGTGATGGCTTCGACTTCTTCTGGTATTACCGCGAGTTTAAATTTAGATTTATAAATTAGGTTGCTTCGCGGTTGTTTAGGCTCTGAATCTAAATAAGGAGCTCCAAATTTTTTTTTTGTTTTCATTTTAATTGTTATTACTCTTATATTTAAGTATAAATAGCATGACTTTAACTGGTAGGAAAATTATCAGTTGAGTATATACCCATGCACGAAAAAATGTAATATCAGATCCGCAAATTGGTAGCTACACTTGGCCTAAAATTGCTCTCTCGATGATTAACTGCGTTGCATTAAAATAAATACTTTAATGCTTAATTAGTTGTTATCGTGAGATCGTTTATAACGATGCAAACTTAAACAAGGAGTAGTGCTCGTTGGAGCCTGACTCGGTTTTTATATGATCGGTAGCCATCCTCGGGTTTAACATTCGATGCGAGGTCTCCATTACATCGGTTGCGCCTTATCATCGATCATCGAGATTGTAGCTGACGTTGCATTTTGATCGGCGCATGGGTATAGGTATAAAGTCGTGCATTATGCAGGCTAATAAATTACTTGCTAGTCTGCTCATAGCTAAATTCATTTTTTAGTATATTTCTCTATAATACATCACAAAGTTAGCCCAACAATCGGCAATTGAAACTGTTTTCTCAGGGAAGTCGTACGCCATTTGTAGAGCTTTATTTTGACCAAATATATGCATAATTCTATGCAGGGAATCAGGATGACTTATCAATCCATCATCTACAGTATTTAGTATTTGATGTGTAAGTTCATGATAAATGATTGCAGCTCTTGTTTGGTCCGTTTGAAAAGGTTGCATGATGTGCTCGCCAATCAATATAGTCATGCCATGAGTTGGTAAATGTTTTGGAACTTCTACACCCTTTGGAGCAGGTGGATGAAAGGGATATTTTCCACTAATAGCAAATTCCGTGGATGATTTTCCATAACAAGTCGCTAAACCTGGCGCTGGTGTGTGTATCGAACTAGGCATACCATTCCTAGCTCTTTGATGGCGCATATCAACAAAGGTTATTATTTGCTTGCTATTACATAACACCTGGTGCATTTTCATTACGCCATTTACTACGCGATTGCGGGCGTAATTTTTAAGTGTTGGATCTTGAACTGATCCGAACCATAATTCGAATTCATCAATATGATCCTCGAAGGCAATTAAAGAAGATTTTACTACTTCTACTGACTTTATAACGCAAAATTTTAACGCTAGCCTTAGTGATATTATTTCGCTATCAGTAAATCCAAAGTTTGCGCTATTATATACGATGGGCAATAATTCATCAGGAGAAGGATAGTTAATATCAGGCGAAGGATCTTCCATATCAGGCGAAGGATCTTCCATATCAGGCGAAGGATCTTCCATATCAGGCGAAGGATATTGTATAGATTTAGTTAATTAAATTACCGATGGCAGGAGGGTGTCAAGCTTAAATGTTTCTGTCGCAACAGGTGTTTGCTTATTTGAAGTTGTGCGCCAACGAAATTAGTTTTACATACTCATAAAGTCGTGCATGATGGAGGCTAATAAATTACTTGCTAGTCTGCTCATCGCTCAAAGTTTCCAAAAGAAGCAACAAAGTAAGCCCAACAATCGGCGATCATAAATGTCCTTTCTGGGTGTTTTTTCGCCATATGTTGAGCGTCTATTGAACCAAAGATAGGCTCTATCCCCCTCGGGCTATTAGGTAGCTTCCCAAATCCTTTATCCATAGTGCCTAATATTTTATGAGTAAGTTCATGATAAATGATTAATGCTCTGTCTTGCGGAGATTGAAAAGGTTGCATCATGTGCTCACCAACCAATATACGCATTCCATCAGCAGGTAAATGTTTTGGAACTCCTAGACCCTTTGGAGTATCTGGATCAGGGCCATATTTTTCAGTAACAAAATCCGTACATGTTTTTCCATAACAAGTAGATAAACCTGGCGCTGGTTCTAGTATCGAACTAGTCATACCATTTCTGGCTCTTTGATGGCGCATATCAATAAAGGTTATCATTTGCTCTGGATCAATTAATATTTTATTTATCTTATATATACCCTCCGCTACTCGCATGATGGTTGAAGTTTCATCTGTTCCAAACCATAATTTTAATTGCTCAAGATCATCCTTGAATCGCAGTAGAGAAGAGTCGAATGCTAGATTTGAATGCATAACACAATATTTCAAAGCTTGTCTTAGTTCTACTTTTTCGTTAGGAGTAAATCCATACTCTTTGGGCCTATAATATCTGTACTTTGGTGATGATGTTTTCGCATTTTGGTTTAACTGATATTTATATAAGTTACCTCTTTGCCAAGCGGTATATTGGATGCGTTTATGTAGAATTTTATATGTGGCATATTGACTAGTTATCGTTTTTAAGTCACGACAGATTGTTATCAGAGGAGGTAATCTTGCCTTTTTCTTTTTATCTGTTATTTTCTTCGTATTGATTCGTCCGACTACTTCTTCTTCTTTTACAGTCTCGAGATTTAATTTGAATTTATCAATTTTGTTTTCTGGCGAAGATTTATGACCCTTTCAGGGCAAACGGGTTATAAATAATCGATTTCCCCTATAACCCTAGAGTTAGTACTTTCATTAAGTACTTTTCATCCCAACCAGCCCTTAAACGTTTTGATTTAATGCCCATTTTTTCTGTGGTCTCTTTTTTGAGGAGCGCTAAAGCAATCTTATTTAAAAAAGAGAAGTTCGCGGCTGCGTTGCCACTTCTTAAGCGGCAATGATCTTCATCAAAGCGGACATCTAACTGCCAATGTAAATTATTTTCAACTCCCCAATGAGAGCGTACTGTTTCATTAATAAATTCAGCATTTTTTTCAGAATCGCTTGTAATATAATACCTTCGCTCAATTGAGTTTTTTTCACCAATTAGCCGTTCGGATTCAATCACGGCAACGCCTTTTACTGAACTCCATTGCGGATGACGCCTTATTAACCAGTCAATATCAGTGCATAACCAAGATTTTCTTGTTTCTATTCGACCATGATCTCCGCTAACCATTTTATTAAAATTAGAGCTTGATAAACTATCAATATTTGAGTCTAAATAAAGTTTTACATCATCATGAAACTCACCTTGATTACCTTTGAAAGCAAGTACAAAATCCCCACCATGTTCAATGATTTTATCTGCAATTTTTACTTGGCATCCCATTGCATCAATTGTGATAGTTGCCCCTTTAATATCGAGCAATTCAAGTAGTTTAGGTATAGCTGTTATTTCATTGGATTTTTCATCAACTTGGATTTGCCCAAAGCACATATTATTTGCAACAGACCATGCGTTAACGAGCCATATTGCTTTACCGTCTTTTATTTTATCTATAGTTCTTCTCAACACTTTGCCATCAATTGCGATCACACTTTCTGTTTTAGTTGCGAGTTGTTTTATCCATTTCGTGAAGCAAAAAGCAAAAGTATCTTGATCCAGTCTATTGATAACATCATTAAATGTATCATGACTTGGGATGCCATTTGGGAGATCTAAAAATGTTTCAAACCAATCTTTTTTAGCTCTTCCGAATGAAGATATTGTGACAAAGTTATCGGCACCACAAATGACTGCGCACATTGCAATTGTAATGATACTAATAAGCGAATGTCGCTTTGCGCGATCAAAACGAGGGTCTTTTAAGGTGATAAATGATTCTGACAAAGTGGTTGCTTCCATATTCTAACTTCCAAAGGTTAGAATAGATCAAATTTACAGCTGTACGTCAATGATTTCTTTCCAAAATGTTATAAATAGAAGTTATTGTTCATTTATAACCCGTTTGCCCTGTGACCCTTTGGATGTAGGTTGTTTGGTTTAACTATTCTTTCTTTTTTCATTTTTATTAACTCCTATTGATATCGTTATGAGTTATCAAGAAAACTTTTCAGCTTTTAAATGTAAAGACAATATTGGTAACACTTTTAGCAAATAGAGATAAATCATCTAAATTGGCAAAAAAATACCAGACGTTTATTACACTAAATATTATGAATTATTATACTTATGGTATTTTAACCTTTTTTTTGTCAATTGTATAATTGTTACCAGAAAATGGCCTAAATTAGGCTGGTAATGGTGCTTACTAGATAATTTTGTCTATTGGGGCTAATATCGCTTAATAAACCATTTAAAAGTATTATAGCCAGCGAAAGCAACGTCAGCCGCTCACTCGAGAATCAGAGTAAGGAGCAACATGAGGTAATGGTTATTAGCGCATCAAATGGCAAGCTTTGGCTGCGCCCGATCATATAAAAACCGAGCCCGGCACCAACGGGCAAGGCTCCTTGCTTAAGTTTGCATTGTTATAAAATATCAATCGATAATAACTTCCCTTTAATTTTAGGCCTCAAATATCGGCACAATTTGCCTTGCTGATTTTGCATTTCGATGGTCGAATGGGTATAGATCAATTTATTTTAGTTTTTTCTCCAAAATAAATCACAAAGTTAGCCCAACAATCGGCAATTAAAAGAGTTTTCCCAGGAAAGTCTTTCGCCATTTGTTTCGCTTTGTCTTGACCAAATATATGCAGAATTCCATGCTGAGCATCAGTATGACGTATAAATCCATCATCTATAGTCTTTAGTATTTTATGTGTCATCTCATGATAAATGATTGCAGCTCTTGTTTGCATCGTTTGAAAAGGTTGCATGATGTGCTCACCAACCAATATACGCAGGCCCTGAGATGGTAAATGTTTTGGAACTTCTAGACCCTCTGGGGTAGGTGGATAAGAGGGATATTTTCCACTAACAAATTCTGTGGATGATTTTCCATAACAAGTCGCTAAACCTGGCGCTGGTGTTTGTATAGAGCTAGGCATACCATTCCTGGCTCTTTGATGGCGCATATCAACAAAGGTTATTATTTTCTTGCTATTACATAACACCTTGTACATTTTCCTTACGCCAATTACTACGCGATTGATGGCGTAATTTTTAAGTGCTGGATCTTGAACTGATCCGAACCATAATTCGAATTCATCAATATGATCCTCGAAGGCAATTAAAGAAGATTTTACTACTTCTACTGACTTTATAACGCAAAATTTTAACGCTAGCCTTAGTGATATTATTTCGCTATCAGTAAATCCAAAGTTTGCGCTATTATATACGATGGGCAATAATTCATCAGGAGAAGGATAGTTAATATCAGGCGAAGGATCTTCCATATCAGGCGAAGGATCTTCCATCTCAGGCGAAGGATCTTCCATCTCAGGCGAAGGATATTGTATAGATTGAGCTAATTGACCTCTCTGCCAAGCGCTATAATAGTAACTTCGTTTTTGATGTTTATATTTGACAAATTTAGTAGTAATCATGGTGACTAGAGGGGACTGATCTTCTAATAAGTACCTGCTTCTTGGTGTACTTTTCGGTGCATCTTCTGCTAGCTCTTTTATTTTCTGCTGAGTGATGGCTTCGACTTCTTCTGGTATTACCGCGAGTTTAAATTTAGATTTATAAATTAGGTTGCTTCGCGGTTGTTTAGGCTCTGAATCTAAATAAGGAGCTCCAAATTTTTTTTTTGTTTTCATTTTAATTGTTATTACTCTTATATTTAAGTATAAATAGCATGACTTTAACTGGTAGGAAAATTATCAGTTGAGTATATACCCATGCACGCAAAAATGTAATATCAGATCCGCAAATTGGTAGCTACACTTGGCCTAAAATTGCTCTCTCGATGATTAACTGCGTTGCATTAAAATAAAGACTTTAATGCTTAATTAGTTGTTATCGTGAGATATTTTATTGTTCTGGTCTAATAGAACTGGACACTTTATTAAGAGATAATAACCGTCAATTAATGATGTGTTAAAATGAGTAAAAAAAGAACGCAAAAGCAATATCCAAAAGAGTTTAAAGAAGAAGCTGTTTCACTTGTTCTAGAGCAAGGTTATTCAGTTGCTAAAGCCGCTGAGTCTGTAGGAGTTAGCTCAAAACTGCTTTACACTTGGAAAAGCAAAATTGAAGCTAAGTTAAGTGGAGAGGGTCTTAGTGATGATGAGCGAGAAGAACTAAAAAAGCTCCGTAAAGAAAATAAAGCATTACGGATGGAGAAAGAAATTTTAATAAAGGCTACGGCCTTCTTCGCGAGAGAAATGAAGTAAAGTTTGATTTCATTAAATCACACTCAGATTGTCTTTCGGTAGCTAAACTTTGCTATGAGATGGGAGTCAGCCCATCGGCTTACTACGCTTGGCTAAAACGTCCAGCTCAATTAATTAGCTCTCAAACGCTGCACTTATACCGCCGCGTTAAGGTGTTATTTAAGCAAAGCAGAGGCAGCTTAGGTAACCGAGAGATGATGAAAAAGTTACGCGAAGAAGGCTTTAAAATCGGTCGCTACAAAGTGCGTAGCGTTATGGCTAAACTAAATTTAAAGGCAATCCAAAGAACGGCTTACAAAGTAACAACAAATCGCAAGCACAGCGATGCAGTGGCTGATAACTTGTTGAATATGAATTTTAATCCTGTTGGAGCTGATCAAGTATGGGCTGGTGATGTTACTTACTTAAAAACAGGAGAGGGTTGGATGTACTTAGCTATTGTGATGGATTTGTATTCACGCAGGATTGTTGGTTGGCATATTGATAAAAGAATGACTACAGATTTGATTAGCAATGCCTTGGTCAAGGCTCGTAATTTAAGGCAACCACCAAAAGGCTTGGTCTTTCATAGTGATAGAGGCTCACAATATACCAGTAATAAATACCGCAAGCTGCTTAGAAAATATCATATTAGAGCCAGCATGGGAGATGTTGGAGCTTGTTGGGATAATGCTGTCGTAGAGAGATTTTTTGGTAGTTTAAAACACGATTGGATATTTAAAGTTCATCAACCAACGCGTGAGCACATGAAAATAGATGTCGCAGCTTACATGAGGTATTACAACCTCGAAAGGCTGCATACGGCGAATGATGATATGTCGCCAATTAACTATGAAAATTCTCTAAGAAAAGTGTCCAGTTCGACTTGACCAGAACAGCATTTCGATGGTCGAATGGGTATAGATCAATTTATTTTAGTTTTTTCTCCAAAATAAATCACAAAGTTAGCCCAACAATCGGCAATTAAAAGAGTTTTCCCAGGAAAGTCTTTCGCCATTTGTTTCGCTTTGTCTTGACCAAATATATGCAGAATTCCATGCTTAGCATCAGTATGACGTATAAATCCATTATCCATAGTATTTAGTATTTTATGTGTCATTTCATGGTAAATGATTGCAGCTCTTGTTTGGATCGTTTGAAAAGGTTGCATGATGTGCTCACCAACCAATATACGCAGGCCCTGAGATGGTAAATGTTTTGGAACTTCTAGACCCTCTGGTGTAGGTGGATAAGAGGGATATTTTCCACTAACAAATTCTGTGGATGATTTTCCATAACAAGTCGCTAAACCTGGCGCTGATGTGTGTATCGAGCTAGGCATACCATTCCTGGCTCTTTGATGGCGCATATCAACAAAGGTTATTATTTGATTGCTATTACATAACACCAGGTCCATTTTCATTACGCCATTTACTACGCGATTGCGGGCGTAATTTTTAAGTGTTGGATCTTGAACTGATCCGAACCATAATTCGAATTCATCAATATGATCCTCGAAGGCAATTAAAGAAGATTTTATTACTTCTCTTGACTTTATAACGCAAAATTTTAACGCTAGCCTTAGTGATATTATTTCGTTATCAGTAAATCCAAAGTTTGCGCTATTATAAACAATGGGCAATAATTCATCAGGAGAAGGACAGTTAATATCAGGCGAAGGATCTTCCATATCAGGCGAAGGATCTTCCATCTCAGGCGAAGGATCTTCCATCTCAGGCGAAGGATATTGTATAGATTGAGCTAATTGACCTCTCTGCCAAGCGCTATAATAGTAACTTCGTTTTTGATGTTTATATTTGACAAATTTAGTAGTAATCATGGTGAATAGAGAGGACTTATCTTCTAATAAGTACCTTCTTCTCGGTGTACTTTTCGGTGCATCTTTTGCTAGCTCTTTTATTTTCTGCTGAGTGATGGCTTCGACTTCTTCTGGTATTACCGCGAGTTTAAATTTAGATTTATAAATTAGGTTGCTTCGCGGTTGTTTAGGCTCTGAATCTAAATAAGGAGCTCCAAATTTTTTTTTTGTTTTCATTTTAATTGTTATTACTCTTATATTTAAGTATAAATAGCATGACTTTAATTGGTAGGAAAATTATCAGTTGAGTATATACCCATGCACGCAAAAATGTAATATCAGATCCGCAAATTGGTAGCTACACTTGGCCTAAAATTGCTCTCTCGATGATTAACTGCGTTGCATTAAAATAAAGACTTTAATGCTTACTTAGTTGTTATCGTGAGATATTTTATAACGATGCAAACTTAAACAAGGAGTAGTGCTCGTTGGAGCCTGACTCGGTTTTTATATGATCGGTAGCCATCCTCGGGTTTAACATTCGATGCGAGGTCGCCATTACATCGGTTGCGCCTTATCATCGATCATCGAGATTGTAGCTGACGTTGCATTTTGATCGGCGCATGGGTATAGGTATAAAGTCGTGCATTATGCAGGCTAATAAATTACTTGCAGTCTGCTCATAGCTAAATTCATTTTTTAGTATATTTCTCTATAATACATCACAAAGTTAGCCCAACAATCGGCAATTGAAACTGTTTTCTCAGGGAAGTCGTACGCCATTTGTAGAGCTTTATTTTGACCAAATATATGCATAATTCTATGCAGGGAATCAGGATGACTTATCAATCCATCATCTACAGTATTTAGTATTTGATGTGTAAGTTCATGATAAATGATTGCAGCTCTTGTTTGGTCCGTTTGAAAAGGTTGCATGATGTGCTCGCCAATCAATATAGTCATGCCATGAGTTGGTAAATGTTTTGGAACTTCTACACCCTTTGGAGCAGGTGGATGAAAGGGATATTTTCCACTAATAGCAAATTCCGTGGATGATTTTCCATAACAAGTCGCTAAACCTGGCGCTGGTGTGTGTATCGAACTAGGCATACCATTCCTGGCTCTTTGATGGCGCATATCAACAAAGGTTATTACTTGGTTGTAATTACTTAACACACTATGCATTTTTTGTGTGCCACGTACTACTTCGTCGAGGACGTCTTTTTGCAAGTTTGGATCTTTAATTGCTCCGAACCATAATCTGAATTGATCCATATGATCCGCGAAGTACACCATAGAAGATCTATTTACCTCGCTTGACTTGTGAACGCAAAATCTTAACGCTTGTCTTAGTAATATTATTTCGTGATCAGTAAATCCAAAGTTTGCGGTATTATAAGCTAAGGGCAATAATTCATCAGACGAAGGATAGTTAATATCAGGCGAAGGATTTTCCATATCAGGGGACGGATTTTCCATATCAGGCGAAGGATATTCCATATCAGGCGAAGGATATTGTATAGATTGAGCTAATTGACCTCTCTGCCAAGCGCTATAAGGGTAACTATGTTTTTGATTTTTATATTGGATAAATTTAGCAGTCATAATCTTCAGATCCTTTGCTGAAACTTCTAATATAGCAGGATGTGTCAGTGTTTTTTTTGTAAGATCTTTTATTTTTTGCTGAGTGATGGCTTCGACTTCTTCTGGTATTACCGCGAGTTTCAATTTTGATTTATAAATTAGGTTGCTTCGCGGTTGTTTAGGCTCTGAATCTAAATAAGGAGTTCCAAATTTTTTTTTGGTTTTCATTTTAATTGTTATTACTCTTATATTTAAGTATAAATAGCATGACTTTAATTGGTAGGAAAATTATCAGTTGAGTATACATCAATATCAGCTCAAAATGCAACGTATGCAACGTATGCAACGTATGCAACGTATGCAACGTATGCAACGTATGCAACGTATGCAACGTATGCAACGTCCGCTACGAATTCTATAATCATGGTAGGCGCAAATTTAGATGATTATTATCACTTATAAAACGGCAAGCTTTGACCGAGCTTCATGCTATATAAAAACTGTTTTTGGCTGAAAATGGGGCGGCTCATTGTGTTAATCTAGGTATTCGCCATTTACCAAGGCGATTGATTGAAATTGATTAGCGACTTGTTTCGGTAGCGTATCTTTAAAACGCATACAGCAGTTTTAATTCGCTTGTATATGCGTCGCTAAGAGTATCTATTGGGACATTTTCTGTATATTTGTATTCAAATTCTAAGGCTAAAAATAGTTTTTGATAAATTTTGTTTTGTATTTGTAGATCATTAGTATAAATATTATTTTTACGACCGATTTCTGTGACAGAGTTAAATGTAAGTTGCAGAGCATCAGAAGCAATATATTGATAATCAAGCTTTAAACGGCCTATTGCTTCATCAACGACAACCGCATCTTCTCCAATGTTTGGTAAGGAGGCGCGGTAGCCAGGACCAATTTCGATGAGTAAATTATGCTTGCTATTATTAATTAGGGTGCGTCCATACCCCAATGAATAAATATCCTCTTTTTCATAGCTTGCAAAATGGCTTCTATTGAGATCTGTTCGGGCAAATAGCGTGCTAATTGGCGTTAAATTGCGATCAATTTGGAGCTGCCATCTTGACTTGTGGATTGTGCTCTCATGATCTATATTTTCATATTTAAAATCATAATCACTATTAAGCTTATATGTAAGTGGCTTAGCGTAGGTTAGCAAAAAGCGTCCATTTACACCATTTGTTACTGTATTATCTTGGTCATAGTCAAAACCAAATGCAACGAGTCCAGTTAAATTATCCCAGTTGCTTGGAACTTTAGTTTTCGGGGATGTGGGATTAGAGGCAATGCCTTTTTTATTTTTCTGCTGTGGATCTGGCTGTTTTTTTATGTTAGTAGTGATCAGATCAGGTTGTGCTTCAATGAGCGATTTAATTTTATGGACATCTGAATTTTTGAGTGATTGTTTAGCGAGCTCAAGCTGTGTTTCTTTATTTATTAGGCCGGCAATATATTTATCTTGATTTTTTGCGTGTTGTTTTGCTATTTTATTTTCTTGATTAAGTCGTTTATTTTGTTCCTCTAAGTGGACAATCAACTTATGTTGCTCTGTATTTTTACTTTTTAGTTTCTTTGTATCTGTACTTATAAATTCAATTTTTTTAGGTTTTGTTGTTGTGAATACAGGATGTTTTAAGGAAACTATGTTAGTGTTTTTGCTATTTTTAACAGCTTGCTGTGCGTTGTTTTTAGGATCAGTGATAGCTTCTGAATGTTGTTTTTTATCTGATGGCGGTCTAAAGTATAGGCTAGCAGATACAAAAATTGCACTTGCTACAGATATGGTAATAAGTAAATAATTCAATAGCTTAAATTTATATCAATGGCAGTAAATAGTCTTTCAATGTTATTGCGTAAAATGAATTTCAACCTAGTAGAAGCTTAGTAAAATCATCAAACATTCAAGAATTAAGGTGCTTAATTTAATTCTATTGCTAGATGACTCAACTGAGTTAATAATAACAAAGTAGTAACTTTTTCTTCTAATTAATTCATTTTCTCTGCGTAATAGTTGTAAGTTCATTTAATGAAATTGATATTACCTTGTCAAAGAATAAAATAAATAATGTTCACTTAGTTTATAGGTTATAAAAATATATGCAATAAAATCTTGTACCAATTAGTGCTTAACTGTAGAATGCTCAAACTTAAATCAGTCAATCTTTTTGTTCCTTGCTTCTATTTGGTACGACTGAGCCAATTTAAGAAGCTACTAACCCGTAAGGAGCGATTTTTATATGCGTCATTATGAAATCGTATTTATGGTTCACCCAGATCAGAGTGAACAAGTTAACAGTATGATCGAGCGTTACAAAACTTCTATTACAGAAGCTGGTGGTACGATCCATCGTTTAGAAGATTGGGGGCGTCGTCAACTGGCATACCCTATAAACAAACTGCATAAAGCGCACTATGTTCTTATGAACATTGAAGCAGAGCAAAGCGTCATCGATGAATTTGAAAAAGCTTTTCGTTTTAACGATGCAGTGATCCGTAACATGATCATGCGTACTAAAGGGGCTGTGACTGCAGTATCTCCAATCTCGAAAATCAAAGAAGAGCGTCCTGATGTGCCGCGAGCTCCACTTCCAGAGGCCAAAACAGAAGCCAAGCCAGAAGCTACGCCCGAAGCCAAGCCAGAAGCTACGCCAGAAGCCAAGGTAGAAGCTACGCCAGAAGCCAAGGTAGAAGCTACGCCAGAAGCCAAGGTAGAAGCTGCGCCAGAAGCCAAGGTAGAAGCTACGCCAGAAGCCAAGGTAGAAGCTACGCCAGAAGCCAAGGTAGAAGCTGCGCCAGAAGCCAAGGTAGAAGCTACGCCAGAAGTCAAGGCAGAAGCCAAGACTGAAGCATAAGTTATTTAGTGACTGATAACTTTTTGCGGCTCTCGGGTGTAATTACTGAAAAGCCTATATTTAAAAAGAGTCCGAGCGGTGTTAAACACTGTCAATTTTCGATAGAGCACCGATCAATGCAAAAAGAAGCAGAGTTATCACGCAATGCGTTTTGTTATATGCCCATTGTAGTTAGTGGAAACCTTGCTGATCAGTTAAAAAATCATATATCGAAAGGTATGCAAATCAGGGTTAGTGGTTTTATCACTTTCCAGCAAAGTGCCAATAAACTTGGTAAATTAGTTTTGCATGCTCAGTACATAGAACATATTTGAGGAAATATCATGGCCCGTTACTTCCGCCGTCGTAAATACTGTCGCTTCACAGCTGAAGGTATTAGCGAAATTGATTATAAAGACATTGTCATGTTAAAAAATTACATCACTGAAAGTGGTAAAATTGTACCTAGCCGCATTACTGGCACAAGTGCAAAATATCAACGCCAACTAGCGCGTGCTATCAAGCGTGCTCGCTACTTGTCACTTTTACCTTACACTGATTTACATAAGTAAATAGGAGCAATTTGTTATGGAAATAATTCTACAAGAAACAATTGCTAAGCTTGGTAAACTTGGTGATAAAGTAAGTGTTAAAGCTGGTTACGCGCGTAACTTTCTTTTTCCACAGAAAAAAGCACTCCCTGCAAACAAAGCTAACTTAGCAGCTTTTGAAGAACGACGTTCTGAGTTAGAAGCTAAACAAGCGGAGGCCCTTGGTGCTGCATCAGCGCGAGGCAGTGCACTAGAGGCTTTAGATGTCATTGTTATTACATCGAAGGCTGGTGATGAAGGTAAGCTATTTGGCTCAATCGGTACGCGTAATATTGCTGATGCAATTTCTGCGGCTGGTGTAGCTGTGGTTAAAAGTGAAATTCGCTTGCCTGATGGTGCACTACGTCACACAGGTACTTACTCAGTGGCTGTTTCAGTTCACTCTGAAATATCCGCCCAGGTTACTATTGATATTGCGGCTTCAGAGTGATCTGTTGGTGTTATTTAGTCAGTAATTTAAATTCTGGCTAAGTACAACAATGCTTGCTAAGTACAAAAATACCTGCTTTTGAGTGGGTATTTGGCAGTCTATAAAATATTGTTTTTCACCTATCTGCGTTAAATTGACTTACAGTAGCTGTTATTATCTGGTCAATTTGCATTGATAGTCATAAAAATTTTAGCATT
The DNA here is from genome assembly GCA_963680875.1 of Bathymodiolus brooksi. NCBI lineage: Eukaryota > Metazoa > Mollusca > Bivalvia > Mytilida > Modiolidae > Bathymodiolus > Bathymodiolus brooksi. The sequence continues at coordinate 789,920 of CAVMGF010000075.1, forward strand.
GGGTATTAACCTTGATAATATGGGCTCAGGCTCAGGCTCAGGCTCAGGCTCATGCTCAGTATCAGGCTCAGTATCAATAAAAGTGCTTCTTAACACGAACTCTGGTGAATGATCAATGGATCCTATTTTTTTAAAAAAACAACAAACACAGGTTGTTATTGTTGGTGCAGGTCCATCTGGATCCATCGCTGCAGCCTTGCTTCAACAAAAAAATATCAATGTCATTGTACTTGAAAAGTCTCTTTTCCCTCGTTTTTCTATTGGGGAAAGTTTACTTCCATCTTGCATGGAAATAATTAAAAAATCCAAGCTGTTAGATGCAGTTGACAAGGCTAGCTTCCAATTGAAAAATGGAGCAGTATTTCATAAAGCAGGTCGCTTTAGCTCGTTTGATTTCAGTAATAAATTTAGTCAGGGCTTTGGTACAACCTATCAAGTACAGCGTGGAAATTTTGATAAAATACTTGCAGATGAAGCACAACAACAGGGTGCTGATATCCGTTATCAACATGAACTTATTGATATTAATTTTGATAATAAACCATTGCTTCGTGTTGCTAAAGACAGCGGTGAACAATATCAAATTGAAGCTGATTTTGTTTTAGATGCCAGTGGTTTTGCGCGTGTTTTACCGCGTTTACTTGATCTTGAAGAGCCTTCAACGCTGATACCACGAAAATCTCTTTTCACTATTGTAGAAGATAATATTATTTATGATGGTTATTTTGATCGCGATAAAATTCTTATTTCCATTCACCCAGATGATCATGAAGTTTGGTATTGGTTGATCCCCTTTAGCAATGGGACTTGCTCTGTCGGTGTCGTTGCCAAAGAGTCATTTTTAGTGAACTATCCAAGTGATAATAAACTCGCTTTACAACAACTCATCAAAGAAGAGTCTGGGTTAAAGCGCATTCTTAAGAATGCTAATTATCCGAATAAAATTGGTGAAATTTTAGGCTATTCAGCAAATGTTAAAAAACTTTGCGATGACAAATTTGCACTACTTGGTAATGCTGGTGAGTTTCTTGATCCCGTATTTTCATCGGGCGTTACTATCGCCATGAAATCAGCAGAGCTTGCAACCGATACGCTTATTCGTAAATTTGCAGGTGAAACAGTTAACTGGCAAGATGATTATGAAAAGCCTTTAATGGTCGGTGTTAATACTTTTCGTTGTTATGTTGAGAGCTGGTACTCTGGTGCATTTCAAGAGGTAATTTTATACCCTAATCCTAGCCATAAAATAAAAGAGATGATTTGCTCTATCTTAGCAGGTTATGCGTGGGACGAAAAAAATCCTTTTGTGAGCGAGCCTTACCGGTATTTAAAAACTGTATCTGAGCTCTGTAAATCTATAGAAGAAGCATAAAAATGATAAATTTTAAAAATGATCCATATTCGACATCAGAGGCAAAAACACAGGCTCAAGCACTTGCCTTTTCGCCAATCATCTTTCATGCGGCACGTACATTACGTGACTTAGATATTTTAAAAGTATTAGATGAAGCAAACAAAGATGGGCTTAACGCTAAGCAAATTAGTGAGTTAACTGGTGTTTCACAATACGGTGTAAAAGTATTATTAGACATGGCACTTAGCGCATATATTGTAACATGGGACGAGCCAAATTACGTTATTGCTAAATTAGGTTATTTTTTATTATACGATGGAATGACGCGCGTTAATTTAGACTTCACTGCTGATATTTGTTATGCCGCAATGATGCATTTAACACAAGCAATTAAAAAAGGCACCCCCACTGGATTGAAAGAATTAGGTGATTGGCCAACTATATATGAAGGTATTTCTCGCTTACCAGAGAAAGCAAAAAATAGTTGGTTTGAGTTTGACCATTTTTATTCCGATCGCTCTTTTCCATTATTGCTTAAAAAAGTATTTGCTGGTAAGCCGAAGCGTATTTTTGATATTGGTGGGAATACTGGAAAGTGGTCGTTACAATGTGTTAATTATGACAAAGATGTTGAGATGACTATTATCGATCTGCCTGGACAAATTGAAGTGGCGATGAAAAATGCTGTTGCTGCGGGTTTTGCAGATCGCATTAAAAATCACCCAATGAATATGCTAGATAAAACATTAGCGCTGCCGACAGGAGCTGATGTTTGGTGGATGAGCCAGTTTTTAGATTGTTTCTCACCAATGGAAATTCTGAGTATTTTGCAGAGGGTACGCAAGGCTATGAAGCCTGCGGCTAAAGTTTATATTTTAGAGTTATTTTGGGATGCACAAAAGTATGAGGCAGCAACCTTAAGCTTGAATGCTACATCACTTTATTTCACCTGTTTAGCGAATGGTAATAGCCGTTTTTATCGCAGTAATGATTTCTTAGAAATTGTAGAGCAGGCTGGATTTAACGTTGCAATGCGTACAGACAATATTGGCTTAGGACATACATTGCTTGAGTTAGTAGTAAGTTAACCTAAATTTTAGATAGCAATACTTTTCAAACTTGTTATTCGTTCGGTGTTAAATTTCCCCAGAATTGTCAGCTATTTATGGGTGAATTTTATGCCAGCCGCACGCCCACAGACAGTGACATATTGCTTGCTGATAGATCTTCTTAATAACCTAATCTTATTGCGACAACATTTAACCACGTTCTATTTTTAGTTTTTTTAGCGGTTTATCATCGGCTGCTCGTAGCAAATTGAGCGCTTGAATCGTCTAATTTAATGAGTGGATTTGTGCTGATATCCTCCCATTTGTAATAGATTGGCTATGAATTACCATGCTAAATGGCTATGGTATTTTATGGTTAATTCAACAAAGCCTTGATAATTACAAGCAGTTGCAATGTTATGTGTCGCGCCGCGAGCCGTAAGATCTTCTTGCAGCACCCATAATCGGCCTTCATTGGATAGTGTTTGTAATGAAGGGAGGTGGTCGAGTTGAATATGGCTTGCTATAACGGCATCTTCAATTAGCAGTAAAGCGTCGTCTTGGGCTAAATAATTTAAGCAATCGGCGAGTGCAAATGTTTGTAACGGAGATGTTTTTACTGTGTGCAGAATCATAATTAGAAGCCTAAAAGTTGATCTTGTTGGCCGAGTTTTTGTTTTAATTGCTTATTTGAAAGTATCGCTACCTTGATGACCAGATCATCCTTGGAAATATTTCGACGTTGTAATGAATCTTCGCAAACATAAATATTTTTAACATCGTAGAGATCAAGCAGTTTAAAAACAGGCTGATAATTTTTTTGTAGAATGACTCTCGGATCTTGGTTTTTTATTAATTGATAAATACCATCACCAATAAAAAAGACTGAAAGAGAGCTATTAAAAGCGGCTAAAGCAAGTAGGGCATCTAAAGATTCGCGGCCATTTGTACTGCCATAACTTGCACTGCGGTTAACAATGGCTATTTTTTTTTCTGGCATTGCGTTTATCTTAGAAGGTGACTAAGCGATCACATTGAGCGCTTAATTCTGCTAGTTGCCCTAAACCACTCAGCACAAAGGGCGTTTTTAAATTGAACTGAGTAAGTGCGAGTTGTTGCGCTTCTGCTTGATCAACAACACCATGGCGAAGTGCAACAGAAATACAAACTTCTAAAGGAAATTGATATTTTTGAGCAAGATCAGCCCAATGTTGCGGTAGATTTGTTTCATCACTTGCAGGGCTCACTAACTGATTGGCATTTAATACCCCGTGTTGATAGAAAAACACGCCCACAATGCAATGGCCGATTTCAGCGGCTGATTTACAAAATTGATAAGCGCTACTTGCACCTTGGTAGCCATAAGGCTGACTCATGATAACAAGGGCAAATTTTGTTTTATTTATTTGCAAAATGCAATCGCTTCAACTTCAATCAATACATCTTTTGGTAGACGGGCGACTTCGACGCAAGAGCGTGCAGGCGGATTGTCAGCAAAGTAGCTACCATAAACTTCATTGAACGCGACAAAGTCATTCATATCTTTAATATAACAGGTGGTTTTGATCACCGTATCAAGTGTTGCATTAGCCTCGTTTAACACCGCATTTAAGTTTTGCATTACTTGCTCGCTTTGTTCCCTGATGCCTCCTTCAACGACTTCCATTGTGCTTGGTGAAAGCGGGATCTGCCCAGAGGTGAAAATAAGGTTTGATAATTGAATCGCTTGTGAATACGGTCCAATTGCAGAAGGTGCATCTTTTGTTGAAATAATAGTCTTACTTGTCATTGTTAATCCTTCATTAAAAAGTTAAGTTATACCGTTACCTTATATTGTGCTCTATTCTTATTATCTGGTACGCGGCTGATAAAGCATTTTGCGCTAGCTTAATCATCGTTCATTTTGCCTGCAAATAGTTTAGCATTTTTTTTATTAAAATAGAAAAAACATATCATCTCTTTGGCATGTTTAAAACAACTTTGCTTAATTATTGACAGCTATTTGTAATAAGCGTAAAATTTCCACACTCTCATTTTGAGAGTTGATTTTTCACACACATTAGGAGCTATTTAATAATGGCAACAATTTCACAATTGGTTCGCAAACCGCGTAAGGACAAAGTTGTAAAAACGAATGTACCAGCGTTAGAAGCGTGTCCACAAAAACGGGGCGTATGTACTCGTGTATACACAACTACTCCCAAAAAGCCTAACTCAGCAATGCGTAAAGTTGCGCGTGTGCGTCTAACTAACGGGTATGAAGTTACTTCATACATCGGTGGTGAAGGGCATAACCTGCAAGAGCATAGTGTAATATTGATTCGTGGCGGTCGAGTAAAAGATTTACCTGGTGTTCGTTACCATACCGTTCGTGGCGCACTTGATACCTCTGGTGTATCAGATCGTCGTAAAGGGCGTTCTAAATACGGCACTAAGAAACCTAAATCTTAATCGTTTCCGGTAGTAAGGCCAAACAAACATTATTTTAATTTAATATGTTTTGGGTAAAAATCCTGAAGCACACGGAGATATAAGATGCCAAGAAGACGCGTCATAGCAACTCGTAAGATCCTTCCTGATCCTAAATTTGGGTCAGAAGTTTTAGCAAAATTCGTTAACGTTGTAATGGTTGACGGGAAAAAATCTATTTCAGAAAAAATCGTGTATGGTGCATTAGAAGTCGCTTCTAATAAAACTAAAAAAGATACATTAGATCTTTTTGAAGTTGCACTAGAAAACATCCGCCCTAGTGTCGAAGTTAAATCTCGTCGTGTTGGCGGTTCAACATACCAAGTGCCTGTAGAAGTTCGTCCTTCTCGGCGTAATGCGCTAGCAATGCGTTGGTTAGTTGAAGCTTCTCGTAAGCGTGGTGAAAAATCAATGGCATTACGTCTAGCTGGTGAGCTAGTAGATGCATCTGATAATAAAGGTTCAGCGGTTAAAAAACGTGAAGACGTTCACCGCATGGCTGACGCTAATAAAGCGTTTGCTCATTATCGCTGGTAGAATCGTCACGCAGGCTGTTGCTTGCTGGACTTTATTTTAAAAAAATAACTGAGTTATTTTGTAAGTGATAATCGTTATAAATCGTCTTAATTTTTAGTTTAAGGCGGTTTTATTGGTAGTAAAGGATGTAAAATTGGCACGAATAACACCGATTGAACTGTATCGAAATATCGGTATTGTCGCGCATGTTGATGCAGGAAAAACAACCACGACAGAGCGTATTTTGTTCTACACTGGCCTTTCTCATAAATTAGGGGAAGTGCATGACGGTGCGGCAATAATGGACTGGATGGAGCAAGAGCAAGAGCGTGGTATCACTATTACGGCGGCTGCGACAACGACGTTTTGGTCTGGTATGGACAATCAGTTTGCAGCCCACCGTATTAACATTATTGATACGCCTGGGCATGTAGATTTCACGATTGAAGTTGAGCGTTCTTTGCGAGTGCTAGATGGTGTTGTTGTCGTATTTTGTGCTGCATCAGGTGTCGAACCACAGTCTGAAACGGTATGGCGACAAGCGAATAAATACAAAGTTCCGCGTATTGTGTTTATTAATAAAATGGACAGAATAGGCGCTAATTTTAAAGCTGTAATTGCACAAATTCAGACTCGATTAGGGGCCGTTTGTGTGCCAATTCATTTGAATGTTGGTACAGAAGCTAACTTCAGCGGTGTCATTGATCTTATTAAAATGAAATTGATAAATTGGCATGAAGCAGATCAAGGTATGACTTTTGAATATGCGCCTATTCCAGCTGATTTACTTGAATGCGCACAAGAAATGCATGAAGATTTACAGGAGATCGCTGCCGAAGCAAATGATTTTCTGATGGAAAAATATCTTGAAGAAGGCGTACTTTCTGAAACAGAAATAAAACAAGGTTTACGTGAGCGCACTCTACACAATGAAATTGTACTTGCAACTTGTGGTAGTGCCTTTAAAAATAAAGGTGTGCAAGCGGTACTTGATGCAATTGTTGATTTTCTGCCTTCTCCTGGTGAAGTTGAAGCGATAAAAGGCCATGATGACAAAGGCAATCAAATAGAATGTAAAGCAGATGATAAAGCCGCGTTTGCAGCGCTTGCATTTAAAGTTGCAACTGATCCCTTTGTGGGCACTTTAACCTTTATTCGCGTTTACTCTGGTTGTGTGAAAACAGGTGATTATGTTTATAACACGGTCAAACAAAAACGTGAACGATTAGGTCGTATTGTGCAAATGCACGCTAATGAACGAAAAGAAATTAAGGCATTGTATTCTGGAGATATTGCGGCTATTATTGCCCTTAAAGACGTCAATACTGGTGATACGCTTTGTAGTCTGGATAAAAAAATAACCCTTGAGCGTATGGAGTTTCCTGAGCCAGTTATTCAAATCTCGGTTGAAGCCTGTACCAAGGGTGATCAAGACAAACTGAGCATTGCACTTGATAAACTTGGCCGAGAAGATCCCTCATTTTATGTTGAAATAAATGAAGAATCTGGGCAAATATTGCTCTCTGGTATGGGTGAACTTCACCTTGATATCATTGTCGAACGTATGCGTCGTGAGTTTGGTGTGAAATGTAATGTGGGTAATCCACAGGTATCATACAGAGAAGCTATTCGCAAAACAGTGGAAATTGAAGGTAAATTTATTCGCCAAGGCGAAGGTCCTAGTCAGTATGGACATGTTTTTCTTAAACTTGAACCGCTTGATTTGGGCTTAGGTTTTGAATTTGTGAATAAAATTCTCGATGGGCAGATCCCAAAAGAATATATTCCAGCGATTAAAACAGGTTGCTCAGAGCAAATGAACCAAGGTGTGTTAGCTGGTTATCCGATGCTTGATGTGAGAGTAACACTGTTTGATGGATCTTTTCATGAAGTAGATTCAAGTGCAATATCATTTAAAGTCGCAGCAATGCTTGGCTTTAGAGACGGTGCATTAAAAGCAGATATCACTATTCTTGAGCCAATGATGAAAGTTGAAATTACAACACCTGAAAATTGGATGGGTGATGTGATCGGTGACTTGAATCGTCGTCGCGGGATAATTGATGGAATGGATGATGGTCCTGGTGGCGTTAAAATCATTCATGGCAAGGCTCCTCTTGCAGAAATGTTTGGTTATGCCACTGCATTACGCTCGGCAACACAAGGTCGCGCCTCATATTCAATGGAATTTTTTGAATATAATGAAGCACCTAAAAAAATAGCTAATGCAATTATTGAAGCGAAGTAAAAAATAATTTAAACTAGGGTCTTTCCATGTGATGGCACGTGGAAGGGTATAATTGACAAAAAGAAGGTACATACTGTGTCTAAAGAAAAATTTGAACGTAATAAACCGCACGTAAACGTTGGTACAATTGGCCATGTTGATCACGGTAAAACAACTCTAACTGCTGCTATCACCAATGTATTAGCTAAGAAAAATGGTGGCGAAGCTAAAGATTTTGCATCTATTGATAATGCGCCTGAAGAGCGAGAACGTGGGATTACTATCTCAACTTCTCATGTTGAGTATGATACTGAGAAGCGTCACTATGCACACGTAGATTGCCCTGGGCACGCAGATTATGTTAAAAACATGATTACTGGTGCGGCTCAAATGGACGGTGGTATTTTAGTTGTTGCTGCAACTGATGGGCCTATGCCACAAACGCGTGAGCATATCCTACTTTCTCGTCAAGTTGGTGTTCCACATTTAGTTGTATTTATGAACAAATGTGACATGGTTGATGACGAAGAATTACTTGAGCTAGTGGAAATGGAAGTGCGTGAACTTCTTAGTGAATATGACTTCCCAGGTGATGACTTACCCGTTATCCAAGGTTCAGCGCTTAAAGCACTTGAAGGCGAAGCCGAATGGGAAGAGAAAATCATGGAGCTCGCTGATGCGCTAGATAGTTACATTCCGCTTCCTAAGCGTGACATCGAGAGACCTTTTATCCTACCCATTGAAGATGTATTTTCAATCTCGGGACGTGGTACGGTAGTGACTGGGCGTGTTGAGCGTGGCATTATTAAAATTGGTGATGAAGTTGAAATTATTGGTCTTAAGCCGACTGTTAAATCAACATGTACTGGTGTTGAAATGTTTCGTAAATTGCTTGACGAAGGTCGTGCAGGTGAGAACGTTGGTGTACTACTGCGTGGTATTAAACGTGAAGAAATCGAACGTGGTCAAGTACTTGCTAAGCCTGGTTCAATCACACCACACACTAAATTCGAGTCTGAAGTATATGTACTGAGCAAAGATGAAGGTGGACGTCACACGCCATTTTTTAAAGGTTATCGTCCGCAATTCTACTTCCGTACAACGGATATCACTGGCGCTGTAGAGCTTCCAGATGGTGTTGAAATGGTAATGCCTGGTGATAATCTTAAATTCATTGTAGAGTTGATTGCACCAATTGCAATGGATGAAGGCTTACGTTTCGCTATCCGTGAAGGTGGGCGTACTGTGGGTGCAGGTGTTGTTTCTAAAATTATTGCTTAATATTTAACAAAAAACATCTGAATAAAAAAGGGAGCAAAGGCTCTCTTTTTGGCTTGCTAGTACGCTAAAATATAGCCACTTGCGCTATTATATACCCATGCGACGATCAAAATGCTACGTCGGCTGCGAACTCGCTAATCAGAGTAAGGCGTAGCATGAGGTAATGGTTATTAGCGCATCGAATGGCAAGCTTTGGCTGCGCCCGATCATATAAAAACCGAGCCCGGCACCAACGGGCAAGGCTCCTTGCTTAAGTTTGCATTGTAATAAAATATCAATCGATAATAACTTCCCTTCAATTTTAGGCATCAAATATCGGCACAATTTACCTTGCTGATAGTGCATTTCTGGGTAGCATTGGTATCGACTCATGCTACGATCCAAATGCAACGTCGGCTGCGAACTCGCTAATCATAGCAAGGCGTAACCTTAGCTAATGTTGCGCCTTGATTTGATCGAATAGCGCTGATCTTAGTGAAGCATTGAATGATAACTGCTATAGATGAGATCTATTCTTAAATATTTTGAAAATAATATGGGGCTCGCCTAGTTTTACATTATCTTTTGCTTATAAATTTAAGAAAATTTTATGCAACACTTGCTGGTTGGATCTGCTCGTCTATTAAATTTAACTGTTTCGTACTCACCCTAAGCATGAATTTCTTGAGCTAACCGCTAAAAATATTTTTTGGCATATGCGAGTTTAAAAATTTGATCTTATTTACAGATCCGAGATCTAAATATTGTTGTTTAGATTTGTTAATATTATAGTGTAATAGAGAAATATTTCAGTTTGTTTCTAACATCAGTTAAATAAACGAAGGTAGGAGAAAATATGCGCGTCATCCCATTAAAGCAAGCAAAACATGTAGGCCTTTGGGCTGCTCGTTACATTGTAAATAAAATTAATGCGTTTGCTCCATCAGCTGATCACCCATTTGTATTAGGGCTTCCAACTGGCGGTACACCACTTGCCACATATAAGCAATTAATTGCTTTACATAAAGCTTCAGAAGTTAGTTTTAAACATGTGGTTACATTTAACATGGATGAATATGTTGGCATCGATCCATCTCATCCACAAAGTTACCATAATTTTATGCATAGCAACTTTTTTAACCATATTGATATTCAGGCAGAAAATATTAATTTATTAAATGGTTTGGCACCTGATTTAATTGCGGAGTGTCAGCGTTATGAAGATAAGATCAAAAGCTATGGAAAAATTGATTTATTTATGGGAGGAATTGGCGAAGATGGTCACATTGCGTTTAATGAGCCTGGCTCATCACTTGCATCGCGTACCCGCATTAAAACACTTACACCGCATACGCGCCTCGCAAATTCACGCTTCTTTGATAATGATATTAATCAAGTGCCAAAGCTTTCCTTAACCATTGGTGTCGGCACGTTACTCGATGCGGAAGAAGTATTAATTATTGTGACAGGTCATAATAAAGCGCTTGCTGTACAAGCGGCTATTGAAGGGAGTGTAAACCACCTTTGGACTGTTTCAGCGCTACAACTTCATCGTAAAGCTGTGATTGCTTGTGACGAAAGTGCGACCATGGAGTTAAAAGTAAAAACACTAAAATATTTTACTGATCTTGAAGAAGAAAACATCAAGAATCTTTAACTAGTCTCACGAATATGGGAGTGTTCATAATTCTGTGTAATTTTAGTACAATTAAATAAAATGATGGAGAGAAATAATTATGACAACTTTTAATTTTGAATAAGCTTTAAATGATTTACGCTCAGGGAAAGATCTCAATGGTAAAGATGGGATCTTAACTCCTTTAATAAAGCAACTTACCGCAACTGCATTAAAAACTGAGCTTGAAGATCATTTAGCTTCTGAAGCTCACAGTCATCGCAAAAATGGTTGCACAAGCAAAACGGCCGCGGGCTCCTTTGAGCTTGAGGCTAAATGGAGTGAATAATATCACCTCGGGCTAGGTGGCCAAAATAACTGTACCACGACACTATTGTCTAATACGTATAACAAAGCAAATACACATGGAAATTTTGTTCCGCTACGCTCCACAAAATCCCAGTGATTTGCGACGTTATACAAAAATATAAATCCGGAGCACACTGTGGAGACAGCAAAATTAAGAGTATTAGATCGATTTCTTACCCTTTGGATCTTTATTGCCATGGCTGTAGGAGTTGGAATTGGTTATATCTTCCCCAATATCGCTGATTGGAATAAGTCTGTGTCTGTTGGAGCTACGAATATCCCACTAGCCATCGGCCTTATCTTGATGATGTACCCCCCTTTGGCTAAAGTAAATTATGGTTTGCTTGGTAGAATCATCTATGACAGAAAAGCCATAAGTTTATCCTTGTTTATGAACTGGATTGTCGGTCCAATATTAATGTTTATCTTGGCATTAGTGTTTTTAGGCAACCACCCTGGTTACATGACAGGTGTCATCTTAATAGGTCTTGCGCGCTGCATCGCAATGGTTCTGGTCTGGAATGATATTGGTGGAGGAAACAAAGAATATGGGGCTGCTCTTGTAGCCTTAAATAGTATTTTTCAAATTATCACCTACAGTTTTATGGCATGGTTATTTATTACAGTTTTACCTCCATATTTTGGGTTTAGTGGTTACGCTGTCAACATTTCAATATTAACTATTGCTGAAAGTGTGCTTATTTATCTGGGTATTCCTTTTTTAGCTGGTTATTTAAGCCGTAAAGTATTGGTTAACCTGAAGGGTGAGCAATGGTATACAACAAAGTTTATACCTGCAATATCTCCGATTACCTTGATAGCACTGTTAGCAACCATTGTTTTGATGTTCAGTTTAAAAGGTGAAATGATAGTAGAGCTTCCTTTTGATGTGATTCGTATAGCGACTCCATTAGTGATTTATTTTATATTAATGTTTTTCATAACTTTCTTTACTGCAAAAAAAATAGGTATTCCATACGATAAAAATGCAAGTATTGCATTTACTGCAACAGGAAATAATTTTGAGTTAGCAATTGCAGTGGCTATAGCGGTGTTTGGTATAAATTCTGACCAGGCTTTTGCGGGAGTAATCGGTCCTCTTGTTGAGGTACCAGTGTTAATAATACTTGTAAATATATCACTGAGATTAAAAAACAAGTACAACCCAATCAGTTTGTTGCGCAAAGAAAATGTATAACAAGTCAAATCCAGCCGACCGTTGGCAGCGCAGATCTTTTCCGAAGGTCATTTTATATCAAGGTTTAGTGCTTTATCAGGAGTCATCGAATATCTGCCAACGGCCGCTGATTTGGTCGTTGAGGCTGTAGAATTTATCCAAAAAGACACTTTTCAGTGTATTTTCTTATTTTAGTGAATTGTTTAATGATTAACCTTGCCTGTAGTTCATCGATGCTATCTAATAGATATTATTCACTCATCGAAAACTTTTATGGCAAATTATAAACCCGACTTGCCTGCTAAAGTAAGTTCATTCCTATTGATTTCTCATCACAAATATTAGCTGGTACTTTTGAGTATGCTTTATCTCATATTGTTGATAATAAACTTGATTTAACATCGTTTGATAAATGCTATAACAATGATAAAAAGGCAGCCGCAGCATATCCTCCAGAGTGATGTTAAAGATAATTGTGTTAGGCGAAGCTGATGGTTTAGTATCGAGTGGTAAAATTGCAACGGCTTGTGAAACGAACATCTTATTTATGAGTTTATCGGCAGATGTGCAACCTCACTATACTTCTGTCGCTTCTTTTGTTGCTCGTATGAACGAACAAATAGCGCCTCTATTTACGCAAGTGTTGATGATATGTGATGAAGAAGGATTAATTGCTCGCAATATGTTTGCCATCGATGGCTGTAAAATAAAGTCTAATGCAAGTAAAGAGTGGAGTGGTACTTTTGCAGAGTTAGAGCGCAAGCAACTTAAGTTAGAAAAAGCGAGTCAACGTATTGTTGAGAGGCATCAATCACAAGATGATTGTGGTGAAGAGCAGATAGAGCATGACTTAAAACAAAAAGCTAAACTTGATAGAAGTGCTGCTAAAATTGCTGATTATCTCGCAACAAAAGAACAAAAATATGGCAGTAAAGGTAAGCCAGTTAAAAGTAATATTACCGATCCTGACAGTGCCAAAATGACGACATCGAAAGGTACTATTCAAGGCTACAATGGTATTGCTATTAATGATGATAAACACCAAGTCATTCTACAAGCCCAAACATGGGGCTCTGTGGGAGAGCAACAAACGTTAGCACCTGCCATCAAGCAACTCGATGCTTAATTTTTGAGACTAGGTACTTCGGATAGTTTATCCAAAGCAAAGTTTACCGCAGACAGTGGTTTTCACAGTGAAGCTAATATGAAATATCTTGCGGGTACAGGACTTGATAGCTATGTTGCAGACACTCAATTTAGAAGTAGAAATCCGTTATTTAAAGTGAGTGAAACGTATCACACAGAACAAGAGAAACGACGATTAAAACCTAGTAAAGGTAAACCAAGACGCTTTAGCTCAGCCGACTTCCATTATGATGAGAAAGACAAATCTTGTCGTTGTCCTGCTGGTAATATTATGTGGTGTAGTGGTGATTACTTCAAAAGTGGAGAGCGACTATATATTAGCTTCGTTGGTTACTTAAAAGATTGTAAGGCTTGCCCATTACAAAGCCAATGCATGGGTAAAGCACCTTTAAAAATAGGTAGGCAAGTGCAATTCAAAAACAATTGTAAAGAAGAAAAACTATCGTATACCGATAAGATGCGCATAAAGATAGATAGTCCAATGGGTAGAAGGCAATACAGTAAAAGATTAGGCACAATTGAGCCTGTATTTGGTAATATTAGCGTAAATAAAGGCATGAATAAATTTACGCTTAGAGGCCAAGAAAAAGTAAATAGTCAATGGCAGATGTACTGTCTTGTTCATAATATAGAAAAGCTCAGAATAGCACTTCACTAGACCCACGTTACCCACTTATAGCCAGTAGTATTCTCTCGAGACAGCCTAAATAGTCATGATAAGCCAAGTAATCTCTATTTATCCTGAATAATATTAACAATAAAACTTAATTTGGATAATTGAATGTTTCTAATTGTTAAAGCAGTAACTTATCGTTAAAGTATAAATGTTAATCAAAAACAATAAATAGAGGTTAATTCTACAGCCTCGTTAGGGAATAAATATGGCTGAAACTTTAGCTGATCTACAAAAAATTTTTGAAAATGAAATTAGCTACTTTGATGATACCGCTCAAATTATACTTAAGGGGCACCTTGTAGCGGAAGATTTGATGAATCAAGCATTAGAAGCTTATGTTCATCATGGGGAGCATGTAGGAGACGCACGTTTACAATTTAACCAAAAGCTTGAACTTTGTAAGTCTATCTCTGTAAGTGAAAATAAAAATAATATGTGGAATCTAATTAAAAAGCTTAATGTTGTGAGAAATGCATTATCACATTCTTTAGACGTTGAACGTCGAGAAAAAGCTATAAATTCCTTACGTTCTATTTATGATCAAGAGTTTGACATTAAATATCGTAATATTGAAGGTCTATCGGAGGAGGCTGCTTTATGTCAGATAGCAATGGCTGGTGCGCTTGGGTTCTTACATTCATTTCTTTCGGAAGCACAAAGATTTGAAGGTATAGTTAAGTCTATTAATTTAATAATGAACAACGGCAGTTCGAATAAAACAGCCTAACCAGTAGCTGCTTAGGACAACTAATAAAACCGGCCAAAAAAGACTGGCCAATTTTATTAGTTGCCCAAGAGCAAGGCGTTGAGGCTGTAGAATTTATCCAAAAAGACACTTTTCAGTGTATTTTCTTATTTTAGTGAATTGTTTAATGATTAACCTTGCCTGTAGTTCATCGATGCTATCTAATAGATATTATTCACTCATCGAAAACTTTTATGGCAAATTATAAACCCGACTTGTCCGGCCAAAGTAAGTTCATTCCTATTGATTTATCATCACAAATATTAGCTGGTACTTTTGAGTATGCTTTATCTCATATTGTTGATAATAAACTTGATTTAACATCGTTTGATAAATGCTATAACAATGATAAAAAGGCAGCCGCAGCATATCATCCAGAGTTATGTTAAAGATAATTTTGTTAGGCGAAGCTGATGGTTTAGTATCGAGTGGTAAAATTGCAACGGCTTGTGGAATGAACATCTTATTTATGAGTTTATCGGGAGATGTGCAACCTCACTATAGTTCTGTCGCTTCTTTTGTTGCTCGTATGAGCGAACAAATAGCGCCTCTATTTACGCAAGTGTTGATGATATGTGATGAAGAAGGATTAATTGCTCGCAATATGTTTGCCATCGATGGCTGTAAAATAAAGTCTAATGCAAGTAAAGAGTGGAGTGGTACTTTTGCAGAGTTAGAGCGCAAGCAACTTAAGTTAGAAAAAGCGAGTCAACGTATTGTTGAGAGGCATCAATCACAAGATGATTGTGGTGAAGAGCAGATAGAGCATGACTTAAAACAAAAAGCTAAACTTGATAGAAGTGCTGCTAAAATTGCTGATTATCTCGCAACAAAAGAACAAAAATATGGCAGTAAAGGTAAGCCGGTTAAAAGTAATATTAGCGATCCTGACAGTGCCAAAATGACGACATCGAAAGGTACTATTCAAGGCTACAATGGTATTGCTATTAATGATGATAAACACCAAGTCATTCTACAAGCCCAAACATGGGGCTCTGTGGGAGAGCATCAAGCAACTCGATGCTGAATTTTTGAGACTAGGTACTTCGGATAGTTTATCCAAAGCAAAGTTTACCGCAGACAGTGGTTTTCACAGTGAAGCTAATATGAAATATCTTGCGGGTACAGGACTTGATAGCTATGTTGCAGACACTCAATTTAGAAGTCGAAATCCGTTATTTAAAGTGAGTGAAACGTATCACACAGAACAAGAGAAACGACGATTAAAACGTAGTAAAGGTAAACCAAGACGCTTTAGCTCAGCCGACTTCCATTATGATGAGAAAGACAAATCTTGTCGTTGTCCTGCTGGTAATATTATGTGGTGTAGTGGTGATTACTTCAAAAGTGGAGAGCGACTATATATTAGCTTCGTTGGTTACTTAAAAGATTGTAAGGCTTGCCCATTACAAAGCCAATGCATGCGTAAAGCACCTTTAAAAATAGGTAGGCAAGTGCAATTCAAAACAATTGTAAAAAAGAAAAACTATCGTATACCGATAAGATGCGCATAAAGATAGATAGTCCAATGGGTAGAAGGCAATACAGTAAAAGATTAGCCACAATTGAGCCAGTATTTGCTAATATTACCGTAAATAAAGGCATGAATAAATTTACGATTAGAGGCCAAGAAAAAGTAAATAGTCAATGGCAGATGTACTGTCTTGTTCATAATATAGAAAAGCTCAGAATAGCACTTCACTAAACCCAGGTTACCCACTTATAACCAGTAGTATTCTCTCGAGACCGCCTAAATAGTCATGATAAGCCAAGTGATCCCTATTTATCCTGAATAATATTAACAATAAAACTTATTTTGGATAATTGAATGTTTTTAATTGTTAAAGCAGTGACTTATCGTTAAAGTATAAATGTTAATCAAAAACAATAAATAGAGGTTAATTCTACAGCCTCGTTAAGTTTCCCTTTGAGTTTACAACTAGTTTAATTGCACGGATTAAAAATAAATGAGTTTTGAAGTTAAGTATATTAATGTTGATGCAGATGACTATGAGCAACTAGGAACAAAGGAAAAGTTCTGGTTCCGTTTTAAAGGTGGTAATGTTAAATGGTTGTTTAAATACTCACGAGGTAATACTGGCGAACATTGGTCGGAAAAAGTTGCAGAAGAACTATGTAAAGTCCTAGGTATACCTCATGTAAAATATGAAATAGCAATAATGAAGGAGCGAATGGCTGTAGTTAGCCCAAATATTGTTCCTGATACTTACAGGATGATCATGGGTAATGAAGTCCTTCACAAAAATAGTCCCTCAAATTACCCAGAACCTGTTACAGGCGAGCAACAATTTGTTAGAGTAAAAGAACATACTATAAATAGAGTACTTGGCTGTTTAGATAACTCAGATGTTTTGCCTCCTAGAGACTGGGAAGTATCTAATATCTTGAACGCTGGAGATATTTTTTGTGGGTATATATTATTAGATGCTTTAATTAGTAATCAAGATAGACATCATGAAAATTGGGCCATCGTTATTGATACTGAAACGCAAGAGAAGTACTTGTGTGAAACTTATGATCACGCTGCTAGTCTTGGAAGAGAGCTATTAGACACTGAGCGGGAAGATCGATTAACGACAAAAGATAAAAACCGTACAATAGGCAAATTTGTTAGTAAGGCTAGATGTGAACTATTTAGACTTAAAACTGATAAAAAACCAATGTTCACAGTTGATGCTTTTTTTGAGTCGGTAAAAAATAGAGAAGCTGCAAAAGAGTATTGGTTACTCAAACTACGAGAACTTACAGATGATATAATAGAAGAAATATTCTCAAAAATCCCAAAGATTGTAATTTCAAATGTTGCAAAGCAATTTGCACTTCAAATGGTGCTAGAAAATAAAAAAAGGTTACTATCAAATGATTAATGATGCAGTTTACCTTGCTTGGCAAGCTCCAGAAACCAAAGATTGGTTTGTTGTAGGGGCTTTAACAGTAAGTGAGAGTGGCTATCAATTCCACTATACAAAAGGTTCTTTGAAAGCAAAGAATTTTGCTCCATTCAGTGGAATGGAGGATATTAATAAATCATATGTTTCTAATGAACTTTTCCCTCTGTTTCGCAATCGCCTACTTTCAGAAAGACGCCCTGAATATCAGAACTTTATAAACTGGTTAGGCCTTGAGGGTGATGAAGTAACACCTTTAAATATTTTAGCTCGCTCTGGTGCAATGAGAGGAACGGACAAATTACAAATGTTTCGACGAATTGAAGTTGATAAGTTTGGAAATTATACGCATTTCTTTTTTTTACATGGATTAGGTTATTTAAATAAGTCTGCACAAAAAAGAGTTTATAAACTGTCTAAGGGAGCGAGATTATTTTTATGTCAAGATTGTCAAAACGATTATGACTCTGATGCTGTTTTAGTACGTGCGGATAAACCAGCAGAAATTGTAGGCTACTGTCCAAGATATTTGGCAAGGGATATTAATAGGCTCCTTGAATATTCAGAAAATATGAATGTTACAGTTGAAAGTTCTTCATCAGAAGCTCCAAAAAACTACCGTTTAATGTGTAAAATTGAAGGGAAGTTATTACCTGATAGCTTAACTAAAATTCCACAATCAGAAGAATACGAATTCATTGTCTAGGAAACTTAAGAAGTTGCTTAAACGGACAAAAAACAGTTGGCTTTGCTAATTTTAGCTAACAATTTTATTGCCGCTTAGCAAAGCGTTGAGGCTGTAGAATTTATCCAAAAAGACACTTTTCAGTGTATTTTCTTATTTTAGTGAATTGTTTAATGATTAACCTTGTCTGTAGTTCATCGATGCTATCTAATAGATATTATTCACTCATCGAAAACTTTTATGGCAAATTATAAACCCGACTTGCCTGCTAAAGTAAGTTCATTCCTATTGATTTCTCATCACAAATATTAGCTGGTACTTTTGAGTATGCTTTATCTCATATTGTTGATAATAAACTTGATTTAACATCGTTTGATAAATGCTATAACAATGATAAAAAGGCAGCCGCAGCATATCATCCAGAGTTATGTTAAAGATAATTGTGTTAGGCGAAGCTGATGGTTTAGTATCGAGTGGTAAAATTGCAACGGCTTGTGAAACGAACATCTTATTTATGAGTTTATCGGCAGATGTGCAACCTCACTATACTTCTGTCGCTTCTTTTGTTGCTCGTATGAGCGAACAAATAGCGCCTCTATTTACGCAAGTGTTGATGATATGTGATGAAGAAGGATTAATTGCTCGCAATATGTTTGCCATCGATGGCTGTAAAATAAAGTCTAATGCAAGTAAAGAGTGGAGTGGTACTTTTGCAGAGTTAGAGCGCAAGCAACTTAAGTTAGACAAAGCGAGCCAATATACCTACCCAAAGAGTCAAGACAGTTATTTAATATTTCTTATTCCACAGTTAAGATACCTTTGATAAAGCTAAGCTCGCCTTAATTCCTTCTTGGTAAACATTCATTGGTTTTTTATATTTCAATGTTTCATGAAATCGTTCGTGATTATAAAACTCAATGTAATCGGATACATCTTCTTGTAAATCTTTGATAGTTTCATATTCATTTAGATAAATACGCTCGCATTTTGCACTTCTCCAAAATCTTTCAATGCAAATATTATCAGTGGCACGGCCTTTCCCGTCCATTGATATCGTGATCCCGTTCTGTTTTAATTTTTGAGTATGCACATCGCTTGTATACTGACTTCCTTGATCTGTATTGAATATCTCAGGTTTTCCATAGCGATCTAAGGCCGCATCCAAGACGTTCATTACCAGTGCACAATCCATCGTATTCGATATTTTGTGTGATAGGACGGCTTTCGAATGCCAATCAATGACCGCAGCAAGGTAAACTATTCCACCCTTGACTTTGATGTAGGTTATATCTGTGCTCCATACCTGATTAGCATGTGAAATATTAAGGCCTCTAAGCTTATAACTGTATTTCTGATGTTGCTTATTGGGTACGGTGGTTGTTACTTGCTTAACCGCTAAAATAGCCTTTAAACCCAGCTCCTTTCGATATGTTGCTACCGTGTTTAAAGATGCCTTGACTCCATTTTCTAGAAGCTGTTGATGCACCTTTTTAGCGCCGTAAATTGGTGTTTTATCAAATACTTTGGCTATTTCCTGCTGAATCTCATGCTTTTTATTATTCACTTTTTCAGTGTAGTAAAAAGTACTTCGATTCAAATTCAATAGCTCACATTGCTGTGATACAGATAGGTTTTCTAGCTTGGGATTAATTAACTTCTTCTTATGAGATAAGCCCAAGCTTTTTAGCTTTTTTTCAAGCCACTCCTTTTCAACAGTCATTTTACCGACAATTTTTGTTAGCATTTCGTTTTCTTCTTGAGCAGCAACAAGCTCTAGCTTATATTCCTTAACCGCTTTTGCTGGCTCCATTGCAATAACAGCATTTTCCAGGAATATTTTTTTCCAATTCTGAAGATTCTTAGGGGTGATATTATTTTCATTTGCAATCTCAGCTATTGTTTTTTCATTTTCCAATAACTCCAGTACAAGTCTACTTTTAAACTCAGCAGAATAAGTTGTTCTTTTTTTGCTCATGGTAATTCTCCTATTTTGATAGATATTATCTCAAACAGGAATAAGAATCTTAATTTTACTGTTTAGATTTCCTGGGGCATTATATACTCCCTCGCGCTAAATGTGTTGTTCCATCGGAGCAATTGTTTTTGGAACAATTGACAATTTTTATTTAGGATGTTTGGCCAGATTGTTAATGGGATTCGGATCTGCATTTGCATTTATTTCTGTGTTGGTGGTGGCTTCAGATTTATTTGCAAAAAAACATTTTGCCTTATTAACAGGTGTTACACAAATGCTAGCAGCGATTGGAGCAATGGCGGGGCAATTACCTATCAGCTTTGTGGTACATAGTATTGGTTGGCATTTAACCATGATAGCACTGGGTGGATTTTGTTTGTTATTGGCTGTGTTAATTTGGTTTTTACTAGCTTATCAGAAACAAGCTAAAGAAAAAGTAAAAGTTCATTGGTTGTCAGACATTAAGAGTGATTTAAAAACCATTTTAGGTAAATCACAAACATGGATTATCGCACTGTATGCTTGTTTGCTTTGGGCGCCTATATCGGGATTTACTTCTTTGTGGGGGGGCCATTCTTAATGCACTTCGATCACCTTAGCGCCAATAGTGCCGCTTTTTATTCATCAATGATGTGGTTGGGATTGGCTGTTGGCAGCCCTTTACTCGGTTTGTTAACTAATATAGTACAAAATAAAATCATACCGTTATGGTCATCAGCAGTTATTGGAGTTGTGGCATTCATATTAATTCTTGAATTTAAATTGCCATTAATTATTTTAGGTGTTTCTTTTTTGTTTATAGCTGGCGCAGCCTGTTCTGGTCAAGCATTAAGTTTTGCTGTTGTACGAAGCAATAATAATGAAAAAGTCAAAGCAATAGCAATTGCATTTAACAATATGGCCGTTGTGATATCGGGTGCGATATTTCAGCCATTAATTGGTAAGTTAATTGAAGTTTATCAGTATGCCGGTTACAGCAATTATTATCAAAAAGGATGTTACTTAATTTTATTTGCTTATATTGCTGCACACAATAAATCGTACATTGGTGACAGCACCGATCCTTGTTAGCGGTACAGTTGCTATTTCTGGGATTATAGGTCCAGCATTGGCTATGCTATTTTATCGAATCGATGGTTTATTTCTTATTTTTATTATTTCTGGAGTTACCTATTTTATAGCGGCTTCGTTAGAGATGACTATTAAAGTTCAAAAAAAATATCAAATAAAAGATAACTCGAATGAAGGAATAACATCATTAAATTGGTGGGAATACATCAGACATTACAAACTTATTTTTCAGCTGCTGCTAGTGTTTTTCTTTATGAGTTTGTTCCTTGTTCCTTTGCAGCTATATATTCCAATATATAGCAAATTTGTTTTTCATGGAAACTTTCAAACTTTATCATTAATGGAAATATCTTTAGGTATAGGAACTTTGCTTGCCACATTATTATTATCGATTTTTCAGTGGAATAGATCATTATGGTTCCAAGTGTTTATTGCTTATCTGGTAATGAGTCTTGCATATCTCTTATTTGCAGTTAATTCGATTAGCTCATTAGCCTTTATATGTTTATTTGTACTTGGATTTTCCTCTGGTATTGGTAATATTATAATATTAAATGTATTTCAGCGTTATCCTAATCAAAAAGATGTGCCAGGAATTATGGTTTGTGTTAATTTTACATCAATTGCTTCTGCTCCCTTTGGCTTATTGATGGCAGGAATTTTCTTGAATTTACATGAAATTCATTTTCAGGTGACAATATATGCATTAATTACTATTTTATTAGCTTTGGTAATTGCTATTTTACCTGAGTTCAAACATTTTCCTAAGAGGAGTATTCGAAATGAACAGGCAGTTATTTAAATATACAGAGATGATTGGTCAGAATGGGAATGATACATTATTATTTTGTTTTCATTATGGCGGTGGCGGTGCAGCCATCTATCAGCGATGGCCAAAATACTTACAACACGATGCGGATATGGTCGCCGTACAATTGCCTGGACGAGAAGATCGTTTAGGTGAAACGTTTTATATCGATATAGCTGAAATAACTAATGATATTAAGCGGGATTTTGACGATTTTTCTTATAAATCAGTCGTGTTTTTCGGCTATTGTATGGGGGGCTTAATTGCTTATGAACTGGCACAGCAATTTAAAAACATAAATCTGAAATCTTTACTGATAGCTGCTTCAGCTGAGCCTGAATATGCAGCACAATACAATCTTAATAGGGTTTCTACTGATAATGAGCTAAGAAAGGCTTTTTCAGCAATTTTTGAAAAGCAGTATGGAATACCCTGTGAGGCAGAATATTTGGATATGATGTTGCCAATATTGAAAGCAGATAATCACCTTACTTTTCAATATAAACATACTCATAAGACACCTCTGAAATATCCAATGCATGTTTTTGGTGGCACAGAGGATATAGGAATACCTATCGCTACACTCAATGCATGGAAACATCTCACATGTGCGGCTTTTGATTTACAATGGTTTCCAGGCGATCATATGTTTATTGATGCTTGTGAAGATGAATTATTGTCTGCTGTGAAGAACATTTTGGAGAATTTACATGGAACGTAAGGGGGGTTTTAGATATATAATCGTTTTACTATTGGGTTTAATTTCTTCTTTTTCTATATATGGTGGATCGGTGAAATTAGTTTCTCCTTGGTCAAAAATGGCTCAAGGTGATTTGTTGACAACGAAAAAACTTATTTTGAACAATTCACCAAAAGCCAAATACAATAATTATTATACAGATTGGTTAAATGTTGGGTATGAGAAAGCTTTAGCTAAAGCCAAAAATATTTACTCCTATCCGGGGTATATTAGTGTTATGTATTATTATCTTAGTGGATTTAGGGATTACCATACAGAGGCTATTCCATTGCTTAAAATTACGAACCATTCTGAAAAATGGCCTGGTTTTATTGTTGCCCAACGCAATAAGTCTGTAGTCGTTATTTACCATAGTAAAGATACTCATCAGTGGAATAATTTACCCGAAGTTGGTGCAAAGTTGATTAGTTGTGATGGAAAATCGACTAGGCAACTTATTAGAACTAATATTATTCCTTTTAATGTAGCTCATAAAGAATATCCTTCTACATGGTCTCAATATATCCCTACATTGTTTGTTTGGCAGGAGAATCCATTTATTCATTATCCTAAAAAATGTACGTTTGTATTTCATGGCCGTAAATATATAGATAAGTTAAAATGGACTGTCGTTGGTAAAGCTTCACCGCTTTCATTGGGTTTTTTTGATTTTTCACAAAAGATAGCGGAAGCAGCATTCGGTTCAGTGCCGCCTTTTAATATCTCTAAGTTTAGTAAGGATGGCATTTGGATTTCAATTCCAATTTTTGCATGGGGGTTGCCAACCCAGGGAACTACCACAACTAAATTACTTGAAAAAATTGCAAAGAAAATTAAACAATACCGAAACAGTGATTTATTGGTGTTTGATCTGCGGGGAAATACTGGAGGTGATCCTAAATATATGCGTCCGATCATTATGAATCTTTATGGTGCAAAGTATCTGAGTTCATTAGGAAAACATTTTATCTGGAATCAACAAGAAAAGACAGAATTCTCAGCCACAGATGTAACCTTGCAGAATATGCTTAAAAGCAATTCCCCCAAGGATATGATTTCAGGTATGAAAATGGCTATAAAAGCAAGCAAAAAGAAGTTCATTTACACAAAAAACATCTTAAAGTCAAAAGTATTGGGTGCTGATAATCCTGTGAAAGCAAAAGTGATTCTGTTGACAGATGGCAGATGTGGGAGCGAATGTGCTAACTTTGTTATGATAATGGAATCAATTCCAGGCGTTATTCAAGTTGGACAGCCTACAGCCTCTGGGGCAAATTCAACTTGGAATGTTGTAAAGGTTTTTTCTGACAAGGCTTCTGCGATTATTTATCCCACTGGATTGGTGTTGTCACCAAAAATAGACGATGGAAAACCTTTTTTTCCAAAATATTATTATAAAGGATTTATGGGGAATACTCCGGCACTGAAAAAATGGATTGAAAAACTTTATAAAAGTAAAAGGTTAGGGAAACAATATGGATGACATACTGAGTAAGTCGTTGAAAATTTTGACGGGATTAATGTTTTTTGTTGTAGTCAGTATTTCAAGTGCAACTGTACATTCTAAAAAGACAAGTATAAGCGCTTTCAAAGTTAATGTGATCGCGAAGAAAGTCACATTAACTAATGTGCCGACAAACGTTGATAGTATTGGCTCTCTTTTTGCGAAAAAAACAATCAAAATTAGTCCAGAGATTCCAGGCAAGATTAGTCATATATTATTCCAATATGGTCAGGTAGTTAAAAAAGGACAGCCACTTTACCAGCTGGATGATCAGTTATATCAGGCACAATATCAGGCAGCACAATCTAAGCTTCATCTCAGTCGGATCACCTATCAACGAACACAACAGTTAGCAAAAAAAAATGCAGTTTCTAAAGAAACACTGGATAAAGCATTAGCAAGCTATAAATCTCAAGAATCGGATCTAGAGGTTAACAAAGTAAAATTAGAGAAAATGCGTATTACAGCTCTATTTTCAGGCATAATTAGTGCAAGTAAGGTTGATGCAGGACAATTTGTCGAGGCTGGAGAACCTTTAGCCATATTGATTGATAAAGTAGATTTAATCGTTAAATTTAGCATTCCAGAACGTTATTTAAATCATGCGAAAATAGGCCAATCGGTTAATGTTACGAGTAGTGCGTTGTCGCACAAAATTTTTCGAGGAAAAGTTAGCTATATTGCACCATCAGTTGATGCGAAAACAAGGACTGTAATGATTTGGGCAGATATACCTAACCGAGATATGAAATTGGCAGCTGGACTCTTTGTTCATGTCACATTACAAATAGGAAGAAAGAATAATATAGTTCTAATTCCACAGAAAGCGTTAATACCCACCGTTGAAGGTAATGATGTGTTTATCATTAAGCACAATAAAGCTTATAAGCGTCCAGTTACTATTGGAAGGAACGTTGGTGAGCAGATTATTATAAAGCACGGTCTGCAAGCAGGTGATCAAGTTGTTATATTAGGACAAGAAAAATTAGCAAATGGCCGTGCAGTTAAGGTTGATTTCAAATGAGACTAAGTGATTTTTGCATTAAGCGTCCAGCTTTTACGATTGTTTTAAGTTTGTTGCTCATTACTATTGGTATAATGTGTCAGCAAAAGCTCTCTCAGCGCTATTTACCTAAAATCACAGTGCCGATTGTTACGATCAGTACTGATTATCCTGGTGCATCTAGCAGCATTGTCGAAACCCAACTGACCAATGTTCTAGAGGACTCAATGTCAGGTTTGTCTGGACTTAAATCTACGATGTCAACTAGCCAAAATGGCAATAGCCAAATCATACTAAACTTCAAACTAAATACAGATTTGCAGACAGCAGTATCCGATGTGAGAGCAAATGTTGCTAAGGTTGTTGCAGAACTCCCCCCCGGCTCTAAGTCGCCGGTAGTGAGTAAAAGTGACCCTAATACACAGCCCATTTTATACTTAGCATACTTTAATCCGAATGAATCTATTGGTGCCTTAACCACTTACGTTAAGCAATTTATTGTGCCTCGATTTAGTACGTTACCTGATGTGGCTAAGGTAGTATTGTGGAGTAGTCATTATTATGCCCTTAGAATTTCTCTAAATCCTGCGAAAATGGCGGCAAGAAACGTTACGGTTAGTGACGTTAAAAAAGTATTAACAAACCAAAATTCAGCGGTACCAACAGGCGAGATAAAAGGTAATCAACTTACTTATAGCGTTGTGACTGATTTAAAATTACATCGTGCAATACAGTTTGGTAACTTGGTAATAAAAGATGTTGATAATCATGTTGTCCGCTTAAACGATGTTGCTAAAATTAGAGTGGGTAGTGCCCATCGTGGCACAGATACAAGTACGCGTTATTTTTCAGTTGATGGTAAACCAGGAGTTGCTATTGGTCTAAGCCCAGCAGAAGGCGCTAACAACCTGACAATGACAGATACCGCGCTTCGATTATTTAATAGAATTGGCGCGGCTTTACCAAAAGGTATGAAACAAATTGTTCAATATAATCAATCTAATTTTACTCGTGCGGCACTATATAACGTTTATGAAGCGATCATTGAAGCATTTGTATTAGTATTGTTAGTAATATCCTTGTTTTTAGGTAGCTTTCGGGCCGCTTTAATACCCATTGTTACAGTACCTATATGTTTGCTGAGTAGTTTTGCTGTTATTTATTTCTTGGGTTACAGTATTAACACCATTACTTTATTAGCACTGGTTTTAGCCATTGGATTGGTCGTTGATGATGCTATTATTATGCTTGAGAATATTGCAAGGTTTATTGAGTCTGGAGAAAACCCTCTTACTGCTGCATTTAAGGGCTCGAAGCAAATGCTTTTTCCTATTGTCGCTATGACAATTACTTTGGCTGCTGTTTATGCTCCGGTTGGCTTTACATCAGGTATTTCTGGCGTATTCTTTCGTCAGTTTGCTTTTACGTTATTGGGTGCCGTTTTGATTTCAGGTGTTGTTGCATTAACTTTGTCACCAATGATGTGTTCAAGGATTTTAACGAGTAAAACGCAGAGTTCATATACTTTATGGGTAAATCGAATATTTGAACGCTTACAAGCTTCTTATTCTACTGGACTGATCTTTTTACTGGCCAGAAGCCGTTGGATTTTAACTGGAATTGTTGTATTAGGTATTGTCGGAATGGCAGCTTTTTATCATTTGCCTCGAGAGTTAGTTCCAGGTATGAAAATGCCGCTTATGCAGTTAAATGTAACCGTTGCCGCACAAAGTAGCTTTAAACAAACACAGTCATTTATTCCGCGATTTGAAAAAATATTAAATAGTACGCCTGGCATTCAAGACTATCTCATGCAAAATTCGCAAAGAGGCTCGTTCTCTGCTTCTATAACATTAAAACCAAGCTATCTTAATGATAGTTTTCGGGTTGCAAAATCATTGCAAGATAAACTCAATAATATTCCTGGTACGATCGTTACGGTTAGCGTCGCTTCACCTCCGCTAACATGGTTTATACCTTCCAGTTCTCCAGGAGACGTTGAATTAAATTTATTAACGACCGGATCTTATTTGCATTTGCATAAAATAATGCAAAATTTTCTTGCAAAGGTTAAGCTAGATCAAAGATTTATTCATCCAGACAGTATCCTTAAGTGGGATACGAGACAAATTAATATTCATATTAATCGTGATTTAGCGGCTGATTTAAACGTGCCAATAGGTGAGGTGACAGATACTCTACAAACAATGTTAGCAGGTATAGAAGTTGGTAAATATGATTTCGGCAATCAAAGTTTTGATGTCATTATGCAATTATCTAATAAAAACTTGAATACAGTAAATATATTAAATCAGCTCTATATACATAGTGATAAGCAAAAAATGATACCGTTACAAAGTTTAATTAGCATTTCGCAAAAAAATACTCCACCTAGTTTGAGTCATTATAATCGTTTACGCTCTGATATGTTTACGGCTAAATTAGCTGAAGGTTTTTCAATGGGCGATGCGATTAAACAGCTAGAAAAATTGTCTAAACAAATTTTGCCGAGTAATGTCAAAATTGCCTTTTCTGGATCAGCATTGCAATATATTGAGTCTAGTAATACGATGTTAGGGATATTTGTTTTAGCCCTTGTGTTTATTTACTTGATTTTGGCTGCGCAGTTTGAAAGTTTTGTTGACCCATTTATTATTTTAATTTGTGTTCCATTTGCTGTTGTAGGTGCTTTAGTCGCATTAAGACTAACGGGGAACAGCATAAATCTTTATAGCGAGATCGGTTTAGTGACACTTGTTGGTCTAATTGCTAAACATGGTATATTGATCACGGAGTTTGCTAATCAGCAATTAGCAACTGGAAAAACAGTTATTGAAGCGGTAACTTATGCGGCAAAACTTAGATTACGTCCAATTTTAATGACAACAGCGGCAATGGTCTTGGGTGCATTGCCACTAGCATTAGCATTTGGTCCTGGTAGTGAAAATCGTCAGCAAATTGGTTGGGTAATTGTTGCTGGATTGTTATTAGGCACATTGGTTTCTTTAGTTATTGTTCCGTCAGCTTACGTTTTTGTTCATAGCTTTAAGCACCAAAAAACAAATAATCTAATATAGAGGGTAAATAATGGTTACGATAACAAAAGTTTATACCAGGCTGGGTGATAATGGTGAAACTCATTTGGGAGGAGGGAAACTAATCCTGAAGGATAGCGCATAGAGTTCGTTTGGGTTGAACAAACAAACTCTATTTATATGTTTTATAATGCCCCAGGAAATCTAAACAGTAAAATTAAGATTCTTATTCCTGTTTGAGATAATATCTATCAAAATAGGAGAATTACCATGAGCAAAAAAAGAACAACTTATTCTGCTGAGTTTAAAAGTAGACTTGTACTGGAGTTATTGGAAAATGAAAAAACTTGAGCTTACATTGCAAGTTAAAATAACATAACACTATTGATCCTTCAGAATTGGAAAAAAATATTCCTGGAAAATGCTGTTATTGCAATGGAGCCTGCTAAAGCTGTTAAAGAATATAAGCTGGAGCTTGTTGCAGCTTTAGACAAAAATTAAATGCTCACAAAAATTGTCGGTAAAATGACATCCTCGAATGAATGGCCAGAAAAAAACTAAAAAGCTAAAAAGCTTGGGAGGATCTGATAAAAAGAAGTTAATTGATCCCAAGCTAGAAAACCTATCTGTCTCACAGCAATGTGAGCTATTGAATTTGAATCTGAGTACTTTTTACTGCACTGCAAAAGTGAATAATAAAAAGGACGAGATTAAGATGGAAATAGCTAAAGTATTTGCTAAAACACCAATATACGGTGCTAAAAAAGTACATCAACAGCTTCTCCAAAATGGTGTCAATGCTTGGCTTATACACGGTTGCAATATATCGAAAGGAGCTGGGTTTAAAGGCTATTTTAGCGGTTAAGCAAGTAACAATCACCGTAGCCAATAAGCAACATCAGAAATACAGTTATAAGCTTAGAGGCCAAGGAAAAGTAAATAGTCAATGGCAGATGTACTGTCTTGTTCATAATATAGAAAAGCTCAGAATAGCACTTCACTAGACCCACGTTACACACTTAGAGCCAGTAGTATTCTCTCGAGACCGCCTAAATAGTCATGATAATCCAAGTGATCTCTATTTATCCTGAATAATATTAACAATAAAACTTATTTTGGATAATTGAATGTTTCTAATTGTTAAAGCAGTAACTTATCGTTAAAGTATAAATGTTAATCAAAAACAATAAATAGAGGTTAATTCTACAGCCTCGTTATGTGGTGCAAGCTTGAAATACTTGTTATTTAATGATCCCTTTATGCCAAAATATAACGAGTTAGCTATATCTTGAATGTAATAATAAATGTTATATTGTCCAAAGATATAAAATCATCCTGAAAGCTATAAATATTAAAATAAGGATCTGTATGAATACCCTCGTCATAGGTTGCGGCTCTTCAGTTGAAAACGGTTATGCGGGGCATGTTAAGTCTCTTAATTCTCCTTGGTATCCGTACAGGCATCACGATCATAAAAATTGTGTAACTGTAGATATTAACGCTATTTGTTCTCCTGATGTGGTGATGGATTTTACAACTGGTAATACTTTTGAAATAACAAAAAATTTTAAAGGGAAAAAATTTGATCTCATTGTGTTAGAGAACCTTCCTACGACAATCTACTATAATAACAATAATAAGATATACAACCTTGTAAGAAATATATTGTTAATCTCTACTGAGACAAGTTATGTCTTTATACCTAAAGCGGTCAATACCATGCAGGTTATTGCTTGTTTTTACAGCCATGGGTTTGATTTGAAAATACAATCAAATGATTTTAGACTTATTTCAGGGATCATATCTTCTTTCATTGGAAGGGAATTTGATAATTATATATTGGGAAAGCAGATTCAAAATAAAATGGTAAAACAGTCAACAGGACGCGAGACATTTCCATATCTTCTATTTAAACGATTTGATTCTTAACAATGATTTCATCTGTCATTACTACTATAATGCCCCAGGAAATCTAAACAGTTAAATTAAGATTCTTATTCCTGTTTGAGATAGTATCTAGCAAAACAGGAGAATTACTATGAGCAAAAAAAGAACAACTTATTCTGCGGAGTTTAAAAGTAGACTTGTACTGGAGTTATTGGAAAATGAAAAAACTTGAGCTTACATTGCAAGTTAAAATAACATAACACCATTGATCCTTCAGAATTGGAAAAAAATATTCCTGGAAAATGCTGTTATTGCAATGGAGCCTGCTAAAGCTGTTAAAGAATATAAGCTGGAGCTTGTTGCAGCTTTAGACAAAAATTAAATGCTCACAAAAATTGTCGGTAAAATGACATCCTCGAATGAATGGCCAGAAAAAAACTAAAAAGCTAAAAAGCTTGGGAGGATCTGATAAAAAGAAGTTAATTGATCCCAAGCTAGAAAACCTATCTGTCTCACAGCAATGTGAGCTATTGAATTTGAATCGGAGTACTTTTTACTGCACTGCAAAAGTGAATAATAAAAAGGACGAGATTAAGATGGAAATAGCTAAAGTATTTGCTAAAACACCAATATACGGTGCTAAAAAAGTACATCAACAGCTTCTCCAAAATGGTGTCAATGCTTGGCTTATACACGGTTGCAACATATCGAAAGGAGCTGGGTTTAAAGGCTATTTTAGCGGTTAAGCAAGTAACAATCACCGTAGCCAATAAGCAACATCAGAAATACAGTTATAAGCTTAGAGGCCAAGGAAAAGTAAATAGTCAATGGCAGATGTACTGTCTTGTTCATAATATAGAAAAGCTCAGAATAGCACTTCACTAGACCCAGGTTACCCACTTATAACCAGTAGTATTCTCTCTAGGCCGCCTAAATAGTCATGATAATCCAAGTAATCTCTATTTATCCTGAATAATATTAACAATAAAACTTATTTTGGGTAATTGAATGTTTCTAATTGTTAAAGCAGTAACTTATTGTTAAAGTATAAATGTTAATCAAAAACAATAAATAGAGGTTAATTCTACAGCCTCGTTATATTATTACTCAAGTTTCGGAGTTCATATTCGTTGAAATTATAGCTTTTTCTGTTTTATTTTCCATCATATCAGTGCCTCTTGCCGTATTGTGAATTGATCCATTTGTAGCGCTTTCGTAAAAAAGCCAATAACAGTTTGATCGATCTTTTTTAAGATCTCTGATTTTTTACTTTCGGTTAAATTACCTATTTCATTGAGAGCGCCTGCAATTAATGCTTTAAATAAACCCCATAATTTACACCCAAAATTCAACGTCGTAAGGCTTTCTTCAAAGTCATTTCTAACCTCACTTAACTTGGCTCCCACTTGCTCTTCTTTTGCAAATAATAGTAAACAAAAACGCAATCCAGTTAGATGAATAGAAGCGATGTACGCACCATAGTGGCGGCTTTGTTCTTTTAAAAAACCAAGCTTTTGTTTCGCCTCTTTAAAGTAAACTTCAATTCCCCAACGTAGTGCATATATTTCAAGTATTTTTTCATCTTCAAGTAGGCTATCCGTTGATAAAAAGAGAGCCCAATCATTTTTGCTCGCTTGTTGTTTGGCTTCATTCATAGACCGAACGTACAGAAGCTTAACTTTAATCCATTGTGGATCTTTTTTAGTCTCAGTCGTTAAATTCAACTCAACAATAATTGATTTGCTTTGGTAAGGAATATTTTTTAGGTTATGCCATTGACCTTTGATATGTTGCTTATATAACTCTTCAGCACTCAGTAACTTACTCTCTCCATTTTCCATAAAGCGATACTTCATTTTATTTCGCTTCATTCGAACAATTGCTACAAGTGATTGTTCCACCGTCATTTTTAATATTCGTTTCGTTGCAAACCAAGCAACTGCTAAAAAATATTCGGCGTTAATACCATTGCGTATTGCTCTTGATATCATGTCGCAAACCATATCAGGTTTAGTTTGCTCTCTTGACTTTTCGTAACGTTTTGCTGCAATACTACGACCATCTTTAAACTGATAATCAGCAACCTGTCTGTCAGTTTTACTGATAAATATTTCATTATCAATCGGCGTAAATAACTCGTCATTAGCAAGGCCTAGCGTCACTATTTGTTGCCCATTGACACATCGAGCGGTTAAGTGATCGAAGTGCTTTGAAACACCTGGCATCTTTTTACCACGTCTGATTTTAACTGAATCATCGATAACAAAAGCATTCAATTTATTTCCTTCATGGGGCTTAAGTATTTTTTTTGCTGTCAATAATTGTAGCTTTCGCCAATCCAAGTTTTCATGGTTAATAAAATCGTAGAGGGCATCTTTTTTTGAGGATGAGAAACTCAATAACGCATCCCTTGAGAACATCGAAACAGAGTTTACTTTTAGCCAAACCCACAACATCAAGAGGTACACAACACTGTCAGCTGAAGTGCCAGATCGTTTGTTAAATTTTGCGCGTTTTAAGAGATCTTTAAAGCCAATGTTTTTCCATGTTGTACTAAACGTATTATCTATATTTAGATTTTGTTGATTAAGTAAATCCGCAGTAAGCGATGGTAAACCAAAATCATTTATGTCAGACTTCATTTTATGCCTCTTGTGTTTTTTTTATTGTCTAGTTAACAATAATTATAACACAAGTAGGTATTTTATTCTTTTATATCAGCATGTTAGGTTATTTTTATTGGTAAATATGAACTCCGAAACTTGAGTTATTAAAGGAGATACTAGTTGGAAGATCCTAAAATATTTATTTCCTATTCCCATGATTCCGAGGAACATAAGGAATGGGTGCTCAAGCTGGCAGAAGCCGTTATGGATAAAGGTATTGATTGCATATTAGATCAATGGGATTTAGAACTTGGGTCTAATTTATCTAAATTTATGGAAAAAGGGATGCAAGGGTCAGATAGAGTACTAGTAGTTTGTACGGCTGAATACAATTCAAAGGCAAATGATAGGGTTGGTGGCGTTGGTTATGAGAACACTATCGTTACTTCAGAGATAATGCTGAATATGGACACAAATAAGTTTATTCCAGTTATTAGAAATGTAGATGATAAAATAAAAACACCGCGTTGTTTAAGTGAAAGAATGTATATTGATTTCACAAATGAAGAAGGATTCTTGAGTAATGTGGATAGCTTGGTATCTGAAATATATGGAATTAAAAAGAAAACAAAACCAATATTAGGTAATAATCCCTTCGAGAAAAACAACAATTTACCAGAATCTACAGCTAGAGTGTTTTTTAATAATAGATTTGAGACGACATTTCCTGGTGTCAGAGGTATAGAATGGTTTGAAACAAAAGAAGCAATAGATCGTCTTAAACTATTGTTTGAAGACCCCATAGTATTCGATGATTGTGATCCGTTTTGGTGGTGGAGAGATGGTGATCTTGATATTAAAAAGTTTACCGTTATTTCAGATGATACGGTATTAATTGACTACCAAGAAATGAGAATTGGTAGAATAGCAGCTATTAACACGGGAAGTTATTATCAAAGTTTTGTATATATTGAGTTGCTGCCATCAGAGTCAACTGGTGTTTATGGGGAATATGACTGTGACGTTAATATAAAGGAAAGTGGCTACCGTAGAGAGGAATACGGGATATTTAAAGATCACTATATAACCTCTTCAGAATATGATGATGGAGCCGCAATAATTGACGGTAAGCCTGTAAAACTTAATGGTGAAGCTGAGGTTCGGGTAAGATATTTATCTAAGTACAATCTTATTATTGCTCCTAAGGACTCGCCTATAAACAACAACGATTTTATCCTTACTCGTAAGACTATTCTCAATAATATTCTGTCGGGTAGTGATACCTTGGAGAAATTGGTTGAAGCGGTGAAGGAATTACCCAAAAACCCAAGATGAAATCTAACAAAAGCATACACACAGGCTGCCTAAAGCGGCGCGGCTTTCGCTGCGCTACAGCCACACCACTTTTGTCAGCCAGTGATGCTAGGCGTTATATTTTCTTCTAGCTTCTCATTAAAACTAAAATTTCTAATTTTAAGTTGAAGTATTGCGATTATAAGGTAAACTTAATTTACAATAATTAAGTTTTGGTGTTATATGGCAAGAATCAGAATTCCAACTCCATTAAAAGAGTTGATGAAAAATGTATCCCATGAAGATTTTCTTCCTTTACTGTCTAAGTATAAAGCAACAGATCTACACGGTAACTATCTACATTGGGATAAATTCAAATGGAAAGTAGCACAAGGTGATGATGAAAAAGCGGCATGGGTTGCGACAAAGTTGTCTAGAAAAACAATTACTAAATATCTTGATTCCTTAAAAGGGAAAACAGAGAAAGAGAGTTTCAACTATTGTGTTCCCGATTCTTTATTTGCGCAATTGCACTACATCGATAAAGTTACAGGTGGTGGTCATTCTATCGGTGATGGCTCATTTATTACAACACGAGAGAAAGATAGATATTTAGTAAAAAATTTAATGATGGAAGAAGCTATCACTTCTTCGCAATTAGAAGGTGCATCTACAACAAGAAAAGTTGCTAAAGATATGCTTGAAAATAATCGTAAGCCAGTAGACAAGTCCGAACAAATGATTTTCAATAATTATCTATTAATGAAAAAAGTTGTTGAAAGAAAGGATGAGGATCTATCAATTGCTTTAATTTTAGAATTACATTCTATTTCTACATATATGGCTATCGATAATGAAGCAGTTTCCGGTGAATTAAGAACAGATAACACTATTACCGTTGGAAATATATATAACGAAGTTGCACATGAACCTCCTTGCTTCGAATCTCTGAAAGAAAGGCTGACTGATTTATGTGATTTTGCAAATGAATGTAGTGATGGTCAACAATCAGATAGTTTCATTCACCCTTTAATCAAAGCCATTATTTTGCATTTTATGATCAGTTACATACACCCTTTTGGTGATGGTAATGGGAGAACTGCAAGGGCAATTTTCTATTGGTTTATGTTAAGAAATGGATATTGGCTTTTTGAGTATTTATCGATTAGTAAACTCATTCAGGAAAAAAGAAGTGATTACGATACTGCTTACATATATACAGAAACAGATGACTTAGATTTAACGTACTTCATTTATCATCAGACAAATATTGTAACGAACGCAGTGGATGCTTTACAAAAACACATTGAAAACAAGAAAAATGAATTTTATCAATTCATGGAATGGATTGAAAAAAGTCCGTTGTCTAAAAAGTTAAAACGAGCACAACTTGAGTTATTGAAGGATGCAATCAAAGAACCAGGGAAAATTTTTACTACCAAACAGGTATCTATGGACTTCGATATCAATGAAAATACAGCACGAACATATTTGAATGGGTTAGTAGAAGAAGATTTACTTATGTCTACAAAAATTAAAAAAGGGAAAACAATCCTTTATCTCGCTCCTCAAGGGCTCAGAGATAAACTGAAAATATAATAAACGAGAAATAGGGAGTCCATATAAGAAATAGGGAGTCCATATAAGGATAGGTGTCGCGCAGCCGACACCTTATCTGGTTGTTGAACAAGCCCGTCAAGGATCGCTTCTTATATAGTAAATAGTGAAATCAGAGGGAAGTTTAGGTGTTTTCTTGAGGTGAGTTTTATCTGCATACGATCATTACTCAATCATATCAAAGGCTTATTGTATTTTTATTTCTTTATCGGCATCCCCTTAATGGTTTCGATCTCGGTCAAAAACTAACAATTCACAAGCCAATCTCAGAAAGCTTCAGTCGGTGAAACCCGACTAATTTCATACTGTGTTGACAGCATGGGCAAATATGAACGGCGCGACCTTTTGCCTCATTTTCAACAGATGGCTGCTTGACGAACAAGCCTAATATTAATTGAATTTGTAAGCGCAATTTTTTTGCATTCCCACTTAGAAATCCATAATCTCGAACGCGTTGTAAGCCTTTCGGCAGTACGTGTTGTAAAATAAACCATAAAAATTTGAGTACGGGTAAAGTTCGAGTTTCGATTATATTTGAGCCACCTTTTTTATATTGAAATGTCACTAATCCGTTGTGGATATTGATAATATATTTACCCAGTAATACGCCTCGATACAAGTATCGCGACAAATATTGAAATGAAGACAACCCAAAACCCACTTTACGGCAGTCAACAACCCATTTCTTTGGCAATCCAGTGGGGATAGTAAGTATTTTACTTTTATTAATGGCATCAAGCATTTTTGCTCGCCATACTTTTGCTAATGAAAACTCATTAAATAGGTAAGCTTTATCTCCTTTAAAAAACTGCTTTTTGATAGGATCATAACGTCCACTTGGAACAATAATATGCAGGTGAGGGTGTAATACCAATTACAGTAAATAGCTGATCTATTTTACTGGTTAAAATAACTTACTTCTGTGTTGCAATCTTAGTAAAGGAAACAATCATTTACGAAAACTTACGCCTTGAATTCAACTATTTTTCCTGCGTAAAATTTAGATCACATACTTACTGTAATTGGTGTAAGTCTCGTTTTCTATTATGAGTGTGTAGCACGGTTGTGAAACCTAACTCGCCTTTCTTCTGACTGGTAGCAAACCCTTTCAGCAGCTCAGCACTGACTTGAAACATTATTTTATAAAGCGCTTTAGGATGTTGCATCGCAAGGGATCTAAGTTGAAATGGCAGAGTCAATGTCACCATAAAATAATGGACTGGTAATAATTTATCCGTTTGACGAGCGAGCCAGTTTGAGGTGGTTTGATGCAAGCACTGTGAACAATTGCGGTTTCCGCAGGATGCCAATTGCTGTTGGTCATGCTGGCAATGGCTACAATGCCATTGTGTGTAACGAGTGCGATCATTTTTACAGTGCAACATATCACTCATTGCTCGGCGAATATCTTGATTTAGCCGAGCGCCATAGTATTTCTCAAACTCAGTTTGATGCGCTTTAAGTAAAGTGATGAATTGATTCATAATGCCTCCCATTTTATTGGGATATTATTGGCTAACTGTTCAAGGGCAATGACATTATCTTTTTGCTTAAGTGGGGTGAGCTCAGTATATCGCGCGGTCGTATTAAGGCTGTGGTGGCCAAGTAAAACTTGCAGAGAACGCAAATCAATACCTTGCTCTAATAAATGTGTTGCAAAGCAATGGCGCAGTGAATGAGGACTGATATTTTTATTTATTCCCAACTCAGCAATGACTTTTTTCAGTGCTTTTTGTATACCTCCTTTGTCCATTGGTGCTTGTTTATTTTTGCCTTTTCCGGGAAATAATAAGTGTGGATGTTTATGCGTTTTCCAATAGTAGCGAAGTGCGATTAAAGTTAGGTGAGGCAAAGGTAATAACCTGTCTTTTCCCCCTTTACCATCACGAATATGCACCGTCATTGTAACACTATCTATCTCATTGATAGTTAATTCAAGCGCTTCACTTAATCGTAAGCCCATACTATATAAAACAAGAAAGAAGACCTTGTAGCGCAACGACTTTGTATGGGAAATAAGCGCGCCAATTTGCTCACAGGTAATAATACCAATCGCATCAAATATGTGCTCATCTAGCTTGGTAAAATCAGCTACTTCTGTGTTGTAAGTTTTTCCAAGGGAACAACCATTAGCTACAACTTCCGCCTTGAATTACCTGATTTTCCACTTCGCCATATTTTGATCATAATATTAATGCGAATGGTATAATATCAGGGATACGTTTTAGTTGAGGTGGTTTAGCAATATTCAACCATTCCCACTCTTTTTCTAGGGTATGACGATAAAAGAATTGCAAGCCGTTACGATCAAGTTTTACCGTACTCCAAGAGTGTGTTTTGACTAGGCTTGCAAAGTTCAATGTCAAATCAGCTTTTAAAGCATCGGGTGCACGAGCAAAATAGCCTGCAATCCGCCTCACTGCCCGTGAGTAACCATCAATGGTTGCAGGGCGCATTCCCTGCAGAGTGAGATTGGTTAAATGTTGCTGATATAAAAAGTCATAGCGAAGTTGATCTGTAGTGTTCATGGCGTATACTGCTTTTATGCGCGAGAATGGTGCATAAAAGAAAGTATGAACGCAGTTTGTTTTTCTGTCGCGCAGCGGCTTCGTTCAACAAATGCATCAACACGATTTGCTACATTCGGCATTCTGGGTTGTCTTTGAATTTATCGTATTAAGTGGTAAATTTAGGCTTAATCTGTATAATAGCAAACGTGTTATGTAGGCGTTAGGTGCGCAAGATAACCGATCAAAATTTTGAAATTTAGAAAGGAAACAAGTATTGATAATTGAAATAATAACACAAAATGAGAACTTGAACGAAACTGGATTTGGAGCTCTAAAGGCTTGTAATAATGTATTTGATTCGATAGAGAGGATAGGGCATGACGTAAATTTGAACATATGCAGATCTAAGCTAGATTTGGATCGTATTGTCAAGAAAAATCCAGATTTGGTTGTTTTAGCCGTAAAATATATTTCACTTCAAAATGGAAATAATATTTGGTTGAGTGAATATTTTTCTCGGCATGGAATTAATTTCACAGGCTCATCAAGAGATGTATTGAGATTTGATTCCAACAAAATTAGTGCGAAATTATATTTAGCAAATAAAGGTATCAAAACTGCAAGATATTTTACGGCAATTCCCGAGCAGTACCGATGTGCAAGTGAACTTCCAATTAAATTTCCGTTATTTTTAAAACCGACAGATGCAGCAAACGGAAATGGAATTGACGATTTCTCTTTCGTGACAAATTTTTGGAGTTTGAAAGTAAAGTATTGTCGTTATATATCAGATTTAGTGCCCCTATTTTGGTAGAAGAATATTTGGATGGGCGTGAGTTTACAGTCTCAATAATAGATTCACCAAGCAACGAACTAATAATTTCTCCTATCGAAATAGTCCCACCAGAATCAAAAAATGGGCTTAGGATTTTAGGGCAAAAGGTAAAAAATGATGACACAGAAGATCTTAAATTAATTGAAGATGATGAAATAAAAAATAAAGTGATAAAACTTGCTGTTAATTCGTTCTTGACTTTAGGTGCTAGGGACTATGGCAGAATAGATATTAAATCTAATAA
This sequence comes from Bathymodiolus brooksi, assembly GCA_963680875.1. Taxonomy (NCBI): domain Eukaryota; kingdom Metazoa; phylum Mollusca; class Bivalvia; order Mytilida; family Modiolidae; genus Bathymodiolus; species Bathymodiolus brooksi. Next base: position 829,244 of record CAVMGF010000075.1, read on the forward strand.
AGCAGGAGATTACTTTTTTATTGAAGCCAATTTGGTTCCAGGTATGACATACGGCTCTAGCTATTTTCCTAAATCCTATGAAATTGAGCGTGCAATATCCTATGATGAAGTTATCCGACTAATGTTGGCAAGTGGTTTTTGTAGAGCTAAACCAAAAATACCACCTAACAATTGCATAAACTCGGACTGTTGAAAGTGGCACTTTCAACAGCCAGTTATGCTTGACGTTATGTTTTCTCAGGTTATCAGCGTATAATTAGATCAATTGTATATTTGGAATGTTAATTATGAATTTTAAAGTAGAAAAATATGGTGTTAAAGATGTACAACGACCTAGAATAAAAGCTACCAAAGAGCTTGATCTATCCGGTCCGCAAATTGTAAAGTATGAGACGAAACTGGCTTACATGTAATGAATATAATTTGCTTTCCATATGAAAGAGTTGTTGAAATCAATACTTTTATTCTTGAAACTGAATCTGGAATGAAGGGAAGCATCGACCTTTCAAAGCTTCAGGGAGCTTTGAGTCGTATTGACAATGCAATATTTAAACCTACATAGAACTAATAAACAAGGATAGGTGTCGCGCAGCCGACACCTTATCTGGTTGTTGAACAAGCCCGTCAAGGATCGCTTCTTATATAGTAAATAGTGAAATCAGAGGGAAGTTTAGGTGTTTTCTTGAGGCGAGGTTTATCTGCATACGATCATTACTCAATCATATCAAAGGCTTATTGTATTTTTATTTCTTTATCGGCATCCCCTTAATGGTTTCGATCTCGGTCAAAAACTAACTATTCACAAGCCAATCTCAGAAAGCTTCAGTCGGTGAAACCCGACTAATTTCATACTGTGTTGACAGCATGGGAAAATATGAACGGCGCGACCTTTTTCCTCATTTTCAACAGATGGCTGCTTGATGAACAAGCCTAAGATCAATTGAATTTGTAAGCGCAATTTTTTTGCATTCCCCCTTAGAAATCCATAATCTCGAACGCGTTGTAAGCCTTTCGGCAGTACGTGTTGTAAAATCAACCATAAAAATTTTAGTGCGGGTAAAGTGCGGGTTTCGATTATATTTAAACCACCTTTTTTATATTGAAATGTCACTAATCCGTTGTGGATATTAATAATGTCTTTGCCCAGTAATACGCCTCGATACAGGTATCTCGGTAAATATTGGAATGAAAACAAGCCAAACCCTACTTTTCGGCAGTCAACAACCCATTTCTTTGGCAATCCAGTGGTGATAGTAAGTATTTTACTTTTATTAATGGCATCAATCATTTTTGCTCGCCATACCTTTGCTAATGAAAACTCATTAAATAGGTAAGCTTTATCACCTTTAAAAAACTGCTTTTTGATAGGATCATATCGTCCACTTGGAATAATAATATGCAAGTGAGGGTGTAATACCATTGCGTGTAACGGGTGCTATCATTTTTACAGTGCAACATATCACTCATGGCTCGACGAATGTCTTGATTTAAACGTAAACGAGAGCCATAGTATTTTTCAAACTCAGTTTGATGCTCTTTAAGTAAAGCTAGGAATTGATTCATAATGCCTCCCATTTTATTGGGCTATTATTGTTTAAATTCCTTGAGGTATTACACTTTCTGCTTTTTGTGTTTATGCCCACTCCATTAATAATGGTTAGTCTCAATGCCTATTAACGCCATTATGCAAAAAAATGTCATTTAATCCCAGCAATAGGGAAAAATTTTTTGAAATTACTAAGCATAAATTTATCTGATTCTAACGGTTTGCGTTGGTGACTAAAAAATCACTCATGGATTTTGCGAGTTTTGTATTGGTAGATGTTTTGGCAGATTTTGCCAGTTGTATATTTTCAACTAACTGCCTTGGCAAGGTGGCTTTAACAGGACAATCGTTTAAACGGAATTTGATAATCATGAAAACTGTCATCCCAAAAATGCAAAATGATCAAAAACACATTAATTAATTAAAGTAAAGCAGATCCAGGCCTGACTCATTTTATATTGGACAAGGCTAAATGTTGCCAAAATTTTAAAAATATGTCATCATTTATCATTATGAAGTCTATTCATAGGCGGATTTAATAATGGTTTTTAAATACCATGTTATTTTAAATTAATCTTAATATTCAACCTAATATTCAACCTAGGCATCTAAATGAAAAAAGCAGTGAAAGCGGCATTGTTATCTGCGCTTGTATATCCAGGGGCGGGGCATCTTATGCTTAAAAAATATGTAATGAGTGCGGTTTTCTTCATTGCTTTTTCTATTCCCTTATATATTATTGTCAGTGAGATCTTCAAAAAAACTGAGCAAATTGTAGCCGAAATTCAAAATGGAGAGGTACCATTAAATATTTCATCAATTTTTGCTTCATTATCGAGTAGCTCTTTAATGGGTGAATTAAATATAATGACAAATGTGCTAGTGGTCGTGTGGATCATATCAATAATAGATTCATATCGGGTTGGTCGATCAAAAGCATAATAGACGATGACATTTCTGGGTAGCATGGGTATAAAACGCCATGGATGCCAGTAGCAGGTTATGGAACTTTCTCAGGAGGGTGTAAACCTAATTGTGTAAATACCCTTTTAGATATGAGGAGCCATCTCCTCCTCAAATTCGATTATAAACCGATTCAAAGCTGGTTTCCAATCTCTAATTGGCATGGTCCATTTTTTAGATGCTGCCTTAATTGCCAAGTAGACAACTTTGAAGGCGGCGGCATCATTTGGAAACACCTTTCTCGTTTTAACTGACTTTCTTATCACGCTGTTTAATGATTCAATCGCATTGGTGGTGTAAATCACTTTGCGAATATCTTCTGGATAAGAAAATAGCGTATTTAAATTCTCCCAATGAATCCGCCATGAACGGCTTATTTGAGGGTATTTATCATCCCATTTTTCAGAGAAATGCTCTAATTCCAACCTGGCTTCATCTTCGGTGGTAATCCCCCCATTTTTAATGGAGTTCAAAAGTAGATGTTTCTCTTTTTTTGATGTTTAATTTTTGAATCGGTGTAATACCGCCAATCCCCATGTTAGGTCGTTCATGGTTATAAGTCCATAACCATTTAGTCGCTCTGTCTTGTAACTCTGTAATATCATTGTAAATATACGGGTTCAGCCAGTCATATCTTACTGTTCGGTTAAAACGTTCTATATATGCATTTTGCTGTGGGTTACCCGGCGGAATAAAGCATAGCTCTATATCGTGTTTTATTGCCCAAGTAGCAAGTTTGTGGCTAATATATTCAGGGCCATTATCACTGCGAATACGTTTTGGTTTACCCCGCCATTTTATTATTCTATCAAGTGAGCGAATAACACGCTCTACTGGTAAGGATATGTCTGCATCTATTGCTGATCCCTCACGGTTAAAATCATCAAGAACATTAAATAAACGACAACTGCGACCGTCAGACAATTGGTCGTGCATAAAGTCCATTGACCAACACTTATTTATATCATCAGGTACCAACAGAGCTTCAGGTACTTCACGCTTTATGCGTTTGTTAGGTTTTATCCTCATATTCAATTCAAGCGCTCGATAGATGCGATAAACGCGCTTATGATTCCAGTGATACCCTTTCACGTTTCTTAAATACAAAAAAACATAATCCAAAACCCCAGTTACGTTGGTTTAGGGTTAAACCTAGTAGTAAATCAGCAATGAGTTCATTGTCACTTTTTAACTTTGGCTGATATCGATAACACGTTTCACTGATAGAAAACGCACGGCATAGCAAACTTATGCTGGTATTATGAATTGTCATTGCTTCTTTCGCCATTAACTTACGCTCAGAAGCTTTTACCACTTTTTTGCCATGGCCTCCTCAATGATTTCAGCCTTTAATAGCTCTTCTGCGTACATCCTTTTTAAACGACGATTCTATTCTTCAAGCTCTTTCATTCTAGCCATGAGTGAAGCATCCATTCCCCCATACTTTGAGCGCCACTTATAAAATGACGAGTTACTCATGCCGTGTTCTCGACAGAGTTCAGGGATAGGAACGCCGCTTTCGGCTTGTTTTAATATTGCTAAGATTTGGCTGTCGCTAAAGTGTGCTTTTTTCATGAATATTCTCCTGAGTTAATCATACGAGAAAATTCCACTTTTGACTTCGATTATTTTACGGGGGGGGGGGGTACCCGAGGGCCTGCATTTTATATGTGATCATTATATTACTTATTATTTAGTCCTTTTATAGATTATACATAATAAGTATTTACACAGTTCTTTTTACACCCTCATTTTTTCAGTTCTATCAAGTCCACTTAATACTTGAATGAGACCTGCAAACATATTCTATTCATACTCTACTTTAATACGGTTTACAGCATTGATGCAATTAAGATGTGCAGAGGCCGCATTCTCGCTTTCAAGCATGATCATGGCTACATATTTTGTTCTAAAATCTTTTGGTACTTCAGCGTTATTTCCAGCAAATAGTTGTTGTTCGATATCAATAATACCTGGAAATGAATTTGCTTCTTTAAAACCTGTTATTGCTTTTATTTTACCCGATCTTTGTGGATATAAATAATAAAATATAATTGATTTCTTGGTAACAGTAGGAATGTCGGGAGCCTTTTTTAAAGTTAATCTAAAAATTTGTTCATAAATATCTATTTCATAAGCTCTGGAAATAGCTGGGCCAAGTAGACTTCCACCCATGCGTGGATTCACCTCAATTAAAATGGGCCCATTACGTGATTCTATAAATTCGACATGTAGCACTCCATATTCTATTTTTAGGTAACCAGCTATATCACGGATATAACGTTTACATTTTTCTTCTACTTGATTGCTAACCTGACTGGGAAAAGTACTGCTATACTCCACAAAATAGGGTGGAAATCCTATGAATCGATCCGTAAATCCTAAAAACAATAAATTACCTTCATAAATTAAAACTTCTGCACTCACAAGTGAGCCTGCAATATATTCTTGTACTAATACGATCCCCGCAGATAATATTGCTTTATCTTTTATTTCACTATACTTCTCATATATATCTTTTAAATTGTAACAGTGAGCGACTTCACCACTGCCAGTACCGCGTGAAGACTTCAATACTACTGGAAAAGTTAATGATTGCTCTATTTCAGCAATATCTGCTTTAGAAGATAAAATATACTCCTGAGGAACCGGAATATTCAATAACTTACAGATATTTGATGTTTGTTCTTTATTCCTGCATGCGCATACCGCGTCATAGGGTATAAACGGTAATTTATAATGTTCTGCAAGTCTAGCCGCTATTTCAATGCAGCGGTCATTTAAACAAATAATACCATCTATTGATTTTAATCTATTAAAACAAGCTAGCATGTCAGGGAAATCTGTAGTATCCACTTCAACAATGCTAATAGTTTTTTTATACTTTTCTAATTGCAGTGCTCGATACGTTTCATATGAAGCACACATAAAAGTGATATGTATGCCCAATTTAACGGCACTCTCAAACAAGTCTGAACCTGCGCCTGTTGTAGTTGCTTCTATTACAACAATATGTTTACCTTGCATTATAACTATCCTTTTATTTTAATTTTTCAATCACATCTGATAATTTACGTCTGTCCCAATTGATATAGCTCCACTGTTGCTTTGCATCTTTCGGATCGGTGACTAACTTAGGAACTCGTGGTAATAAATCAAGCAATACTCGATTTCTTTTTAACCAATCATTGCTGTAAACAGATGAAACATAGCGGTTTCCTTCATCGGGACTTATAAATAAAACAGGTCGTTTTTTTTCATTGTTAGCAATATGTGATGCAACCATATATGCAGCTCCTGTTGTTGGTCCACAAAAGAGGGCTTTTTCTCGATGTAATTGTCGTGTAGCTAAAAATGCTTCTCCAGCACTAACCCAATGGACCTCATCGTAATATTGATGAACAAGATTCTTCGGGATAATACTATTTCCGAGTCCTCCTAGTAATCTATCTCCATTTTCTTGACCAAATAGAACACTATTAAAAGTATCAACACCAGCGAGTTTAGCTTTGTCTGTATGTTCACGCAAAAATTTCATTGTGCCACCTGTTGCCCCCCAGAGCCAACTGCCCCCACCAATACAACGTTAGGATCAAAATACTTCATTATCATATCAGCCAATATGGAATAGGCATCCTGATGCCAGGGATTATCGTATTGACATGGCCAATAGCTATCAGGATGAATACGCATAAATTATTGTAAAGCAATTAAGCGTTCTTTTTGCGCACCACCTCCGTGTACTGGCTTAACAATCTCAATGGTTCCACCTAAATTATGTATCTGTGACATAATATTTGTATCCATTTGATTGTCAGACACAATATGGAATTTCAAGCCCATTTCACAACTTATTGTCGCAAGTCCAAAAGCAAAGGAACCACTAGAAGTTTCTGCCACTATCGTTTTATCATTTATCTTGCCCATCCTTTTTGCTTTCTCCAGGATATAATGAGCAGGTAATAATTTCATCACTCTAAATGATAAAATATATAGATTATCTCTTAAATTTATAATCGTTGGTAAAAGAATATTTTCAGATATTTTTTTAGTAATGTTTTGAGATGCTTTTTTCATATAAATATAATCCGTGGTGACTATAATAAGGTACTAAAATAATATACAGTCCCTGTAAGCTTAGCTAGATTTCGACGAACACTTTCCACCTTATAAGCAAGATTAGTATCATTGGCATCAAACAAAACCCCAACCATTGTGCCGCTATGAGAAACCACCACACCCAATCCATTGAACTCTTTGTTAAGATTAATTATTCTGTTTAAGTGCTTTTTATAATGATGTTTTTGATTGATTATTTCGCTCTCAGTCGCTATCTGCCCTATTATTTCTATGTTAGCTGCACGGATAGCATCCACCATATTACTTAATAAGTCTTTAAATTTATTTTTTTCAGTCACATCGTAAACTTTACCACTTGCATTGTAGGTAATAGTATCAACTATTCCTCCCTCATCGATAGCCAAAACATGCATTCGTGGCAATCTTCCAATACATTTATGCAATTTAGTGCGTTTATGGAGATATGCAACTGAATGTTCACTATACATTACTCCGTCAGAAGGATCTATCTTACCTATAAATTTACTAATGTCTGCAGATTTTAAATTCAAACTAAAAGCGGTACTTAATGCGCGAGCAGTTGCAACAAGATCAGCCGAAGAACTTGCTAAGCCTTTGCCTACTGGAATATTACTAGTTACAGAAAGAATTCCTCCAGAAGAAATATTGAAGGTTTTTACCAAATCATCAACTAGTTGTTTTGTTTTCAGCTTATTAGTTGGGAAAGCTAATATACTTTTTAAATTTTCTATAGGGGAGAAAGTTGCTTCTGAAAAATTATTGATTGGTAGGGTAACTAAGAATTATTCATTGCCTGGCAACATTCCTTGTAATAATTCTCCAAACGTCCCATTTACTTTACTAACCGCTGAATAAACGTATTTACTTTCCACAATTTCAAAATTTTCTTTTTTTTGTACTTTACTATTTTCTACAAGTGTTTTCATAAAATAGTTCTTGTCTAATCATGATTTTACTCCAAATAGTCATCATAATAAAATCGAGGATGGATGCTAAGAATGGCAGCGCCAGAGCGGAAAAAGATATCTTCATATATATAGCAAAATTCAATTAATAGCAGCTTTCTTTAAACCAACCTTCAATTCAAGCTAACGTCCTTGGTCATCTTTATCTAAAAGATCCTGCATAACTTCATAGTTCAACGTTTGGTATCTAAATGGTGCGGGTGGAGGGAGTCGAACCCCCGACCGCCTGGTTCGTAGCCAGGTACTCTATCCAGCTGAGCTACACCCGCCACGATATTCTTTTCATTAGATGCTAATAATCATCATTCTTTGCTTAGAGAAAGATGGTGCGGGTGGAGGGAGTCGAACCCCCGACCGCCTGGTTCGTAGCCAGGTACTCTATCCAGCTGAGCTACACCCGCGTTTTAAAGATCTTTACAAGAATGGCGGTGGAGGAGAGATTCGAACTCTCGAACAGGCTATAAACCCATTACTCCCTTAGCAGGGGAGCGCCTTCAGCCACTCGGCCACTCCACCAAAATCTTGTGCGCTCATGATACTTTTTTATTAAAACAAGTCAAACATTTTTTAAGCTATAATCAATCAACTGATTATTAATCAATCAATTAGCTTTTCTAGGGCAATTACTTTATATATATATCAGTTGCATTTTGAGGTAACATGAGTATATACATGGTGTATTTCGTAGATCAACGTGTGTTTTAATTTGCTGTTTAGAAGTCAATATGTCATGCACATAACAAGATCGTATCTACGTGTATTATTTTCAATTCAAGTGCCTAGTCCAAGGTTAGTTTCAGTCCAAGGTCAGTTTCAGTTTTTACGATTAGCAATTGCAATCTTCACATTGATGGATCAGATGTTGCTCCACTAACGAGTTTTTCTCTTTTTCTCTTGTGCTTTGCTCTACGGGGCGCTAACTCGAAAACCCGCCTTGCGTTGCAACATTAGATGCGTACGTCCCCATTACCTCATGCTGGGCTTACTCTGATTATCGAGATCGCGGCTTACGTTGCATTTTTTCGTTGCATGGGTATATAAAGCAATATTTTGATAAAGGTATTATTATCAAAGCCTAGCTGTTATTTTTTTCTGCTTGAATTCGCATATAAATCTCTTCTCTATGAACAGATATTTCTTTAGGTGCATTAACACCTACACGAACTTGGTTACCTTTGACACCTAAAACTGTCACAGTAACATTATCTCCAATCATCAAGGTTTCGCCTACTCGGCGGGTTAAAATTAACATGTATTTGTCCTTTCATTATAAATTTTTTAGTATTACCCTATTATGGGGAAAGCCTGAATAATGTCTATAATTATTTTTGATATCGTTATCAAAAATTACTTTTCTTCAACAGGCTTTTTCTCAAGATCAAAAGCTTTATGTAGCGTACGAACTGCTAGCTCCATATATTTTGCATCGACCAACACTGATATTTTAATTTCAGAAGTTGATATTTGATGGATATTGATGCCTTCATGGCCAAGTGCTTTAAACATAGTTTGTGCAACACCTGGATGATTTTTCATCCCCACACCTACAATTGAAACTTTGGTTATTTCTGAATTAGCTGAGATCGAATCGGCACCCAGATCAGCCTTTACTTTTTCAAGTAAAATATGCGTTTCATCAAAATTTTCACGATGTACTGTAAATGTGAAGTCTGTTTTTTTATCACCGACTGTATTTTGCACTATCATATCAACATCGATATTTGCGTTACCAATAGGATAGAGTATTTTAGATGCAATTAATGGCTTATCTGGCACACCAGCAATTGTGAAGCGCGCTTCATTGCGATTAAACGCAATACCTGAAATAATTGGTGCTTCCATGGTATTTTCCTTTTTTTCATAACTAATTAATGTCCCACTTCCATCTTTAAAACTTGAAAGTACTCGTAACGGTACATTGTACTTTCCTGCAAATTCCACTGAGCGGATTTGTAATACCTTGGTACCAAGGCTTGCCATGACTAGCATTTCGTCAAATGTTATAAAATCTAACCGTCTTGCATTTGGTTCAACACGAGGATCGGTTGTATAAATACCATCGACATCGGTAAAAATTTGGCACTCAACTGCTTTTAAAGTAGCAGCTATTGCAACGGCAGAGGTGTCTGATCCGCCACGTCCAAGCGTGGTAATGTTATTATTTTCACAACGGCCTTGAAAGCCAGCTATAACAACAACCTTGCCTTTTTTTAGTTGCGTGGTAATATTCTCAGATTCAACTTCAAGAATGCGAGCTTTACTGTGTGTCGCATCAGTTTTTAAACGTACTTGATCGCCAGTCATAGAAATTGCATCAATCCCTACGCTATGCAATGCCATGCTTAACAGAGCGATGCTTTTTTGTTCTCCTGTTGTCAATAATACATCCATTTCACGAAGACTTGGTTTTTTGCCAAATTCTTTTGCTAATGTAATTAATTTATTTGTTTCCCCTGACATAGCTGATAAAACAACAACGATATCATGGCCTGCTTCTTTAGTTTGTTTTATTTGCTTAGCTACTGCTTTAATTCGTTCAACATTGCCAACTGATGTCCCACCAAATTTCTGTACAATAATTCCCATTTTTAACCTAATTTTGTTATTATTTTTAGCGTAAAGTTAAGTTGATCACTGGCCACATTAATTTGTCCATGCAATGATGAAGTAAGTCATCAAAGAAGGGTAAATTCTCATTTTTAAAAATCAACGATCATACATATTATAAAATGATACCTGTAATCATTGCATACTAGCTAGAACCTCAAGCTTTATTACTAGTTTATGCTGCGATAGCAAGCTAATTTACTGTTTAGCTTATCCAAGTTTTGTAAAGTGGTAATCATTTACAAAACGCTTAACCTAGGCGTGACTCATTTTAAGCCGTTCTATTGATAAGCTTCCTCTTTGTACGCTTGCCCTTATGCTAATTTTTCAGTTAACCAGGGTGTTACAAGTGCCAGCGCATCTTCAATAGCGTCTGGATCATTTCCTCCTGCCATTGCCATGCCAGCGTGACCGCCGCCTTTTCCACCGACAGGACCTGCAACTAAGTTAACTAGTTCTCCCGCGTTCACTTTTTGGGTTAAGTCTTTAGTAACCCCTGCAATCAAACTCACTTTGTTATCACCAACCGCAGTTGCAATGATAACAATGCCTGATTGTAGTTTATTTTTTATTTCGTCAACACTCCCCCTAAGTGTTTTAGGATCAAGACCAGATATGTTGGCAATAACAACTTGCACTCCTTTGATTTCAATCGCATTGCAAGCAAGGTTAGACCCTTCATTATTTGCAATTTTTGCTTTAAGATGTATCACTTCTTTTTCTAGCATTTTATTTCGATCTACAATTTGAGTTACTTTTTCACCAAACGAGAAATGATCGCTTTTAACTAATGTACAAACAGTTGCAACTTCGCGATTAAGATCCGCGATGGCCTGACCTGCGCTTATGCCAACAGAGGCTTCAATACGCCTCACACCTGTAGCAATACCAGATTCAGAGCGGATCAAGAACATGCCCATATCACCAGTTCGCTTTGCATGTGTGCCACCACAAAGCTCTGTTGAGACATCCCCCATGGAAACAACTCGTACCATTTTATCATATTTTTCACCGAATAATGCCATTGCCCCAGATGTATTGGCAGTGTCGAAGTCCTCAAGTTTAGTTACAATTTCGTAGTTATCTCGAATTGACTCGTTCACTACAAAGCTGATTTGTCTCAGTGCCCCAAGTGAAACAGCTTCGAAGTGGGAAAAATCAAAACGTAACCTCTCAACATCAACTAATGAGCCTTTTTGTTTAACATGAGTTCCAAGTGTATGACGCAAAGCTGCATGTAATAAATGTGTTGCTGAATGATGTAATGCGAGTGATTTGCGACGTACACCATCAACACGGCATTGCACTGTTGAATTTAAATTTAGCTTACCCGTACTCACGTAGCCGACATGTAAAAATGCATTGCCTGATTTTTTGGTATCAGTAACCACAAATAGGCCATCTAAGAAATATAGCTCACCAAGATCGCCAAGTTGACCACCTGCTTCGGCATAAAAACTGGTGCTTTGTAAAATAACTTCACCAGAATCACCGCTTTCAAGTGAATTTACAAATTTACCGTCCTTAATTAATTTGCTAACGGAGGAGGTAACCTCAAGTGTTTCATAGCCTAAAAATTCTGTTTGTTCTTCTATTTTTAAAACATCGTTATAATTTTTACCGAAATTATGCGTTTGCAGAGCACGCGCCCGTTGCTCAGCCATTGCCGCGTCAAAACCATCTTGATCGATTGTTACATCACGCTCACGTGCAATATCTGCTGTTAAATCCGCAGGAAATCCATAAGTATCATAAAGTTTAAAAACCACCTCGCCTGAGAGAATGCTCCCTTCCATATCTTGCAATATGTTATCTAAAATTTGTAATCCGCGATCCAGAGTTTTTTCAAATTGCTCCTCTTCAATGCGCAATATTTTTTCAACAAACAAACGTTGTTGTAATAGTTCAGGATAAGCATCTGCCATTTGTACAATCAGCTCTTCATAAATTTTATAGAAGAAAGTTTTTTGTACCCCAAGCTTGTGCCCGTGGCGCACAGCGCGACGTATAATACGGCGTAAAACATAGCCTCGACCTTCATTTGAGGGTATGACGCCATCACAAATTAAAAAGCCACATGCACGAATATGATCGGCAATAACCCGCAATGATTTATCTTCAAAATTTGCAGCTCCAGTTACTTGTGCAACTTTTTTTATTAATGCTTGAAAGAGGTCAATGTCATAATTTGACTTGCCATTTTGTAAAATAGCAGCAATACGCTCAAGTCCCATTCCAGTATCGACAGAAGGCTTCGGAAGGTTTTCCAATGTACCATCGCTATGACGATTGTATTGCATGAAAACAAGATTCCAAATTTCAATATAGCGATCACCATCTTCTTCAGGTGTGCCAGGAGGTCCGCCCCAAATATGTTCACCATGATCATAAAAAATTTCAGTACAAGGACCACAAGGCCCGGTATCTCCCATTGACCAGAAATTATCTTTTTCTCCAATGCGAGAAAAACGATCAGGATCAGTACCAATTTCTTCTAGCCAAATTTTTTCAGTTTCAAGATCTTTATCAAATACTGTTATCCAAAGTTTTTCTTGAGGTAGCCCTAATTGAACTGTTAAAAATTCCCAAGCAAACGAAATTGCATCATGCTTAAAATAATCACCAAAACTAAAATTACCAAGCATTTCAAAAAAAGTATGGTGCCTTGCTGTGTAGCCAACATTATCAAGATCATTATGTTTTCCACCGGCACGAACGCAGCGCTGACTTGATACCGCACGCGTATAACTACGTTTTTCGTGGCCTAGAAAAGTATCTTTAAACTGATTCATCCCCGCATTTATAAATAATAAAGTCGGATCATTGCCAGGAACAAGTGAACTACTCGATACTTTTTGATGTCCTTTCTTAATAAAAAAATCAAGGAATTCTTGTCGGATTTCAGAGGTTGATTTTAGGGTACTCATCTGTACGTCCATTTAAATTTAGAAACAATCATAGTAATAGTCTTTAAATATTACAGGTTAAAATGCGTCACTTGGCTTTGGAATTTTTGCAAAGTAAATACTACTTTGACTGTAATTCCCACCATTAATTGACTTATTTCTCCTGCGTAATATTTTTAAAAAGACTTAATGTCATTAGTTTAAAAGTAATATCAGTCAATAATAGCATGAGCGGTGCTAATTAGAAAATATTTAATTTAAGGATCAGCAAAAAATGCACTTAGCGGTCTTATATTAAACAGAAAATTGTAGATCCTATGTTTAGTGGCTAATACTAATAAAAGTAACTAGTTTATAAATTTACTGGTTAAAACAAGCTACTTTTTCTTGGAAATTTTTAAAATAAACAATCTATTCTTGTGATTTAAGGCATAAATTTATTCATTTTTTATGATTTTGCAAACAAATTTAATATATACCCATGCGACGATCAAAATGCAACGGTGGCATGGACTTGATAATCGGAGTAAGGCGCAACCGATGTAATGGGGACGTGGGCATCGAATGTTGAGTTGCGACCGTCTTCCTTTCATATAAAACCCGAGGTAGCACCAGAAGGGAGCTGCTCCTTGTTTAAGTTTGCATCGTTATAAAATACCTGACGATAATAACTATACCCCAATTTTATGGCTTCTGCCGAGCACCATTTAGCAAACTAACGATGCATTTTGCTAGCTGCGTGGGTATAGTTATTGGCAGAAGTATGTATGTTAAAATAAATTCATTGAATTAGTTCTCATTTTGCTCTTCGACCAGTGTTGATAATAGATCGATTAGCTCACCACTTGATTTCTCGGCAATTTTCATTTGTTTAATCACGTGGCTTTCATCAGGGGGAACAGAACATATTTCTTGGTAAGCGTTGTGGACAGATAAGTGAACCAATTTGTGTGGTGTTTTAATTGCATGATAAGATCGGTTATTTTCGTTTTTCTCCATGGTTTCTGATTGATCATACCACTGGCCAAAGCGACATTCGTGATGATTTTTAGCCGAGATCGTGATGGAATCGGCAAACTCCTCACTGCCTAATGCGCGATAGGCATGTTGCTTATAAATAATATGATCAACTTTAATCAGCGATGAGTAAATATAATTTTTAGCATGTTTTACAAGAAATTCTGTTTCTGACGCAGATTTTTCAGCGAGATCTACGCTATTACTGACTTGATTAATGCTTTCTACAATTGAAGATGTTGAGTTATTAACATTATGAATTGAGCTACTGACTTGTGTCATCGATGCTGTAAATTCTTTTAGATTATTGCTTATTTTCTCAGCTGTTTGTTTTGTTTTAATAGATAAGGCCTTAACCTCATCGGCAACAACCGCAAAGCCTCGGCCATGTTCGCCTGCTCGTGCAGCTTCAATGCTTGCGTTTAATGCGAGTAATGTTGTTTGATCGGTAATGTCGGTAATCATTTTCATTGCACTGCTAATAGCTTCTTGAGATCCTTCTAAATCAGTAAGTGATTCTGCAACTCGGACCATGGTCTTTTGAATCAATTCACTTGATTTTGCCATGCTGCGAACTTGCTCTGCTGACTGATGTGAGTTTTTGCTATTGTCTGAGGTATGTACGTTGACTTGTTCTATTTGCTCAGAGATATGAATTAAATCATTTTGACTGACGGTTAAATTACTAATAAGGTTTTTAGTATTGATTTGATGCAGACCAGAAGATAGGCTATTTGAACGTGTGATGTTTTCTGCCTGTTGCATTAAATCAATGGATTGATCTATTTTTTGAAGTGATTTTGCAAAATAGGGTGCAAGCCCTTCGGTAAAAGGTCTGCGAGTGAAATCATTTTTTGATACGGCCTCGAAACAAGCTTCTGTTTCTTTAAAATAGGCTTCAAAGGTATCCATTAAATTATTAAAGGCTGTTGCGGTATGCTGCACAATACCAAGGTGTAATGTTTTTGCTTGACGCTCATAAATTTGTCCGCCCGTGGCATTGCGCATGCTTTGGTTTATTTTTTCAATCGCTATCTCGACCTGTTGCTGCTGTTTTAGTGTAAAAAAATAATAAACAAGGACAATTAAAAAAATTAAAAAGGATAAAGTAGGTATCAGATAATGTGCACTTTTTAAAGAAACAAAATTAAGTGCGATCAAGGCCACAAAAATTAAAAATAGTAATAGTGCATTGATTATTTTTGGTGTTGTATCAAACGCGAGTGTTGTTTTTGTTTTCATTATAAAACCCTGTTATATACTGGCGCGATAAAGATCGCAAATATAGCTGTTATAATCGATAGAGTTATCTTTAAGATACTGCATAAAAAAATCGTAAGATGCTTGCGTTGCTTGTTTTTTATCAAGTCCATTTTCAGTCGCGAGGATTTGCTCATAGAGCGCAACAATGGTTGGCTTTAACTTTTCTGGCATCACTCGGCGTACAGAATAGTAACCATTAATATTACCTTGAGTATCTTTAGTTGGCGTGATATGTGCAAATACCCAATAATAATCGCTATTTTTGCACTGGTTAACCACAAAGGCAAAAAATTCATTATCTTTTTTTAGTTGCTCCCACATGAAACGAAATACGCCTCTTGCCATCAGTGGGTGACGAATAATATTATGGTTTACATTAAGTAGTTCTGGCTCAGTGTAACCAGAAATATCAATAAAAACATCATTTGCATAAATAATGTTTCCGCGAAGATCTGTTTTACTCACAATAACGCGTTGCGGATCCCAGCTGATGTCTTTCCCTGATAAAAGTAGGTTAGTCATAATTATTGAATACTTAACAGTTGTTAAAATAATGTACAACAAGAATAGAATACCTTTTTATGTAAGTAAAATAAAAATCACTAGGTTTTAATATTGATTTTTTATAATGAGACACGCTACTGTTTTGAGTGCAAATTTAACTAGTTGTGAGGGAGCTTAGGCATAAAAAATTTGTTCATGTTACAGAGAAATAAAAAAATAACAGGAGAAATTTACTAGTGATTAGACAAAGGTTTAAACTTACGAGCAAAACGGCTGGCTTACTTAAGTTAAACTCGCCCTAATATTGAGAACCATTTTAGTGTCAAACGGAAGGCCTTCTCTTTACGACTATACTTGTTTATTTTTATTCATCGTTCAACTTTAGCTGTTTTGCTCATAAAATATTGCTATATAATACGAAGTTTCAGTTAGCAAATAGCTTTTAAAGATAATTCAAAAATAATGTCATAAAAATAATAAGTCCAACATAATTATTTTCAAGAAAGGCTTTAAAACAGGCCTTTTTATCGCGTGTTTTAATAGCTAATTGTTGTTTTATAAAGAGCACTGAAACGATGATTAAACCAATATAATAAACGCCCTTCAACTGCGCTACTTTTCCTAATATAATAAGTAAAATTAAGCAACTAAACTGAAGTAAAGCAATAATTAGTTTTTCGTGTTTGCCAAATAAAATGGCGCTTGATTTCACGCCAATTTTTAAATCATCATCTTTATCAACCATGGCATATAAAGAGTCATAAGCAATTGTCCATAAAATATTAATGACAAAAATCAACCAAACAATCAGTGGTAATTCGTTGGACTGGGCGGCATAGGCCATTGGAATTGCCCAACTAAATGCAAGGCCAAGAAACAGTTGTGGCAAGTTGGTAAAGCGTTTCATAAAGGGATATAAAAAAGTCAATATTGCGCCAATAAAAGATAATTTAATGGTCAAGCTATTTTGTGTTAATACTAATAGAAAAGAAATAATAGCTAATACTAAAAAAAGAATAACGGCTTCGCGGCTTGTAATGCGTTTTGAAGGTAAAGGGCGATTTTGAGTTCGCTCAACGAAGCCATCTACTTCTCGATCAGCAAGATCATTTATCACACACCCCGCACTGCGCATCAAAAAAACGCCGATAATAAAGGTTATTAACACGGATAAGTCAGGAACGCCTTTGGCTGCAAGCCATAACGCCCATAACGTTGGCCAGAGTAATAAAAGGGTACCAATGGGTTTGTCGATACGCATCAACTCTTTATAAGCTTGCCGTTTTTCAGGAGAAAAATACATTTAATACAGCCCTAGTGCAGGTAAAAATAATTCGCTTACCAATAACGGTTTGTTATTGATGTAAAAAAGAGAGCGTCTCGCCCAAAGTGTTTTATCGGTATTTTGCTCTATTTCCTGACAAAAATTATGCAGTACTGAGCCTGCAGAAAATGAAGTCACTTCAATTTTGTCTCTTCGCATCGATGGATCTTGAAATAGTATTTTTCCAAGACTATTATTACCAATCTCTGAAAGGTTGGCTTGTGTGTCGGCTTGTGTGTCGGCTAGTGTGGAACCAGGAATTTCTGTTTGCGCAAAGACGACGGGGATCTTATCTAAACATAATAAAACTTCTCGAACTAATATATTTTGTACATGGTTAAAATAACCAGAGAGTTGTTTGTTTGGCTTTATTTTTACTTGTTGTTTTATTTGCACACTAAATTTATTTGGAAATGATTCAAGTTTAAGCGTGAGCGAGCTATGATCATAAAGCCAATCTTGAATTTGTGTTGGGCATATAGCTGTTGGGGTTTTTAAATTCCATGGTGTTAATGAGCCAATCGGTAGTAATGAATGCGCCATACAAGCCTTTTTACAAATAAAAAGAAAAAAATATAAATTATTGACTATTGTCAACTTTATCGAAGTAACTTAATGTTAACTTAATATTAACTTGAGTGCTGGATAAGCAATACTTCTCAGTACTGCTATTTTTGCGTCTATCTGCGTTAAATTGACATACAATAGCCAGGTATTGCTTGTCAAGTTGTTTTGATAATTATAACAATTTCAGCACTGGGCACTAATATGAGTGATATCTATTAATTATAAATAAAAGCGTTCCATAACCAGAATTCTGGTTATTTTACTGTGAAATACTAGATCATTAAAGAAAATAATTTTATATTAAGGGTACGAATAAGTTCATCAAGCGTCTTGGTTAAAATGAGTTACTTCTTGGTTGGAGGTTTTGTAAAGGGCACAATCATTTAGAATTAAAGTATTTATTTTAATTCGACCTATAGGTGATTAATCGAGTTAATCCCTAAAAAAGCCGAAACATCAGGCCGTAATTCACGCATTTTTCCTGCGTAATAGTCGTAAGTAACTGCTGGTTGGCATAAACCGCACTTCCCAAAAATGTTATTTTGGTATTGGGCATTAATACGAGTAATATCTATTAATGATAAGTAAAAGCATTGTTTAACCACAACTGAGGTTAAGTAATATTAATGCAATTGGAATTAGTAATGAAAAGGAAACATCATGTTTAAAAGAATAGCTCTGTTGTTATTTTTATTGTCCTGTGTTGCACCACCTTTATTTGCAGCAGATGAGCAAACAAAAGAACCTGAATCGCAAGAAAAACCCAATGCTGATTATCAGTACTTTTTACTTGAGCCAGATATCATTACAAATTACTCAAGTTCAGGTAAGAGTATGGGTTATATCCGAGTGACGGTTGAATTATTAGTCAAATCAAAACTAGATTTTAAATTACTTGAAAAGCATGAGCCGCTAATCAGGGATAAAATTATTGAGGTGCTCAGTAGCCAGCAAGCAGATGTTATAAAATCGACAGGGCAACGTGAGAATATTCGCAAACAATGTATAAATGGAATAAATACAGTGCTCGAACGTGAAGTAGGTGCCAAGCCTGTTGAAAAGTTAATTTTTACTAAGTTTTTGTATCAGTAAATTGATATACCCATGCATTTAGATAGTAACATGGGTATATACCATCTTCTAGATCATGGGTATAGGTCTTTGATTTTCAATGCGCTATTTCGTGTTGCGGCGGCTTGACCACCTATGATGGTCTTTTTTGCAAACTTAAAAGGCGATATAATTGGCTTCATAGGTATGGTTTGTTTTTTTGCAACAATAAAGTAAACACCGTAAAAAATTGGGCAATATCGTAGCCAAAATTTTTCAATCCACGTATAAATAAAATTTCTTTTTTTGTTGGGCTGATAACTGCTCAAAAAACCAAAATGTTGCCTTTGTTGTATTTCAAAGCCGAGCAAATGTAGCCAGTCTATCACACGGGAAGGAAAGAATAAGCGTGCAGTTTGATCGTTTTTAGGTTTAAATAATGATCGAAATCCAAAGTAGCTTATAGGATTGTAGCCACTGATCATTAATATTCCATCAGCGGTTAAGACTCTGTCAATTTCGCGCAGTAGCTGATGAGGATCATTCGAAAAATCAAGTTCATGTGCTAGAATGCACAGATCA
The DNA here is from genome assembly GCA_963680875.1 of Bathymodiolus brooksi. Classification (NCBI taxonomy): domain Eukaryota; kingdom Metazoa; phylum Mollusca; class Bivalvia; order Mytilida; family Modiolidae; genus Bathymodiolus; species Bathymodiolus brooksi. The sequence goes on from CAVMGF010000075.1 coordinate 848,639, forward strand.
ATGGTAGATTTTTGTAGTGGCAAGTTTTTGAAGTCTGCGAATAAGCCAATTTTATCCCCACTTGGCGCACAATTTATTTGATGCAGAATAGTTGATTCTGATGTATCAATAGCACTGCTTAAATTGCCTAATTTTAAAAGATGGTATCCAAAAGTGCGTGGTAGGTAATGGCTAATTCTAGATTGAGTTTGTGCAAGCAAATCAGCACCGTAAGGTAACTGTTGCCAGTTCTCAAGAGATGACAAAATACGCGAAGTTTTTGCTATTTTCATATATATAGCGACCTCAAGGTTTTAAAAAAGGAAGTAACGTGGTTAATATACTAACAATAAAAGGCTTTGTTGATAACTACTTTTGGTTAATAAAAGAAAACAGCTCAGCGCGTTGCATTGTCGTTGACCCAGGAGATGCGACACCTGTTCTAGAAATGCTAAAATCACAAAACCTTACTTTAGATGCGATATTGCTAACACACCATCATCATGATCATGTTGGTGGCGTAAATGAACTGCTCACTACGATGCCAAACATTAACGTGTTTAGTAAAAATCAGTTATTTGCAAATACGCAGTGCGTTAAGGATGATGATGTTTTAACCTTTTTTGATGGGCTTTATTCGCTAACCGTAATGGAAACACCAGGGCATACCTTAGATCATATTGGTTTTTATAATAAAGAGGTTGCCTTCTGCGGTGATCTTTTGTTTTCTGCTGGGTGCGGGCGCATTTTTGAAGGTACATCTGAGCAAATGTATGCTAGTTTGTCCAGACTTGCGCAGCTTGGCGAAGATGTTAAGATTTATTGCTCGCATGAAAACACGCAAAATAATTTATCTTTTGCGTATCATATTGAGCCTAAAAATTCAGATTTGCTTGCGTATATTGAGCAAGTGGCTAAAAAACGGCAACAAGGGTTGCCGACAATTCCAACAACGCTTGGGCTTGAAAAAAAGATTAATCCATTTTTACGGTGTGAAAAAAAATCGCTACTTGACAGTATACAATATCAATTAAATATGTCATTAACAACGCCTATTAATTGTTTTCGTGAACTTCGTCGATACAAAGATCGCTTTTAATGCTGAACTTCACTGTACTTTAGGCTAACATGAGCGCTCGCTAATTTTTAGAACAAAGTGCACGGATAACTTAATGAAATATTTTTTAACTCTATTGTCCATTTGTTTCTTATTTGGGTGTGAAACAATACCCCAGCATGAACGAACTGGGCCCAGTAGAATAACAATCCAACAAACTAAAATTGTTGAAGTTGAAGTTGTAGAGAATAAAAGGGGGTTGTCTGATTTAGATAAACAAATAAAGCCAAAAAAAAATAAAGATGGAAAATCAATTGCTTATGATAACCTTTGGCAGAAATTAGCCAATGGATTTACCTTTGTTGTACCAAATAATGCCCGCATAGCCAAAGAGCGAGATTATTTCTTAAAAGATCCTAGCCATTTACAAAAAATATCAAAACGAGCAGAGCCTTTTTTATACCTTATCGTTCAGAAAATAGAAAAAGAACATTTACCACTTGAGATAGCTTTATTACCTATCGTAGAAAGTTCATTTAATCCGCATGCTTACTCCAGTGCTGGAGCAGAGGGGCTATGGCAGTTTATGCCACAAACAGCTTTGCGCTTTGGTTTGCAGCAAAATAGTTGGTATGAAGGCAGAAAAGATGTATACCTCTCAACAGATGCTGCGTTGACTTACATTGAACTAGTGCATCAGTATCTTGGCACCGATTGGTTACATGCATTTGCGGCCTATAACTCTGGCGAGGGGCGAGTCAAAAGGGCTATTCAAAACAATGAAAAAGAACATAAGCCGACCGATTATTGGAGCTTAGACTTGCCCAAGGAAACAAAAGAATACATTCCAAAGTTATTGGCTTTAGTTGATATTTTGCGTCATCACAAAAAATATGGAATTACATTACCACTACTTAAAAATCAGCAAGTACTCACTTACGTAAAAACAAACAACCAGTTAGCGTTAACTTATGCAGGAAAACTTAGTAACTTAAGTGTTGCGGAAATTCAATTACTTAATCCAGCATTAAATAAGTGGGCAACACCGCCTAGGGGTCCTCATTCACTCCTTCTTCCGACAGAAAATGTTCATTCTTTTTTAAAACAGTTACACGAAGATACTCAATCAGGTTTTGATTACTATGTTGTTCGACCTGGTGATAGTCTGAGTGTCATTGCAAAGAAACATCATATCCGTATAAAGTCCCTTGCAAGAATAAATAACATACAGGGGAGGGCATTGCTGAAATCAGGGGAAAGATTGAAGGTGCCTCGAGTAAATAAAGCAAGATTGGCTTATGTAGAGGCACAAAAAAAACATAATGTTCATCAATATTCAAAAGATAAAAGAAGGAAGATCAGAACAATATATACAGTCGCCGATGGTGATACTTTGTGGGATATAAGTCGTTTATACAACGTCACAGTGCATGATATTACAAGATGGAATCATCTGAGCATTAAAAAACCATTGCGCGTAGGTGCAGAACTAAAGATATTGCAGAACACAAAGGTAATTTTAGTTGCAGTTACTTCAGCTAAAAATGCGCAGATTAAATATCGAGTCGTTGCAGGTGATAGTCTATGGAGTATTAGTCACAATTATCAAGTTTCAACGAGCAACCTTCGTAAATGGAATAAAATAAACAAGCGCGCTGTCTTGCGATCAGGTCAAATATTGAGTATAAAAGCACCTTTAATAGCATCTTCTACCTCGTTAAACGTATTAAAACATACAGTGGTAGAAGGCGATAACTTGTGGAATTTAAGTCGCTTATACGGAGTTCCAGTGTCAGAAATAGCTATGCTGAATAACCTTAACATAAAAAAATCATTAAAATTAGGAAATGTTTTAGTAATAAAAAAGTACAAGTTCAAAAACAAAATAAAACTTATTTACAAGGTGGAAAGTGGCGATACTCTTAGTGAAATATCCTATAAATTTAATCTGCAAACAGCTACTGTGATGAAATGGAACCATCTTCAAAATGCCAAAAAACTTAAAATAGGGGAAAGCTTGACATTATATGTGAAGCAAGTTCATTGATCGCGAAATATTAACTTTAATTTTGCGTAACGAGAAAAACGCGGCAATGGGTATGGCATTGCACCAATCTCGTAAGATGCAATTTTATGCATTATATCCGCGCCAATGAGCTGGTAATTTTTGACATTGATGGTCACATGAGTATAGTTTATTAGGTACTTACGTGTTAATAGATACGTATTGCTATAAAGGCATGCACAACAGTGTAAATAGTGAATAATGCAGCAACTAATGAAAAATTTCACAAGGATAAAAATTAACGATGATTTTATTTGAAGATGTTAGCAAAATTTATGATGGTAATTTTATAGCTTTAAAGGGAGTTAACTTTCATCTTAAAAAAGGAGAAATGGCATTTTTAACGGGTCATTCTGGATCTGGGAAAAGTACATTACTTGAGTTAATTAGTTTAATGAAGCGTCCTACGACAGGAAAAATCATTTTAAACGGTAATGATCTTAGCAAAATGAAAGGCAATAACATCCCTTATCTTCGCCGGAATATTGGCATGATTTTTCAAGATCATCGTTTGTTAATGAATCGTTCAGTTTTAGAAAATGTGGGCTTACCATTGTTGATTGAGGGTTATACTACTTATGAAATTAAGCGAAGAAGTTTAGCAGCATTAGATCGGGTCGGGTTAACGGGTAAAGAAAAATCATCTCCAATCCATTTATCAGGTGGAGAGCAGCAACGAGTAGGTATCGCAAGAGCTATTATTAATAAACCGCCTTTATTACTCGCAGATGAGCCGACAGGCAACCTTGATCCTAAATTATCCTTAGAAATTTTAAGCTTATTTGAATCTCTCAATGAAATGGGAATGTCCGTTTTAATTGCGACACATGATTTAGGGCTAATTGCTAAAATGCGTTATAGGACACTAACTTTAAAAATTGGAGAGATGACTAATGATGGATTGATGAGAGGCCGGAATGTCTGAACAAGAAAAAAATCCAAAAGTATTATCAGGATCGCCTCGCATCACAAAAATTTCATTCATTGGGCGTGTGGCTGCGTTTTTTAGGTACAATATTCAAGCTTTTTTTGTCAGTTTTGGCACGTTATGGAAAACACCTTTTGCTACGTGCATGACGATTGGAGTATTGGGCATGGCGCTATCGTTGCCGAGTGTATTTAATGTTATTTATAAAAATATTGAACGCGGCAGTGGACAATTTAATAGCGCATTTGAAATTAGTTTATTTTTAAAGAAAAACATGCCAGAACAACAGATCCAAGTGTTGATTAATAAACTCGCACTTTATAATGATATTGCTTTAGTTACTTATATTTCACGGCACCAAGCACTTGAAGAATTTAAAGAAATGTCTGGTTTTTCAAAAGCTCTAAATTACCTAGATGAAAATCCGTTTCCAGCTGTATTGGTGGTTATACCCACGAAAGCTGGGAAAAATATTTCTGGTAATAAATTGCTGGTGAGTAAATTAAAAAGGGAAGAAGGCGTTGATCTGGTTCGTGTTGATGCTGAGTGGATTGAAAAATTACAAGCGATTGTGGCACTGGTCGTTAAGGTTGTGATTGGTATTGCCGTGTTGTTATTGGCCTCTGTGTTGTTGATTGTGAGTAATACAATCCGTTTAAATATTTTAAACCAACGTGTAAAAATAGAGATATTTAAGCTGCTCGGAGCGACGAATAATTTCATTCAACGGCCGTATCTTTATGGAGGTGCTTGGTATGGCTTTTTAGGTGGCTTATTGGCTTGGTTGTTAACAATAGTTATGGTGCAGTGGTTACAAGGTAGCGTTTCAAAAGTTATGTCACTCTATCAAATAAAATATCAAATTTTAATGATGAATGTACAAGATGTTGTTACATTAATTGGTATTGCGACGCTCTTAGGTTTTGTTGCGGCTTATGTTTCAGTTAAACAGTATTTGGTGAAAATAGAGCCCAAATAAACAGGTGATTATCGCTCACGTTAGCGTTTTTAAATTTGCATATTAAAATTGATATAGGTACAATGAAGATAATAAATTAAAATTAATTAACGATATAAGAGATGAGGAGGAAAGCATGAGCCATAAAGTAAAATCAAGGGCACTAGTCGCCAAAAGTAGCAGTGAATCTTACCTTCTTTCTATTAGTCACTTACCAAAATTAAGTGCAGAAGAAGAGAAAGATCTTGCCGAACGTTTATTTTTTAATGATGATTTAGAAGCTGCTAAAAAATTGGTTATGTCGCATCTGAGATTTGTAGCTTATATCGCTAGTAGCTATGCAGGATATGGTCTTGCGCAAGCGGATTTGATTCAAGAAGGCAATATTGGTTTGATGAAAGCGGTTAAACGTTTTGATCCAACGGTTGGTGTACGTCTTGTTTCATTTGCTGTGCATTGGATAAAATCAGAAATTCATGAATACGTCATTCGCAATTGGCGTGTTGTTAAAATTGCAACAACCAAAGCACAACGAAAATTGTTTTTTAACCTGCGTAAATCAAAAAAACGCTTGGGTTGGTTTAGTGCTGAAGAAGTAAATACAGTGGCTGAGCATTTAAACGTCACAACCAAAGATGTATTGGAAATGGAATCTCGCCTAAATGGGCAAGATCATTCATTTGATTTAGTTGGAAGTGAAGGTGACGATGATGAAAAAAGTTTTGCACCTGTTCAGTATCTTGAAGATAAAACGACTATTATTGCTGATATTGTTGAGAGAAATGACACAAAAATAGCGGAAAATAAAAAATTACAGTCAGCATTGTCACAGCTTGATATGCGTAGTCAAGACATTGTTACTTCGCGTTGGTTGTTAGAGCCAAAAACAACACTGCAAGATTTAGCATCACGGTATAGTATTTCAGCTGAACGTGTAAGACAGCTAGAAGCAGGCGCAATGAAAAAATTACAATCTAGTATGTGCTTTGCATAATTAGATTGTCATTTAGATATACCCAGGCTACTTTAAAATATAAAATTAATCAGATAACTTGGGTATATACTTCAATTTTATGGATCGCATCTCAGCATAATTTGCTGCTCTGATTTTGTATTTCGATCGTCACATGGATATAAAGTGGGAAACAGAATTTTCTTCCCCTTTATAATTTAGGTATTTTATGCCTCGAATAGCAACACTTGGGCCTAAAGAAACGTTTTCTGATTTGGCGGCACAAAAATATATTCAAACCCAAACTTCTTCTTTTAAAATCCATTACTACAAAACGCTTTCTGATACCTTTCTGGCAATCGGCCAAGAATGCGATCTTGGTATTTTACCCATTGAAAATTTGTCAGAAGGTTATCTTCAGGTTGTCTTAGATAGCCTGCTTGATACTAACTTAGTTGCTATTGCCGAGCTAGTGTTGCCTATTCAATTCGCCTTTATTGCAGATTGTAAAAATGAGTCAGAAGTTACTGATTTATATGTGCAGTTTATTGCGCATGGGCAATGTTCTGATTTTATTAATCAGTTTGAAAATATCATTATTCATAATACGCAAAGTAATATGGAGTCTTTAGCGCTTGCGCAGAAACAAGGATCAGGAGCTAGTGCAATAATTCCAACGCATGCATTGAAAAGTGTGGAGAAAAAATGCTTAATATATGGAAATGTTACCAATTATAAAAACAATCAAACAAGATTTTTAATATTGGGGACATTACCACAAGCCAGACTAAAAAATGAACATTATAAAACCACATTAATCGTCAAAAATGAAGATGATCATTCAGGTATATTGAATAATATTGTTAGTGCATTTTCACAAGAAAAAATTAATTTAACCTCCATTGTATCTAGGCCAACAAAATCACAATTTGGAAAATATCATTTTTTTATCGATATTGATGGACACCACGAAGATCCAGACGTTAACAGGGCGCTGCAAAAAATAAAAAGTCAACACTCACTAAATGTCATTGGCTCTTATCTAAAGGTTATGACAATCGATTTACACGCTTAGAGTACCTATTATATACTATGGATCGTAGTACTATACCCATGCAACGAAAAAATGCAACGTCAGGCACAAACTCGATAATCAGAGTAAGGTGCAGCATGAGGTAATGGGGACGTACGAATGTTGCAACGCAAGGCTGGTTCCTTTCATATAAAAACCGAGCCAGGCACCAACTGGCGCGGCTCATTGCTTAAGTTTGCATTGTTATAAAATATCAATCGATAATAACTATACTTCAATTTTATGCCTCGCATCTCGGCACAATTTGCCTTGCTGATTTTGCATTTCGAGGTAACATGGGTATATATTGTCGGCTTTATATTTTGCCATAACTTGGCTATAAATCAGTCTTTCCTTTTAATTAAATAGACGCCTACCTCGCTATGATGAGTGTATGGGAATTGATCAAATAGCGCGAAACGTTTTATTTCATGCGTTGTAGTTAATACCATTAAATTATCAAAAAGCGTCTCTGGATTACAGCTGATATACATAATATTTTCGTATGTTTGCAACATTTGTACTGTCCCAGCATCAAGACCTGCTCGTGGCGGATCGACAAAAATAGTACTGCATTGGTAATAATCTAAATTAATATCTGCTAAACGATGAAAGGTGCGTTGTTTATTAATGGCTTGAGTAAATTCTTTTGCTGACATGCGAATGATTTTTAAATTAGTAATGTTATTTTGTTTAATATTAAACAGTGCAGAGTGCACGGATGGTTTTGCAATTTCAGTGGCTAATACCTTGTTAAAGTTTTTTGCCAGAGCAATTGAAAAGTTGCCATTACCACAATAGAGTTCAAGTAAATCACCTTGGCTTTCTCGTGTACAGTCAATCGCCCATTCTAGCATATTTATTGCAACTTTGGCGTTTGGCTGAGTAAAGCTATTTTCAATTTGATGGTAAGTTAACTTCTGTCCATCAACGGTTAATATTTCAATAACAAAATCTTTTTTAAGCAATATTTTTTGTTTTTTAGCGCGGCCAATAAAATTAATATTAAATTGTGCAGATAATTCATCTTTGAGACGTGTTGCATGTGCTACCCATAAATCATCTAGTTGCTTGTGATAAAGCAAGCTCACCACAATTTCACCGCTCAGCGTGGATAAAAAATCAACTTGAAATAATTTATGACGAAGAAGATGCACAGACTTTAACTTATCAATTAAAATTGGCATTAACGAATTAATTAATTGACTTGCTGGCGGAAATTGCTCGACGCGTATTTTTTGTTTGCTTTGTTTCTCAAACATAAGGTAATAAAGCTCATCGCCATCATGCCAAACGCGAAACTCACAGCGCATACGGTAGTGTTGTTTAGGAGATTTAAATACTTCTAAAGCAGGTAAATTAAACCTCGAAAATTGCTTCGAAAGCAGAGTCTCTTTTTCGCTTAACAGGAGGTCATAATTGTTGGGATCAACAAACTGTATCATTATATAATGCCACCAAGGAATTTAAACAATAAAATTAGCATTCTTATTCCTATTGAAGATAATATCCTCCAATATAGGAGAATTGAAATGAGCAAAAAAAGAACAACATATTCAGCGACATGTAAAAGTCAGCTTGTCTTGCAGTATACCATCCAAAGAGTCAAAACAACTATTGATAAATAGACCAGTTGTCATGCAAAATGCGCGGCTTGTGCGACGATCAAAGATTAAATCAAAGCCCAACGGAGGTAATGGTTACTCCCTTGGCAAAGGTTAATCCATACCGTCTTTCTGTCATATAAAAAGCGAGTTCTGCCCGGGGAAATATCTATTGTACTTGGCAAGGTGTTTTGAATGAGAATAGCAATGCTTTATTGCGACAATATTGAGGCAAAGAAACTGCTTTCAAAAAGATCTCCATCAGGTTGCTGAGAACGTTATTTTAAAATTAAAGGATAGATCACAAAAATAATAAAAGTATCGAAAAAAACATGCTAAAATCAGTAGCTGAGGTCAATTTAATGCTTAGCAGCTAGGTTTATACCCATGTGACCTTAAGGTGAATTAAAATAAAGACTTTGATTCGCCTCGTGGTGATTAACGCAGTTAACTATTGAGAGGCGATTTGCCCAGTAGACTAAGATATTAGAGTAACCGGCTGATAAATCACCTTCCTAATGATTGGCATAAGTCAAGCAAAATAACATTTCATGTTAAGGAAATTAAATGACAGAATTTAAATGTATTAGTGTCAAGGAAGCGAAAGATCTCATGCAAAATGAAACAGTAAAATGGGTTGATATTAGAGATACAGATTCTTTTAAAACAGAGCATATTGAAGGAGCGTTTAATTTAAGCAATGAAAACATTAATCAATTCATTTCTGATGTTGATTTTAAAACCCCGTTATTGGTTATTTGCTATTCAGGCTTTGGCAGTAAAGGCGTAGCACAATACCTAGCAGATCAAGGTTTTATTGCTCCCTACAGTATTACAGGTGGTTTTTCAGCTTGGCAGGCTGCGAAGTTAAACGAGTGATATGAGTGTTATTGAAACGGATAAAATTGATGCTATTGGCATTGTAAAAAAAGAGTTTCGTGTTTATTTAAGTATTATTGATCCACTTGTTTGGGATGATGAAAATGTTCATCTTTTTACCCTACAAGAAAAAATTAATAGTTATTTGTATTTTTTCGAGTCTGGCGAGTTGCTAAAAACATTACCTGAGGCAGAAGGTTTTGATGTTGTGATTGAACTTATTTTAAAGTATTCCCCACCAAGTGATGCAATCACTTTTTTCGACAAAACCATCCAAATATTATTAAATAAAGGGGTGGTGTTTGTGTTTGGTCCTCATCCTGGAATGGAATATTGCTGACTTGCGCCTCTTGATGGGTAAGGGGTATAGACTAGTTATTATTAGTTCAATAATATTTATTAGATCGTCGTTAAACATATCAAGCAAGCTATAAATAAAATGCAGTTACTAAATCACTAAAACGCGCAGAAAATGAGATATTTTTAATTATTCTACAGCCAGAGCGTACGCATCATGCTTTACCATAAGCGGCGTGCATTTTACGTCTTTTTGCAAAGATAGCGACAATTTATCGAGTCCTAGTGGAGCTATTTGTTACATTTGGCTGGCTATATAAGTAGGCACATCAATTTTTGGACCGCGATTTGTGAAGTTCTGTTCACATTTATATGCCATTTTTTCCAAAGGAGCTTCCTCATAGCCTAAACTTTGTAACTCTGTCATATAACGCGCTATGAAAGCACCATAGCCTAAATGCTTCCACTGCGCAACATGAACCAATTCATGAAAATGCACGCTCAAGTCTCTAGCTACTCTATGAAGGAGATAATAGGTATTTTTGTATGTAATTGCGTTTGCACCTTTATTTATCTCGTCATACAAACCTGTTTGATGAAACTCTAAGAAGTCAGGCATTGGAAGTGAGTCCACAACAACAAAATAAGAGCGAGCTAAAAATTCTGCTGAATAAAAACCTTCAAAAACGCTTATAAATCGTGAACAGTCTTGCATTTGGCAAGCAAAGCTAATATTTGTTAAGTTGATCCATTCATTCATTTTTTTTAACATGATCTTCACAATAATAATATAACGTCTGTTAACAGACAAAAAATAGTTGACGCAAATAAGTAAGTATTATTCTTCAAGGAATTTAAATAATAAAATTAACATTTCCAATTTATGCTTGGCATCTGCGACTAATTTGCCGATCTGCTATTGCATTTTTACGTTGTATGGGTATAAATTGAATGGTATGTATAATTTCACTTGGTTACTTTCCCCTACTCTATTTTAACACCTGCAGTGTTGCCGACTAAGACTACGTCAGCAGGGCGTTTTGCAAACAGCCCGTTAGTGACAACACCTTCAATGGAGTTGATGTTTTCTTCTAATTTTAATGGCTCTGTGATTTTTAATCCATGCACGTCGATAATGATATTACCATTATCGGTGAGTATGCCATGACGATAAACAGGGCGGCCACCTAGCTTAATTAATTGCCGTGAAACATAACTGCGTGCCATTGGGATCACTTCAACAGGTAACGGGAATTCACCGAGAACATCAACGGTTTTTGTATCGTCAATAATACAAATAAACTTCTGCGCAACGGCAGCGATGATCTTTTCGCGTGTAAGTGCTGCGCCACCGCCTTTTATCATTTGCTTATATTTATTGATTTCATCTGCGCCATCAACATAAATACTCAATTGATCAATGCTATTGAGATCAAAAACTTGGATCCCGTAGGATTTTAGTTTTTTTGTTGAATCTTCAGAGCTAGATACCGCTCCGTCAATTTTGTGCTTAACGGTTGCAAGCGCGTCAATGAAATGCGTTACAGTTGATCCTGTACCTACCCCAATGATTGCATCTGCTTGCACATATTCAAGTGCCTTATAAGCGGCTGATTTTTTCTTGTCATCTTGAGTCATTGTGTTTCCTTTTTACATTATTTTGTAGGATATGCCTATACTACGTTAAAATCCAGTATCAGCAAGGATCAGAGCAATTGAACTAGCTAACATCAGTGATAAAAAAAATGTTTTGCTGGTGTGATGATTTCAGGTAAAGGGACATCCCAAGCTTCAAGTGGAATATTTTTTACTTGTTGACAGTCGTGTGCAAGACCTATCGGTGTCGCGCCCATTTTATTTTTAAACCAAGGAGCAAGTAATCTATCGTAATAACCGCCACCCATGCCCAGCCGGTTTCCCTTGTTGTCAAACGCCACAAGCGGAGTAAAAATAATATCGAGCTTACTTGGAGAAATAATGTCTTGTACGTTGAGTGTCGGCTCAAAAATTCCGTATTGATTGCTAATCATTTGACTTTGCGGCAAGTAATTAAGAAACAATAAATGTCCTTTAGTAAAAGGATGAACAACAGGTAGATAAACCGCTTTGTTATTTTTCCAGCACCAATTAATAAAGGGTGTGGTATCGATTTCACCATCATTAGAGAGAAAAATAGCGATGTTTTTTGCTTTCGTGACTAAGGCGTGTTGCGCTAGTTTATCTGCCAACTGCAATGCAAATTGTTGTTGATCTTCATTGGTTATTGACTGCCTTGTTTGTCTTATTTCATTGCGTAATGTATTGCGTGTTTTCATTTAGGTACTTTTATCATGGTTATACTTTAGGGTGTGCTTAAGCTTAAATATTTGCTGTAATGGGCACCTAGGAACGCGGCGCTTATTTCATTATCAGTTACTGGTATTTATTATGTCAAAAAGATAATATTTAAGATCTTCAAAACGTCACCAAATAATTTCCCAGTTGAGTGTAAATAAAGTGCTAGAAGACAGCTAACATTTTTGGAAATTTAGCAGGTCTGGATCAATATCAGTAAATTTGTCATTGTTTTTGTCACTGTTTTTGTTACTGTTGAGTTCATTGATCATGTTACCTTATTTGCATTTTAGAAAAATTAACCTACGTTCTGGTTAATAAACACTGCTTAAATTTGCTATTTTACACCTATCTGCTCTAAATTGACTGAGAATAGCTGGCTACTGTCAGTAAATTTGCCTTGGTAATGGCAAAAATTTCAGTATTTGGCATTAATGCCTGTCATATTGATTTAGTACCAATAAAAACGTCTTTAAAACCAATTCAGGTGACTGAATAATCAATATTATTAATTAAAAAAAACATAAAGTAAATAGAGAAGAGCAATAAATAAGAAGAAATTAATTAATAAAAAATAAAATTTTGTATTGTTTGTTTTTTAAGTCTATGGTATAGTTTTTGGTTATACCTCATGCTGGGATAGCATGGGTATAAATTGTAATTTAATGGTATCTTGAATTGAAAAAGTGATTCAAGAGAGTGCAAAATAACTTGGTTAATTTTGCCTAATACATAAATTAAATCATTAAATCATTAAATAATAAAATAAATAAAATCATTCTCATTTTTAGGCAACAGAAACAATATTGTAATGAAAAATCAACAAGCTGTTACTTATACTTATATTGAATTAAAGATTAGTTTTTATGTATTCTGAAAGTAGTATGTTGATCTTTAAACAATAAATAACAATGGGATCGAAAGTTCCTCAAATTGAGGCCACAAAAAATATAAAAATGAAACTATGGACTGTGGAATAAATGTCATTTATTTCCATATTGAATTTAAGAGTGGACTTCTTGGATCATAAAAATAGCTTTTTTACTTTTAAAAAAACAAGGATATTTACATGTTAGAATCAGCAAATTTGTCTGAAATTGAAGCGACAAAAAAAGCAATGAAATGGAGCGCTATTGATGTTGAATGGGGGTTGTCGCTTTTTGGGACAGCGGTAGGGGCTGGTATTCTATTTTTGCCCATTGCAGCTGGTGCAGGTGGTTTTTGGCCTTTAGTTATTCTGACCATATTAACAGGGCCTATGGTTTGGTTATCACATTTAGGACTTTCACGCTTTGTATTAAGCGCCGACCATCAAGATGATGATATTACTGATACTTTTAAAGAGCATTTTGGTCATAAAAAAGCAAACATCCTTAATTTAATTTATTTCTTTGCTATTTATCCCAATGTGATTGTTTATGGTGATGCCATCACTAATACGTTTATGGACTTTATTGTAAATCAATTAGGTATGGGGGCACCGCCACGTTGGTTACTTTCTGGCGTGTTGATTATGCTAATGACTTCAGGAGTTTTATTTGGCAAGAATTTAATGATAAAAGTTTGTTCTATGCTGGTTTATCCTTTAGCTGTTGTATTGTTTGCCGTCTCGGTGTATTTAATGAAAGACTGGAATATGTCAATGATTACCGCTTCTCCACATTGGGCCTCAATGCCTTTGGTCATTTGGATAGCGCTTCCTATTGTTGTCTTTTCATTCAGCCATGCGCCACTTATTAGCCAGTTTACTAAAGCTCAACGCGTCAGTTATGGCGTAAATGCACAGAAAAAAGCAGATAAAATTATAGGTATTAATATTATAGCGTTAATGTTGTTTACTATGTTTTTTGTATTTTCCATTGTACTGGCGCTTTCCCCAGCTCAGTTAATAGAAATGAAAAATCAAAATATTAGCGTACTTTCATATATTGCGGATTTGTATAAGACACCATTTATTGCTTATTTAGGCCCCCTTATTGCAGTTGTAGCAATCTCTTCAAGTTATTTTGGTCACTTCACAGGAGCCCATGAAGGCGCGGTTGGATTTATTGCGCAAAACACCAAGTTAAAGAAAAACTTAATTAACAAAATATCAATAATAGCTCTTGTTCTGACCACTTGGATTGTAGCGATTATTAACCCCAGTATTTTAGGACTTATGGGTGCGTTAGCCGCTCCAGTGCTTATCCTGATTTTATACTTCATGCCTGTTTATGCAATGCGCTGTATTCCAGCACTGAAAAAATACAGAACATCTAAAGTTGCTCGTATTTTTATTGCTGTATGTGGCGTTATTGCTCTTACTTCTTGTTTTCATGCCATATATCTTAATTTAATTACTTATATGCCTGGTTTGGGTCAGTGAGACAGTAACAGTAAGCACTTTGATTGATAACAGGTAGCATGGGTAGAAAACCTTCAACAGGTGTGGGGCATTTGTAGGGGATACATTGCGCAGCAGTCATAGATTAATTTTTACGATCTGCTGCAAGGTGTGCAAGGCTTATCAATGCATTTTTATATTCACTTTCTGGGATAATTGCAATTGAAGAAACTGCTTTATCTGCTTCTTCAATGGCACGTTTTTTAGTGTATTCGAGCGCTTTTGTGTCTTTTAATGCATTCATAATTAACTCAAAGTTATCCATTCCATTGCCTTTTTCAATCGCGTCTCTAATTAATGATTTTTGTTTTGGTGTGCCTTTTTTAATGGCATATAACAGGGGTAGGGTTGGTTTACCTTCTGAAAGATCATCGCCTGTATTTTTGCCCATCTCTTGTGCATTAGAGGCATAATCCATCACATCATCAGTTAATTGGAAAGCTGTGCCAAGATATTTCCCGTAGTTAAGCATGGCGTGTTGAATTTCAGTTGATTGATTTCCTAATACGGAAACTAACTGCGTTGCAGCTTCGAATAGTTTGGCTGTTTTAAAGTAAATGACATCCATGTAGTTTTTTTCAGTAGTGTCAGGGTTGTTGCAGTGCATGAGTTGTAACACCTCACCCTCTGCGATGACATTTGTCGCAGAAGAAAGGACATCCATTACTTTAATATTTTGCAATTCTGTCATCAATTGAAAGGATCGTGTGTAAAGGAAGTCGCCGACTAGCACGCTAGCGGCATTACCAAAAATAGAGTTCGCTGTTTTTCTGCCCCTTCGAAGTGCTGATTCATCAACAACATCATCATGCAATAACGTTGCTGTGTGGATAAATTCAATGATTGTGGCGAGTTTGGTTATTTTTTTATTGGGAATATTTAAAGCGTTTGCTGCTAAAATAGCAATCAGTGGTCGGATACGTTTGCCCCCACTATTAATGATATAGAAACTTATTTTATTAATAAGTGCAACATCAGAGGTTAATTGTTTAACAATAAGCTGATCAACCAACGCCATGTCGGCAGAGGCAAGTTGTAAAATTTGTTTCATATTCATTGCTAAATTTCCAAAATAAAAATTTGAGATTAAGAAGAGAGCATTGTTGCACATCTCCATGATAAATCATCTTCTGGATCATGGCTATATTACTTTGATCTCCAGTAACATTGTGTTGATTAGGCATTAGGCGCATCTTTATACTCATGTTACCTCAAAATGCAACGTCAGCTGCGAATTCGATAATCAGAGAAAAGGAGCAACATGAGGTAATGGTTATTATCTCATCGAATGTTGCAACGCAAGGCTGCTTCCTTTCATATAAAAACCGAGTTCGCGGCCAGAAGGGCTCTACTTCTTGCACCAATTTGCATCGTTATAAAATATCAATCGATAATAACTGCCCTTCAATTTTATGCCTCGCATATCGGCACAATTTGCCTTGCTGATATTTCATTTCGGGGTATATATACTCATGTTACCTCAAAATGCAACGTCAGCTGCGAATTCGATAATCAGAGCAAGACGCTCTTTGTTAGGTGAGGGTATCTCAAAATAATACGCAAGATTTTCTCAATGTTCTGCATATTGATGGCATACCCAAAACTTAGATTAACGATTATTATCCTTCGATACCCTGGCTTTTTAGGTAGTCGAAATATGACCCGTGAAAATCGACGACTTCGGTTGGTTTTATTTCAATAATACGTGTCGCAATCGATGATACGAATTCACGATCATGGCTTACAAACAGCAATGTACCTTTATAATTTTCCAGTGCTAAGTTCAAAGATTCTATTGATTCCATATCTAAGTGATTTGTTGGCTCGTCCATTAATAAGATGTTTGGTGCATTCATCATTAATTTACCAAATAGCATACGGCCTTGCTCACCCCCAGAAATTATTTTAACTGACTTGTCAATATCATTTGCACCAAATAATAATCTGCCCAATGTAGCTCGCACTGATTGTTCATCATCGCCAGGTTTCATCCATTGCTCCATCCATGCCATGAGTGTTTGATTTTTTTGAAATGCGTAAGAATGATCTTGTGCGTAATAGCCTAAGTTTGCATTTTCAGACCATTTAAATTTACCTGAATCGAGTGCTACCTCTCCCATTAATGTGCGTAGTAAGGTTGTTTTACCGACACCATTTTGACCGATGATTGCCACACGTTCACCAACTTCAATGCGTATATTTAAATTTTTAAATAAGGTTGTTTCGAAACCTTTTGTCATATTAGTGGTTTCAAGTGCATTCCTGAACAATTTTTTTTCTTGTTTGAAAATGATGTATGGGCTGATACGGCTTGATGCTTTTACTTCTTCGAGTTGAATTTTATCGATTTGTTTTGCGCGAGATGTTGCCTGTTTTGCTTTTGAAGCATTTGCAGAAAAACGGCTGACGAATGATTGTAATTCACTAATTTGCGTTTTTTTCTTGGCGTTATCTGAAAGTAAACGTTCACGAGCTTGTGTTGCAGCTACCATATATTCATCATAGTTACCCAAGTATAAATGTAATTCACCGTAATCAATATCTGCCATGTGCGTACATACTGAGTTTAAGAAATGACGATCATGCGAGATGATAACCATGGTACATTGGCGTGCATTTAATTCTGTTTCTAACCAGCGGATAGTATCGATATCTAAGTTATTGGTCGGCTCATCAAGTAGCATAATATCAGGATTTGCAAAGAGTACTTGCGCCAGTAATACACGTAATTTCCAGCCAGGGGCAACCTCAGACATTAAACCTAAATGTTGCTCAAGTGGAATAGCAACGCTCAGTAGGATTTCTCCAGCGCGCGCCTCGGCGGTATAACCGTCCATTTCAGCAAATTCAGTTTCAAGATTGGCAACTTTCATGCCGTCTTCTTCACTCATTTCTGCTAGTCCATAAATGCGATTACGTTCATTCATAACGTCCCACATTTCTTTATGGCCCATTAAAACGGTATCGAGTACGGTGAACTTTTCAAAAGCAAATTGATCTTGGCTTAATGTCGCAACACGTTCATTAAGATTTTGTGAAACATTGCCCGAACTTGGCTCAAGAGAGCGAGTTAAAATTTTCATTAATGTAGATTTACCGCAACCATTTGCACCGATTAAACCATAGCGGTTACCCTGACCAAATTTAACAGAAATATTTTCAAAAAGCGGCTTTGCGCCAAATTGCATGGTGATGTTTGATATTGAGAGCATAAGTAATTCCGAATTATAATTAGAGTGTTTGGATGAGTGTGCGATGATACACTAATATGAGCCATGATGGTATTTACTTAAATTAACATCTTGAAGTAGCATGAGGTATATACTCATGTTACCCAGAAATGCAATATCAGCGAGGCAAATTGTGCCAATATTTGATGCCTAAAATTGAAGCATTGTTATTATCGATTGATATTTTATAACAATGCAAATTGGTGCAAGTAGTAGCGCCCTTCGGGGCAGGACTCGGTTTTTATATGCTCGGGCGCAGCCAAAGCTTGCCATTCGATGTGATAATAACCATTACCTCATGTAGTGCTTTATTTGCTATTTAAGGTTAAAGGTAAGCCGTGCATTTTGCATGATAAAGAGTATATAACTATTTGGTTTATAGATAATAGTTGTAATAATAGATGGTTTATTTTAACTTGGTTATTATGATAATAAATTTATTGTAATTGTTATAATATGTGATTTACATCTTGTTTTCATGTAAACTGTGATGTATTTTTTATTGAATATAGAGATTGTTTTATGAATTTTGAATCCTTAAATCTTCCCCAAGAATTGTTAAGTGCTGTGAAAGATCAAGGGTATAGCAAACCATCACCTATTCAAGAGAAGGCTATCCCTGTTGTGCTCTCTGGCAAAGACTTGATGGCGGCCGCGCAAACAGGTACTGGTAAAACAGCTGGCTTCACATTGCCATTGCTTGCAAATTTGATGAATGGCGAGAGAGCAAAAGCTAATCAAGTGCGAGTTTTGATTTTAACGCCGACACGCGAGCTAGCAGCACAAATTCATGAAAGTGTAAAAAATTATGGTAAAAATTTACGCTTACGCTCTGCGGTTGTGTTTGGTGGTGTGAAAATTAACCCACAAATGCAGGCTTTGCGTTGTGGAGTTGATATTTTAGTTGCGACTCCAGGGCGACTTTTAGATTTATATCAACAAAATGCGCTGCGATTTAAGCAATTAGAAGTCTTGGTACTAGATGAAGCAGATCGTATGTTAGATATGGGCTTTATTCATGATATTAAACGTATTTTGAGCTTCTTACCGACAAAACGTCAGAATTTACTTTTTTCTGCGACTTTTTCAAAAGACATACGAAAGCTGGCTAAAGGCTTGGTAAATAACCCTGTTGAAGTGTCAGTTAGTCCACGTAATACCACCGCTGAAAATATTGAACAGTGTATTTATGAAGTCAATAAAAGCCAAAAATCAATTGTGTTGTCGACGTTAATTAAAGAACATAACTGGCAGCAAGTATTGGTTTTTGTTAGAACAAAGCATGGTGCTAATAGATTAGCAAAAAAATTAGTGGCGCGAAAAATTAATGCCGCAGCTATCCATGGTAATAAGAGTCAAGGCGCAAGAACGCGTGCATTGACTGAGTTCAAAAAAGGGCAAATAACAGTGTTGGTGGCAACTGATATTGCGGCGCGTGGTATTGACATTGATCAATTGCCTTATGTCGTAAATTTTGATTTACCGAATGTCAGTGAAGATTATGTGCATCGAATTGGTAGGACAGGACGCGCAGGTAATGAAGGCAAATCTATTTCATTTGTCTGCAATGAAGAATTTAAATTGCTCAAAGATATTGAGAAACTAACGCAGCAAATTATTCCGCGAAAAACACTGCCAGGATTTGAACCAGAAATATCTTTACCGGCATCAGTACTTGATATGCGCGGTATTAAGCCTAAAAAACCGAAAAAGCCTAAAGTTGCGCATAAAGATGGTAATCGTTCATGCCCCAGAACAGCCAGTCATAAAAAACCAGCATCTGTATGATCATGTAATCTTACCGGCTCAAATTCGCCATTGCTTGGTTGGACGTTTTCAGAAGTCTGGCGCTTGAATATTGAGTTAAGAGGTCACAAAACGTACAAAAATAAGTATATATTAGTGATTGATGTAGCAAAAAAAATAATGTATATTTTTTATAAATTTCGCAATAGCTATAATATCCCCAAGTTATTTCAAAGTGCACAAACTGTAAAGCTGTAAAGCTGTGAAGTCATTGGGCATAAACGTCGCATTAAATAATGGTTATGTGAGTATTTCCTATTTTAAAAATATACATTAAAAGAAAGGACATAACATGTCAGTAAAAAAAATGATTGATTTAGATTTAGCTGGAAAACGTGTGTTTATTCGCCAAGATCTTAATGTCCCAATTAAAGATGGTGTGGTGACGTCAGACGCACGGATCCTATCTTCTATTCCAACCATAAAATTAGCGCTTGAAAAAGGGGCTAAATTAATGATTACTTCCCATCTAGGTCGGCCAATTGAAGGTGCAAGTGCTGATGAGAATGCGATATTTTCTCTACAGCCTGTTGTTGATTATTTAAATAAAGTATTAGATGTACCTGTGCGTTTAGAAAGAGATTACTTAAACGGCCTTGAATTAAACCAAGGTGAGGTTGTTGTTCTTGAAAATGTTCGCTTTAATAAAGGCGAAAAGAAAAATGATGAAGCACTCTCGAAACAACTTGCCGCGCTTTGTGATGTTTACGTGATGGATGCATTTGGCACAGCTCATCGCGCGCAATCGTCAACAAATGGCGCTGGCTTGTTCGCCCCTGTTGCATGTGCAGGTCCTTTGCTTGTCGCAGAGCTCGAAGCACTGGGTAAAGCGATGGATGATCCCGCTCGCCCGCTAGTTGCAATCGTTGGAGGCTCTAAAGTATCGACAAAACTAACCGTGCTTGAGTCTTTATCTAAAATAGCGGATCAACTTGTTGTTGGTGGTGGTATTGCAAATACGTTTATTGCTGCGCAAGGTCACAATGTTGGTAAATCACTTTACGAAGCTTCTCTTGTGGCAACTGCTAAAAAGTTAATGGAAAAATGCGCTATTCCTGTCGCAACTGATGTTGCTTGTGCAAAAGTATTTGATGAAAATGAACGAGCCATTATTAAAAATGTTGCAGATGTTGAAGATGATGATATGATATTTGACTTGGGTCCTGATTCAACGAAGGTACTTGCTGAGATCATTAAAAATGCCAAGACCATTCTTTGGAATGGCCCGGTTGGTGTGTTTGAATTTAAAAACTTCGCAGCTGGTACGAAAGGCATTGCTCATGCAATCGCAGGATCTGCTGGTTTTTCAGTTGCAGGCGGTGGTGATACACTCGCGGCAATCGATAAGTTTAATATTAAAGCTGATGTTTCTTATATTTCAACTGGTGGTGGTGCTTTCCTTGAGTTTGTTGAAGGCAAAAAGCTCCCTGCTGTTGCGATGCTAGAGTTACGTGCAAATGATTAAATATACCCATGTTACGGCTTAGGTAGAGAAACTATTTTTTTAACCTGTAAAATCTGTTAATGACTGAATGAGACTGGATCAAGTAAGAAATATTTTAACTTAACTTAACATATTAACATAGATAGGAAATCTAATGACTAAAATTTTAGACGTAGTAAAACCTGGTGTTGTCACAGGTGGTGATGTACAAAAAATCTTCGAAATTGCTAAAGAAGAAGGTTTTGCGCTTCCTGCTGTCAACTGTGTTGGTTCAGATTCAGTGAATGCTGTTTTAGAAGCCGCAGCAAAAATGGAGGCACCTGCTATTATTCAATTCTCTAACGGCGGTGCGGCATTTATTGCAGGTAAAGGCATTAAAACGAATGTACCTCAAGGGGCTGCCATTTTAGGTGCTATCGCAGGTGCTAAACATGTGCACGCAATGGCAGAAGCTTACGGTGTGCCAGTTATTCTTCATACTGATCATGCAGCTAAAAGTCTTCTTCCTTGGATTGACGGACTATTAGATGCCTCTGAGGTAAATTTTGCAGCAACGGGTAAACCTCTTTTTTCATCACACATGATTGATTTAAGTGAAGAGCCGATAGAAGAAAACATCGCGATATGTGCTAAATACTTAGCGCGCATGGACAAAATGGGTATGACGCTAGAAATAGAACTAGGTTGTACGGGAGGTGAAGAAGACGGTATTGATAACTCTGATATGGATGAGTCTTTACTTTACACCCAACCTTCTGAAGTTGATT
This sequence comes from Bathymodiolus brooksi, assembly GCA_963680875.1. Classification (NCBI taxonomy): domain Eukaryota; kingdom Metazoa; phylum Mollusca; class Bivalvia; order Mytilida; family Modiolidae; genus Bathymodiolus; species Bathymodiolus brooksi. Next base: position 870,394 of record CAVMGF010000075.1, read on the forward strand.
ATGCATATACAGAGCTTTTAAAAGTTAGCCCTCATTTCACCATTGCGGCATCTTTTGGTAATGTACACGGTGTATACAAGCCTGGTAATGTTAAATTAACGCCAACGATCTTGCGCGACTCACAAGCATTCGTGTCTGAGAAACATAATCTTGGTAAAAACTCATTAAACTTCGTATTTCACGGTGGTTCAGGATCTTCTGCCGCTGAGATTAAAGAATCAATAGGTTACGGTGTTATCAAGATGAATATCGATACTGATACACAGTGGGCTGCCTGGGACGGTATTCGTGTTTATGAAGCGGCTAACCGTGAGTTTTTGCAACAGCAAATCGGTAACCCAACTGGTGACGATGCTCCCAACAAGAAATATTACGATCCGCGTGTTTGGTTACGTCATGGACAAACATCAATGGTGACACGTTTAGAAGAAGCGTTCACAGATCTTAACTGTGTGAAGCGTTTATAAGCGCAATGATAGTCATTGCATTAATACGTGTAAGCCATGTAAGTCCAAAATACAAAAGCCAGTGAAATTGCTGGTTTTTTTGTATCTCATGGTTTAGATTTGTATATACCCATGTGACGATCGAAATGCAAAATCAGCAAGGCAAATTGTGCCGATATTTGATGCCTAAAATTGAAGTATAGTTATTATCGATTGATATTTTATAACAATGCAAACTTAAGCAAGGAGCCTTGCGCGTTGGTGCGCCAACTCGGTTTTTATATGATCGGTAGCAACCTTGCGCTCAACATTCGATGCGTACGTCCCAGTTACCTCATGCTGCGCCTTACTCTGATTATCGAGATCGCGGCCACCGTTGCATTTTTTCGTTGCATGGGTATAAAATCCTAAATAAAGGATCCTGAAAGAACAACCGCACCCTGATGTAATGCTATGCCGAGAGCAATCATATTAACGTGCAATGTTATCGAGACAATTGCAATAAACAATTTTTTTTCGGTTTAAATAATGCGCCTAAAAATGTAAAAAAATCAGTTAATAATGAACTTTCTAAATTGGATTCAAAACTTAAATATGTGCTGAGCTTTTCAGGTGTTATGTGCAAGGTGAAGTAGTGATCATTAGCGATAGCGTTGACCGAATACCCTCTAGGCTTGAAACTGAAAGCGTCAATGTTAAACTGTGGAAAAAAATGCTTCAGCGCTAGTTGGTTATTGATCCATTGAACTGGCACACCGCCTTTTTGTAATTGTTGTGCAAAATCACTTTTGAGTTGATGTAACATCAATATTTGCTGTGTCGCGTTAGATAACGGCACTGTACCATGTTGGTACAAAAGGCCAGAATAATTTTTTTGTAACATTTTTATTTCCCCTGCGAGCTGCTTATTTAAAATGGCACAATCATCCATAAATTGGCTTTTTTGTTTTTCAGGTCGCAAGGTTTGATGTCTTTGAAATATAAGTGATGTTATCTCTTTTAATGTTACTTGTTGTAAAAAAAACAGTGCTGAATTTAAGATATGTGTATCACCACAAGTTATCAATAGCAGTTTATTAGGCCAAATAAAAAGGCTCGATTCAGAAAGTAAAAATGCTTTGCTGCTCTGATGTTGCATTGCTGATAAAATATATGCACCAGCTTGTTTGACGAATGTTTCCCAAAAATCATGGGGAAAATCTAAAAGGTTAATTGTTGCGGTGCAAATTTCTAAACGTTTTTCTGCACCTTCATAAAACATCATACAAATTTCCTTGCTGGTGGGCATTCTAAATTATACCCAACGGGTAGTTCATATTGAAAGTTTATCGCATCACAGCTTTAATTTCATGTAATCATTTTGTTAATATATTAATAACCTGCATTCTGTTAATATATTAATAGCCTGAATTCTGGATAAGCAAAAATATCAGCACTGGGTATTACTATTAATTATAAACAACAGAGCTCTTTAACCTGAACTCTCGTAAAATATCAATCAACACAAGGAATAAATATGGAAATTTTAGTGACAGGAGGAGCCGGCTACATTGGTTCTCATACTGTTTTAGAGCTTTTAAACTCAGGGGAAAAGGTTGTGGTTGTTGACAATCTTTGTAACTCGTCGAAGGAGTCACTGCTAAGAGTTGAAAATATTACGGGTAAAAAATGTCAATTTTATCATGGTGATATTTTAGATAAAGGCTTTCTAGATTCTATTTTTGCTAAACATAATATTGATTGCGTGATCCACTTTGCTGGTTTAAAAGCGGTTGGTGAATCAGTTGCAAAACCTATTGCTTATTATCAAAATAATGTGCAGGGTGCACTTACTTTACTTGATGCTATGAGCAAGGCAAATGTTTATCGTTTGGTCTTTAGCTCATCAGCAACTGTTTATGGCTCCCCGGCAATGCTTCCAATCACAGAAGATTTCCCTCTCGGTAACACCACAAATCCTTACGGTACTTCTAAGTTAATGGTTGAGATGCTGCTTCAAGACGTTGCAAAATCAGATCGCCGTTGGGCATTTGCAATTTTACGTTACTTTAATCCTGTAGGCGCACATATTTCAGGACAAATTGGTGAAGATTGCAACGGTATTCCAAATAATTTATTACCTTATATCGCAAAAGTAGCTGTTGGAAAACTAAAATCACTTACTGTTTTTGGTGATGATTACGATACCAAAGATGGTACGGGTGTGCGAGATTATATTCATGTGGTTGATTTGGCGTTGGGGCATTTAAAAGCGTTAAATAAAGTCATTCAAAAGAAAGGAGTGCATATTTACAATCTTGGGACAGGTAATGGTTATAGCGTTTTGGAAATAATTAAAGAATTTGAAAAGGCAAGCTCTCGTACTATCGCTTATACTATCGCTGCGCGTCGAGAAGGAGATATTAGCGCTTGTTATGCAGATCCTCAAAAGGCGTTTAATGAACTTGGTTGGAGAGCTGAGTTGGGACTTAAACGCATGATGGAAGACACATGGCGTTGGCAGTCAGCTAACCCTCAAGGTTATCTCGCATATTCACACGCGCTTTATTAAATAGTTTAAGGTAACATGGGTATACACATTTTAGCGTGCAATTTAAGATTGTCGTAATGGCTTAAAAAGGAGCTGATTTTGTCGTATAATTTTCAACAAAGATTAGTAATTATTGCAAAACAGTCGCAATTACTTGTAGGTTTTGGTCGAGGCGTAGAGCGTGAAGCACTGCGGATCAGATCCAATGGTAGCTTATCTCAAAAATCACATCCTTATGCCTTCGGTAGTGCGTTAACGCATGAGTTGATCACTATGGATTATGCTGAAAGTTTGCTCGAATTGATCACACCTGTTGCAAAAAATGTTGATCAACTTTTTGATTACCTTAATGATATTCACCATTATGTAGCAAGTACTCTTGAAGAAAACGAAATGCTTTGGCCGATGTCAATGCCATGTTTTGTAGATCGTGAAGATGATATTGAGATTGCACAATTTGGTACATCAAATATTGGAATGATGAAAACAATTTATCGCCAAGGATTAAAAAATCGTTATGGTAGTATGATGCAAATGATAGCAGGGGTGCATTATAATTTTTCATTTCCTAAAGATTTTTGGCAACTTTGGAAAACCGTACACCAATCAAATTTAACAGGCAAAGAGCTACAATCAGCAGGATATCTAGGACTAACTCGTAATTATTTACGTTATGGATGGGTTATTCCTTACCTATTTGGCGTCTCACCGACCATTTGCAAATCTTTTTTAGGCAAGGGCAGAGAAACCAAGCTTAACTTTGAAAACATTGGTGATGGTATGATTTGTGTACCTTATGCAACATCGCTACGTATGAGCGATTTGGGTTATACCAGCGCCGCGCAAGCTGGGTTAAAGATTAACTATAATACGCTAGATGAATATCGCAGTAGTGTGCGCAATGCGCTGCATAAAAAAACAACAGAGTTTGAGTCTATTGGCATCAAAGTTGATGGGAAATATAACCAATTAAATGATAATATTTTACAAATAGAAAACGAATTATATTCATCTATTCGCCCTAAGCGCGTACAGAAACAAGGTGAAACCCCCTTACAAGCACTTAATGATCACGGTATAGAATATATTGAAATAAGGTCACTTGATGTTAACCCATTTTCTAGTGTAGGTTTAACAAAACAGCAGGTTAATTTTATTGATGTGTTTTTAATTTGGTGCGCAATCAAAGGATCTGCCCCTTTTTCTGATGCAGAGGCATTACATTTTAAATCTAACTTTAATGATATTGTCACGGATGGACGAAACCCTAAATTAACATTAGAGATTGACGGTAAGGATCAGTCAGTTGCAAAGTGGGGTGCATGGATCACCAATGAGCTTAAAGAGCTCGCTGTTATTTTGGATAAAAATACAGATTGTTATGAATGTGCAATCAATGATATCGCCCCACAATTTGCAGATCCCAACTTGACCAGTTCAGCGCGTATACTGGCAGATTTTAAAGATAAAAACACCGAATACACAGGCTTAGCATTGCATTTATCAAGAGAGTATAAACAGCAGTTAATTGATTTGCCTTACAGTACTTATTCGCAAGAGTATTTTGAAAATGCACGTAAAATATCAATTGAAAAACAACAACAACTAGAAAAAAATGACAGCCAAAATTTTGATGAATTTTTAAGAGAATACTTTATAAATGCTGAAAAATTAAGCTCGAAGTGTTAGCTGCATTATCAATCAAGGTTTATATCCATGCTATTGAAATGTAAGGTCACATGGGTATATACCCATGCTATCCAGAAATGCAAAATCAGGGTAGCAAATTGGCCTCTGATTTGATGCATAAAATTGCAGGGACGTTATTATCAATAGGTATTTTATAACGGTGCAAACTTAAATAAGGGGCCTTGTTGGTTGGTGCTGGCTAGGTTTTTATATGATCGGGCGCAGCTAAAGTTTGCCATTCGAGAAGCACGGTCTCATTAGCTTATGCTGCGCCTTATCTTTGATTATCGAATCCATGCCGACCTTGCATTTTTACAAAGCATGGGCATATAACAAGAGATGCTAGTCACATCGCTTGTTATATCGGCATGTGCTTTTATTATTCATTTTGAAGGGCTATGAGTTTATATCGCCCAGATGGTTATTATTACTGGGACGCAGCACCTATTGGAACACAGCACCTTCAGGCTCAAGAGACATAGCCCGACCATTTATATCAAAACTGCCTTGATAATCGCCCATTTTAAGTTCTTTACTGCCATCAGTCGCGGTGGAAATTTTAAATATATCAGGTACTTGTGTGCCAATATTAAGGGTTTCTATGGCTTTTGGTATATCAGAGATGTCTTTCCAAACATCCTTCGGCCAGTCTGTTTGCCCATAGCCGTAATATAATTCTTCTACAGCAATGTCATGAAGCTCTTTTCCCTTGAAGAAGGGGGCAAAATTTAGATTCTGTGGATTCATTTGTACCTTGGTGGTCTTGATACCTATCTGGGTATGCTCATTGGCCGCCCCTTTGTTTATCACTTTACCTACAACAATGTCGGCATCGATTGCCACTTGGTATATGATAAGATCATCATTCGAACAATGCGCCGACGAATTCGAGTAAAAATCAATCAATGTTGTTAGTTTGTTGCCCTCGAAATCCAAGGATTTCCTCTGTGGATAGTAACTATGTCCTTTTGCTATGCGGCAGGGATACGTCCATTTACCAATCAGCACCGCCGCTTGCGCCGTTTGCGTTGGGATTGTCTTTTGCTGTTTGATAGCTGTGATGCTACCTGCAAGCGATATAGGTCTGTTATCGCTATCTGCATTGCCCCCCTGAGCGCCCAGTTTGAGCACTTTATGAGGAGTGCCATCAACCATCTCCTCGGAAATTTGGAAGATATCAGGTATTATTTGGTTAATTTTAAAGTTTGTGTTAGCTACAGTTGTAGTTGATAGATCTATCCAGTAATGAAGAAGCCAAAGTCTCCTATACCCATAGTATATAGACCCATTCCCCGTATAACTAGTATTATCAAATAAGTTCTCGATGGTGTTATTCATTGCAGCTAGGATTACTCTTGTGCGGGTGATATCTATCTTGGTATGGCCGGTCGCCGTGCCTGGGTTTACCGCTTCGCCGAGCGCAATGTTAGCAGTAATCCGCGCGCGAAGTGCTTCCGCTCTGTGCTTGCAATTAGTATTTTGCTGGTAAAAAAACTTGGTTGTGGTGAGTGTATTGTCCTTGAAGTTAAAGGTATCTTGCTCATCATAACCAGCTAGATTATTTGATGCGGAGCAGCGCGTGCTCCATAAACCATCAAGTGACTGTGATACTGGTGGCGGCTGAGTTACTGGATTCTGCGCAGTAGAGCCTCCATCTCCGCCACAGGCAGTTAGCATAAGCATGCCCATAAAAAAAACTGTAAGTTGTAATTTGTGGTTAACTTTCATCTGGTATATCCTTATACATTATGATTAAAATCCACTCTATCTTTTTAACATACTACATCCTGCATATAAATTAACCATAAATAAAATTGTAAAGTGTGAGTTGAGTGATACTTATCGCTGTTATCATGCACAATGCGAGGCTCATATTTTAGCTTTAAATGCAGGCTTTGGTTTAGCGTTTGCCAATGGTTATAATTATAGGAGTTACACCTTAACTGTGAGGATCGCCATGGTAACCAGCAAAGCATTTTTAGCTTGTCTTTTTATGCTGCCTTTGCACAAAACAGGGCTATAAACCTTGCTGTGGCTGACACGCACCAGATGAGTTTGAAAACAAGCGATGCTAGGCGCATTGCTTGTTGTATTGGCAGGTGATTTTATTATTCATTTTGGGCGATGAGTTTATACCCATGTGACGATCAAAATGCAAGGTCGGCATGGACAGATGATTGATGATAAGGCGCAATCGAGGTAATGGGTGACGTCTGCATAGAATAGCAAGCTTTGGCTGCGCCCGATCATATAAAAACCGAGTCTGGCTAGAAGGGCGCTACTCCTTGTTTAAGTTTGCATCATTATAAAATACCTATTGAGAATAACTTCCTTTAAATTTTAGCCCAGGCACCTCGGCACAATTGGGCTTGCTGATATTGCATTTCGGGGTAGCATGGGTATATACCGCCCTGATGGCTATTTCGGCTGGAACACAGCACCTTCAGGCTCAAGAGACATCGCCCGACCATTTATATCAAAATTGCCTTGATAATCGCCCATTTTGAGCACTTTATGACTCCCTTTATCAGTAGTCACTGTGGAAATGTTAAAGATATCAGGCACTTGTGTGCCAATATTAAGGTTTTCTATAGCATTTGGTGCACTGGAGATGTCTTTCCATTTATCTTGTTGCCAGTCTGTTAGCCCATAGCCATTATATATATCTGTTATACGAGTGTTATAAAAATTATCCTTATTAAACTTACTGTTTGAGGTAAAAATATATCCTGGTTCCAGCTTTATTTCTACCTTGGTGGTCTTGATACCGATCTGGGTATGCTCGTTGGCCGCCCCTTTGTTTATCACCTTCCCCTGCACAATGTTATCCTCAATTTTCACTTTATATAGGAGCGTCGCATGATCCGCACAAAGCTGCGTCGTAATACTAATACCGTAAAAATCAATCACTGTTATTAGTTTGTTGCCCTCGAAATCCAAGGATTTCCTCTGTGGATAGTAACTATGTCCTTTTGCTATGCGGCAGGGATACGTCCATTTACCAATCAGCACCGCCGCTTGCGCCGTTTGCGTTGGGGTTGTCTTTTGCTGTTTGATAGCTGTGATGCTACCTGCAAGCGATATAGGTCTGTTATCGCTATCTGCATTGCCCCCCTGAGCGCCCAGTTTGAGCACTTTATGAGTAGTGCCATCAACCATCTTTTTGGAAATTTGGAAGATATCAGGTATTACTTGGTTAATTTTAAAGTTTGTTTTGGCATCCTCGCTAATTGAGATATTTTTCCAGTAGAGAGCTCGCCAGCCTGTGATTCCATATCCATTGTATATAGACTCATTACTGGTGTGAGCCGCATTATTAAGTAAGGCTGTAAGAGTGCTATT
>CAVMGF010000075.1:878600-1129799 GCA_963680875.1 Bathymodiolus brooksi
CATAGGATCTAGGATTACTCTTGTGCGGGTGATATCTATCTTGGTATGCCCTGTATCCGTGCCTAGGTTTACCTCTTTACCGAGCGCAATACTGGCCGTAATACGCGCGCGAAGCACTTCATCGCTATGTTTGCAATTAGTATCCTGCTGGTAAAAAACTTGGTTGTGGTGAGTGTATTGCCCTTGAAGTTAAAGGTATCTTGCTCATCATAACCCGCTAGATTATTTGATGCGGAGCAGCGCGTGCTCCATAAACCATCAAGTGACTGTGATACTGGTGGTGGCGGCGGCGGAGTTACCGGCTTTGAGTCATTTCCTCCGCCACAGGCGGTTAGCATGAGCATACCCATAAAAACAGCTATAAGTTGTAATTTGTGGTTAACTTTCATCTGGTATATCCTTGTACATTATGATTAAAATCTAACTTTTTTAACATGCTACATCCAGCGCATAAATTAGCCATAAATTAAGTTGTAAAGTGTGAACTGATGGATATTTATGCAGTTATCATGCAAAATGCGCGGTTGATATTTTAGCTTTAAATACAGGGTTTGACTTAGTGTTTGCCAAGGGTTGGCATTACACCAATTGCCCCTTAACTGTGAGGATCTGCATTGCAACCAGCAAAGCATTTTTAGCTTGTCTTTTTATGCTGCCTTTGCACAAAACAGGGCTATAAACCTTGCTGTGGCTGACACGCACCAGATGAGTTTGAAAACAAGCGATGCTAGGCGCATTGCTTGTTGTATTGGCAGGTGATTTTATTATTCATTTTGGGCGATGAGTTTATACCGCCCTGATGGCTATTTCGGCTGGAACACAGCACCTTCAGGCTCAAGAGACATCGCCCGACCATTTATATCAAAACTGCCTTTATAATAACCCATTTTGAGCACTTTATGACTCCCGTTATCAGTCGTCACTGTGGAAATGTTAAAGATATCAGGAACTTGTCTGCCAATATTAAGGGCTGTTATGGCATTTGGTACACTGGAGATGTCTTTCCATTTATCTTTTTGCCAGTCTGTTTGCCCATAGCCATTATATATATCTGTTATACGAGTGTTATAAAAATTAGCCTCATTAAAATCACTGCCTATGACAGTAAAAGAACTTGGACCCAGCTTTATTTCTACCTTGGTGGTCTTGATACCGATCTGGGTATGCTCGTTGGCCGCGCCTTTGTTTATCACCTTCCCCTGCACAATGTCAGCATAAATTTTCACTTTAGATATTTGATTCGCACAAAGCTGCGACGTAATAGTGTAAAAATCAATCACTGTTATTAGTTTGTTGCCCTCGAAATCCAAGGATTTCCTCTGTGGATAGTAACGATCCCCGTTTGTTATGCGGCAGGGATACGTCCATTTACCTATCAGCACCGCCGCTTGCGCCGTTTGCGTTGGGGTTGTCTTTTGCTGTTTGATAGCTGTGATGCTACCTGCAAGCGCGATAGGTCTGTTATCGCTATCTGCATTGCCCCCCTGAGCGCCCAGTTTGAGCACTTTATGAGTAGTGCCATCAACCATCTTTTTGGAAATTTGGAAGATATCAGGTATTACTTGGTTAATTTTAAAGTTTGTTTTGGCATCCTCGCTAATTGAGATATTTTTCCAGTAGAGAGCTCGCCAGCCTGTGATTCCATATCCATTGTATATAGACTCATTACTGGTGTGAGCCGCATTATTAAGTAAGGCTGTAAGAGTGCTATTCATAGGATCTAGGATTACTCTTGTGCGGGTGATATCTATCTTGGTATGCCCTGTATCCGTGCCTAGGTTTACCTCTTTACCGAGCGCAATACTGGCCGTAATCCGCGCACGAAGCACTTCATCGCTATGTTTGCAATTAGTATCCTGCTGGTAAAAAAACTTGGTTGTGGTGAGTGTATTGCCCTTGAAGTTAAAGGTATCTTGCTCATCATAACCCGCTAGATTATTTGATGCGGAGCAGCGCGTGCTCCATAAACCATCAAGTGACTGTGATACTGGTGGCGGCGGCGGCGGAGTTACCGGCTTTGAGTCATTTCCTCCGCCACAGGCGGTTAGCATGAGCATACCCATAAAAACAGCTATAAGTTGTAATTTGTGGTTAACTTTCATCTGGTATATCCTTGTACATTATGATTAAAATACAACTTTGTAACATACTACATACTACATACTACATACTACATACTACATACTACATCCTACATCCTGCATATAAATTAACCATAAATAAAATTGTAAAGTGTGAGTTGAGTGATACTTATCGCCGTTATCATGCACAATGCGAGGCTCATATTTTAGCTTTAAATGCAGGCTTTGGTTTAGCGTTTGCCAATGGTTATAATTATAGGAGTTGCACCTTAACTGTGAGGATCGTCATTACAATCAGCAAAGTATTTTTAGCTTGTCTTTTTAGCTTGTCTTTTTATGTTGCCTTTGCATGTTGTCTTTTCACAAGGCATGGCTATAAATCTTGCTGTGGCTGACACGCACCAGATGAGTTTGAAAACAAGCGATGCTAGGCGCATTGCTTGTTGTATTGGCAGGTGATTTTATTATTCATTTTGGGCGATGAGTTTATACCCATGTGACGATCAAAATGCAAGGTCGGCATGGACAGATGATTGATGATAAGGTGCAATCGAGGTAATGGGTGACGTCTGCATAGAATAGCAAGTTTTGGCTGCGCCCGATCATATAAAAACCGCGTCTGGCCAGAAGGGCGCTACTCCTTGTTTAAGTTTGCATCATTATAAAATACCTATTGAGAATAACTTCCTTTAAATTTTAGCCCAGGCACCTCGGCACAATTGGGCTTGCTGATATTGCATTTCGGGGTAGCATGGGTATATACCTCCCTGCTGGCTATTTCGGCTGGAATACAGCGCCTTTAGCCTCAAGCGACATAGCCCTACCATTTATATCAAAATTGCCTTTATAATCACCAATTTTGAGCACTTTATGACTCCCTTTATCAGTAGTCACTGTGGAAATGTTAAAGATATCAGGCACTTGTGTGCCAATATTAAGGTTTTCTATAGCATTGGGTATATCAGAGACGTCTTTCCAAGCATCGACCCGCCAGTCTTTTTGCCCATAGCCACCATATATATCTTTTATAGCAGCGACATAGAGATCTTCGTTATTGAAGGTCACGCGCATGTAATAGGCATGTTGTGGCTTAATTTTTATATTGGTGGTCTTGATACCTATCTGGGTATGCTCATTGGCCGCGCCTTTGTTTATCACCTTACCCACAACAATGTCCGCCTCGATTTTCACTTGGTATATAGGATAACGGCTACAATTTAGGGGGGCGTTGCTAGTGTTATAATAAAAAGAAATAACTGTTGTTAGTTTGTTGCCCATGAAATCCAAAGTTGAGATCTGCCCAGCGGCTAAGCTACCTTTTGAGTAGCGACAGTTATACTTCCATTTACCTATCAGCCCAGTTGCTTGGGCAGTTTGCGTTTCTATTGTTTTTTTCGGCATGAACGCTGTGATGCTAGTAGCAAGCGCGAGGGGCCTGCCATAGCTATCTACATTGCCACCCTGAGCTCCCAGTTTGAGCACTTTATGAGTAGTGCCATCAACCATTTTTTCGGAAATTTGGAAGATATCAAGCACTGATTGGTAAATTTTAAAGTTTGTTTTGGCAGCTTCGATACTTGAGAGGTCTTTCCAGTAACCAGTCAACCATTCTTTCCCATATCCATAGTATATAGAATCATTACCCGTGTGACTCGCATTATTAAGTAAGTCCTGAATAGTATCATTCATTGCAACTAGCCTTATTTTTGTGCCCCGGATATCTATCTTGGTATGCGCAGCAGGTGTGCCTATGTTTATCGTTGCGCCAAGCGTAATGTCAGAATTGATCCGCTCGCGAAGCGCTTCCTCGCTATGTTTGCAAATTTGTGGGTTATTCGTATCGCGCGTATAAAAAGTCTTGATTGTGGTTAGTTTATTACCCTTGAAGTTAAATATTTGCTGCTCATCATAATCCGTTAGCTCGGTTGATGCTTGGCAGGCAGTGCGCCATGAGCCATCAAGTGGTGATGGCGCTGCTGGGTTTGGCGCTGCTGGGTTTGGCGCTGCTGGGTTTGGCGCTGCTGGGTTTGGCGCGGCTGGGTTTGGCGCTGCTGGGTTTGGAGCTGCAGGCGTTGGTGCAGTAGAGCTTCCACCACCACAGGCAGTTAGCATGAGCATACCCATAAAAACAGCTATAAGTTGTAATTTGTGGTTAACTTTCATCTGGTATATCCTTATACATTATGATTAAAATCTACTCTAACCTTTTAACATACTACACCCAGCGCATAAATTAAGCATTAATTAAGTATAAATTAACTATAAATTAACTATAAATTAACTATAAATTAACTATAAATTAACTATAAATTAACTATAAATTAACTATAAATTAAGTTGTAAAGTGTGAGTTTAGTGATACTTATAGCCGTTATCATGGCAATGCGTGGCTGAGATTTTAGCTTTAAATGCAGTCTTTGGTTTAGCGTTTGCCAAGGGTTATAATTATAGGAGTTGCACCTTAACTATTAGGATCTGCATGGTAACCAGCAAAGTATTTTAGCTTGTCTTTTTATGCTGCCTTTGCACAAAACAGGGCTATAAACCTTGCTGTGGCTGACACGTACCAGATGAGTTTGAAAACAAGCGATGCTAGGCGCATTGCTTGTTGTATTGGCAGGTGATTTTATTATTCATTTTGGGCGATGAGTTTATACCCATGTGACGATCAAAATGCAAGGTCGGCATGGACAGATGATTGATGATAAGGCGCAATCGAGGTAATGGGTGACGTCTGCATAGAATAGCAAGCTTTGGCTGCGCCCGATCATATAAAAACCGAGTCTGGCCAGAAGGGAGCTACTCCTTGTTTAAGTTTGCATCATTATAAAATACCTATTGAGAATAACTTCCTTTAAATTTTAGCCCAGGCACCTCGGCACAATTGGGCTTGCTGATATTGCATTTCGGGGTCGCATGGGTATATACCGCCCTGCTGGTTATTTCGGCTGGAATACAGCACCTTTAGCCTCAAGCGACATAGCCCGACCATTTATATCAAAACTGCCTTTATAATAACCCATTTTGAGCACTTTATGACTCCCGTTATCAGTCGTCACTGTGGAAATGTTAAAGATATCAGGCGCTTGTGTGCCAATATTAAGGGCTGTTATGGCATTTGGTACCAGCGAGATATTTTTCCAAGCATTGCTCTTCCAGCCTGTTTGCCCATAGCCATGATATAAATTTTTTATATTATCGTCCGCACTATTTTTGGTATTGATTTTGGCACTGTACTCTATCTCCCCATTTGCAGACGTTACCTTGGTATTTGATGGCTTTATTTCTACCTTGGTGGCCTTGATACCGATCTGGGTATGCTCATTGGCCTCGCCTTTGTTTATCACCTTACCCACAACAATGTCCGCCTCGATTTTTACTTGGTATAGGGGGGTCTCGGTCTCGTTGCATCCGGTGTTTGTATCTCGAGAATAATAAAAAGAAATTAATGTTGTTAGTTTGTTGCCCATGAAATCCAAGGTTGAGCTCTGCACTAGGTTGTCCCCTTTTGATAAGCGACAGTTATACTTCCATTGACCAGTAAGTCCAGCAGCTTGCGCCGTTTGCGCTGTGGTTGTCTTTTGCTGTTTGATGGCTATTATGCTATTATCAAGTGCGAGAGGCCGTCCATCGCTATCTACATTGCCACCCTTAATACCAAATTTAAGTACTTTATGAGTAGTGCCATCAACCATTTTTTTGGAAATTTGCAAGATATCAGGCTCTGATTGGTCAATTTTAAAGTTTGTTCTGGCATCTGGTATACTCGAGATGTCTTTCCTGTAGTAGACCCACCATTTTTTTCCATACCCATTGTATATAGACTGCTTACTGGTGTGACTAGCACTATTAAATAAGGCTTCAGAAGTGCCATCCATTGGAACTAGGATTACTTTTGTGGGAGTGATCTTTATCTTGCTATGCTCGGCCTCCATGGCTGGGTTTACCGTTGCACCGAACTCAATGTTAGCAGTTTCCTGCACGCGAAGTGCTTCGTCTACATATTCGCAAGTTTGTGAGGCATTCGTATATCTCTCGTAAAAAAACTTGGTTGTGGTGAGTGTATTACCCTTGAAGTTAAATATTTGTTGCTCATCATAATCAGTTAGCTCGGTTGATGCTTGGCAGCGAGTCCTCCATGAGCCATCAAGTGGCGATGGCGCTACTGGGTTTGGCGCTGCTGGGTTTGGCGCTGCTGGGTTTGGCGCTGCTGGGTTTGGCGCTACTGGGTTTGGCGCTGCAGGCGTTGGCGCAGTAGAGCTTCCTCCACAGGCAGTTAGCATGAGCATACCCATAAAAACAGCTATAAGCTGTAATTTGTTGTTAAGTTTCATCTTGTTCGTCCTTGTACATTATGATTAAAATATAACTTTTTAACATGTTACATCCAGCGCATAAATTAGCCATAAATTAAGTTGTAAAGTGTGAGCTGATGGATATTTATGCAGTTATCATGCAAAATGCGCGGTTGATATTTTAGCTTTAAATACAGGGTTTGACTTAGGGTTTACCAATGGTTGGCATTACACCAATTGCCCCTTAACTGTGAGGATCGCCATGGCAATCAGCAAAGCATTTTTAGCTTGTCTTTTTATGCTGGCTTTGTATGTTGCTTTCACAAAACATGGGTATAAACGTTGCACGGACTGACACGGATTAGATGAGTTTTAAAACAAGCGATGCTAACTGAGCCGCTTGTTGTATTGGCAGGTAATTTTATTATTCATTTTGGGCGATGATTTTATACCGCCCTGATGGCTATTTCGGCTGGAACACAGCACCTTCAGGCTCAAGCGACATAGCCCTACCATTTATATCAAAGCGGCCTTGATAATAACCCATTTTGAGCACTTTATGACTCCCGTTATCAGTCGTCTCGGTGGAAATTTTAAAGATATCAGGAACTTCTGTGCCAATATTAAGGGTTTCTATGGCATCTGGTATTTTGGAGATGTCTTTCCATTTATCTTTTTGCCAGTCTGTTTGCCCATATCCATTATATATATCTGTTATAAGAGTGTTATAAAAATTAGCCTCATTAAAATCACTGCCTGTGAAATCAAAATATCCTGGATCCAGCTTTATTTCTACCTTGGTGGTCTTGATACCGATCTGGGTATGCTCGTTGGCCGCGCCTTTGTTTATCACCTTCCCCTGCACAATGTCAGCATAAATTTTCACTTTATATATGGGGCCCGAATCACTCGCACAATGCGGCGTCGAACTCGTGTAAAAATCAATCACTGTTATTAGTTTGTTGCCCTCGAAATCCAAGGTTTTCCTCTGTGGCTCGTAAAGATCCCCGTTTGCTATGCGGCAGGGATACTTCCATTTACCTATCAGTCCAGCATCTTGCGCCGTTTGCGTTGGGGTTGTCTTTTGCTGTTTGATAGCTGTGATGCTACCTGCAAGCGAGATAGGTCTGTGATCGCTATCTACATTGCCCCCCTGAGCGCCCAGTTTGAGTACTTTATGAGTTGTGCCATCAACCATATTTTTGGAAATTTGGAAGATATCAGGTATTACTTGGTTAATTTTAAAGTTTGTTTTGGCATCCTCGCTAATTGAGATATTTTTCCAGTAGAGAGCTCGCCAGCCTGTGATTCCATATCCATTGTATATAGACTCATTACTGGTGTGAGCCGCATTATTAAGTAAGGCTGTAAGAGTGCTATTCATAGGATCTAGGATTACTCTTGTGCGGGTGATATCTATCTTGGTATGCCCTGTATCCGTGCCTAGGTTTACCTCTTTACCGAGCGCAATACCGGCCGTAATCCGCGCGCGAAGCACTTCATCGCTATGTTTGCAATTAGTATCCTGCTGGTAAAAAAACTTGGTTATGGTGAGTGTATTGCCCTTGAAGTTAAAGGTATCCTGCTCATCATAACCAGCTAGATTATTTGATGCTGAGCAGCTAGTCATCCATGAGCCCTCAAGTGACTGTGATACTGGTGGCGGCGGCGGCGGAGTTACCGGCTTTGAGTCATTTCCTCCGCCACAGGCAGTTAGCATAAGCATGCCCATAAAAAAAACTGTAAGTTGTAATTTGTGGTTAACTTTCATCTGGTATATCCTTATACATTATGATTAAAATCTACTCTAACCTTTTAACATACTACACCCAGCGCATAAATTAAGCATAAATTAAGCATTAATTAAGTATAAATTAACTATAAATTAAGTTGTAAAGTGTGAGTTGAGTGATACTTATCGCCGTTATCATGCACAATGCGAGGCTCATATTTTAGCTTTAAATGCAGGCTTTGGTTTAGCGTTTGCCAATGGTTATAATTATAGGAGTTACACCTTAACTGTGAGGATCTGCATGGTAACCAGCAAAGCATTTTTAGCTTGTCTTTTTATGCTGCCTTTGCACAAAACAGGGCTATAAACGTTGCTGTGGCTGACACGCACCAGATGAGTTTGAAAACAAGCGATGCTAGGCGCATTGCTTGTTGTATTGGCAGGTAATTTTATTATTCATTTTGGGCGATGAGTTTATACCCATGTGACGATCAAAATGCAAGGTCGGCATGGACAGATGATTGATGATAAGGCGCAATCGAGGTAATGGGTGACGTCTGCATAGAATAGCAAGCTTTGGCTGCGCCCGATCATATAAAAACCGAGTCTGGCCAGAAGGGAGCTACTCCTTGTTTAAGTTTGCATCATTATAAAATACCTATTGAGAATAACTTCCTTTAAATTTTAGCCCAGGCACCTCGGCACAATTGGGCTTGCTGATATTGCATTTCGGGGTAGCATGGGTATATACCGCCCTGCTGGTTATTTCGGCTGGAATACAGCACCTTTAGCCTCAAGCGACATAGCCCGACCATTTATATCAAAACTGCCTTTATAATAACCCATTTTGAGCACTTTATGACTCCCGTTATCAGTCGTCACTGTGGAAATGTTAAAGATATCAGGCACTTGTGTGCCAATATTAAGGGCTGTTATGGCATTTGGTACCAGCGAGATATTTTTCCAAGCATTGCTCTTCCAGCCTGTTTGCCCATAGCCATGATATAAATTTTTTATATTATCGTCCGCACTATTTTTGGTATTGATTTTGGCACTGTACTCTATCTCCCCATTTGCAGACGTTACCTTGGTATTTGATGGCTTTATTTCTACCTTGGTGGCCTTGATACCGATCTGGGTATGCTCATTGGCCTCGCCTTTGTTTATCACCTTACCCACAACAATGTCCGCCTCTATTTTTACTTGGTATAGGGGGGTCTCGGTATCGTTGCATCCGGTGTTTGTATCTCGAGAATAATAAAAAGAAATTAATGTTGTTAGTTTGTTGCCTATGAAATCTAAGGTTGAGCTCTGTAATATGACGTCCCCTTTTGCGTAGCGGCAGTCATACTTCCATTGACCAATTAGTCCCGCAGCTTGTGCCGTTTGCGCTGTGGTTGTCTTTTGCTGTTTGATGGCTGTTATGCTATTATCAAGCGCGAGAGGCCTGCCATCGCTATCTACATTGACACCCTTAATACCAAATTTAAGTACTTTATGAGTAGTGCCATCAGCCATCTTTTCGGAAATTTGCAAGATATCAGGCTCTGATTGGTCAATTTTAAAGTTTGTTCTGGCATCTGGTATACTCGAGATGTCTTTCTTGTAGTAAAACTTCCATTTTTTCCCATATCCATAGTAAATAGACCCATTACCAGTAAAACTAGTATTATTAAAGTTGTTCCAAAAATAGTATTTTAGTACAATTAGGATTACTTTTGTGCGCCGGATATTTATCTTGGTATGCTCGGCCGCCATGCCTGGGTTTACCGTTGCGCCGAGCGTAATGTCAGCGACTTCCCGCGCTTGAAGTGCTTGCTGCAGGTATGTGCAAGTTTGTGGATCATTCGCATCGCGCGTATAAAAAGTCTTGTTTGTGGTGAGTGTATTACCCTTGAAGTTAAATATTTGTTGCTCATCATAATCAGTTAGCTCGGTTGATGCTTGGCAGCGAGTCCTCCATGAGCCATCAAGTGGCGATGGCGCTACTGGGTTTGGCGCTGCAGGCGTTGGCGCAGTAGAGCTTCCTCCACAGGCAGTTAGCATGAGCATACCCATAAAAACAGCTATAAGCTGTAATTTGTTGTTAAGTTTCATCTTGTTCGTCCTTGTACATTATGATTAAAATATAACTTTAACCTTTTAACATACTACACCCAGCGCATAAATTAAGCATTAATTAAGTATAAATTAACTATAAATTAACCATAAATAAAATTGTAAAGTGAGAGTTGAGTGATACTTATAGCCGTTATCATGGCAATGCGTGGCTGAGATTTTAGCTTTAAATGCAGGCTTTGGTTTAGCGTTTACCAATGGTTGGCATTACACCAATTGCCCCTTAACTGTGAGGATCGCCATGGCAATCAGGAAAGCATTTTTGGATCGCTTTTTATGTTGCCTTTGCACAAAACAGGGCTATAAACGTTGCTCTAACTGACACGCATCGGATGAGCTTTAAAACAAAAGATGCTAACTGAGCCGCTTGTTGTATTGGCATGTAATTTTATTATTCATTTTGGGCGATGATTTTATACCGCCCAGCTGGCTATTTCGGCTGGAATACAGCACCTTTAGCCTCAAGCGACATAGCCCTGCCATTTATATCAAAAGTGCCTTTATAATAACCCATTTTGAGAACTTTATGACTCCCGTTATCAGTCGTCTCGGTGGAAATTTTAAAGATATCAGGCACTTGTGTGCCAATATTAAGCTCTGTTATGGCATTTGGTATATCGGATACGTCTTTCCAATCATTAATCCTCCAGTCTGTTTGCCCATAGCCATGATATAAGTTTGTTATAGGAACGGTATCGATATCTTGTCTATTAAATGTGCTTGTGCTAACTGTCTCCGTTGTTTTTATTTGTACCTTGGTGGTCTTGATACCTATCTGGGTATACTCTGTGCTCGAGCCTTTGTTTATCACTTTACCCAGCACAATGTCAGCCTCGGTTTCCACCTGGTATCTGTTATCACTACTATTATCACACTTTTTTGCGTTACCCTTCGGAGCAACATAAAAAGAAATGACAGTTTTTAGTTTGTCGCCCTCGAAATCTAAGGTTTTATGCTGATAATGATCTTCCCTACCTTTTGCTACGCGACAGGGATACGTCCATTGACCAATCAGTCCAGCAGCTTGCAGCGTTTGCTCTGGGGTTGTCTTTTGCTGTTTGATAGCTGTGATGCTGGTAGCAAGTGCAAGGGGCCTGCTATCGCTATCTACATTGCCACCCTGAGCGCCTAGTTTGAGTACTTTATGAGTAGTGCCATCAACCATTTTTTCGGAAATTTGGAATATATCATGCTCTGTTTTATCAATTTTAAAATTTATTCTGGCAGCATCGATACTCGAGATGTCTTGCCATTCATTACGATACCAGTTGTTTTTCCCATACCCATTGTATATAGACTCATTACCCGTATGACTAGCATTATTAAGTAAGTCATCGATAGTGTCATTCATTGGAGCTAGCCTTATTTTTGTGCGCCGGATATCTATCTTGGTATGGCCAGTCGCCGTGCCTTGGTTTACCGCTTTGCCGAGCTCAATACCAGCCGTAATCCGCTCGCGAAGCGCTTCTTCACCATGTTTGCAATTAGTATTATGCTGGTAAAAAGTCTTGGTTGTGGTGAGTTTATCGCCCTTAAAGTTAAATATTTGCTGCTCATCATAACCAGTTAGCTCGGTTGATGCTGAGCAGCTGGTCCTCCATGAGCCATCAAGTGATTGTGATGTCGGTGTTACTGGAGGAGTTATCGGATTTGGCGCAGTAGAGCTTCCACCACAGGCAGCCAACATGAGCATGCCCATAAAATATGCTATTAGCTGTAATTTGTTGTTAAGTTTCATTTTGTTCGTCCTTGTACATTATGATTAAAATATAACTTGTAACATACTACATCTAGCGCATAAATTATCCGCAAATAAAGTTTGCAGGTGTGATCTGACAGGTACTCATACCCATGCTACTTCGTGAGGCATAATCGCGTTGCATCAGAGACATGCAAACTCAATGGTTACTCTGTGGATATAAAAAATAATATTAAAATTTATAGTTCACTCCAAAACTAAGGTTTCTTAATGAAACAAGATCGGTATGTGGCGTTAGAAAAGGAAACGATTGGCTTGGAGCTGGGTATTCAACTAAAAACCAGTCCGCGTTCCACCTCGCGGTAAAAGCCACGCCACGCAATGCGGTTGGGGCATATTCAAGGCCAAGACCTGAGCGCAAAGCAAAATGTGAATCATCATCATAGAGAGATTGGCTCTCGTTTAATTGAACATGGCTTAAACCGATAAGTACAAAGGGACGAATGCCATTGTCAAAGCTATAGCCTAGATTTATTTGTCCTGTGAAAGCGGTTGGATCAGATTCTGTAGGTATAATAGCGAGTAGTAAATCGTCATATTTTAGTTGACCAAAGTTAGCGTAAGAAAGTTCAACGGAAGAAACGTGATTAAATTGATAACCAGCTAATAGCTGAAATGACGTAGCAGATGTACTGGTAGCTGAGCCCCTTGTTTGTTTCAGTTGTCCGGATCCAAGTGCTGCGCCAAGATAAAAACCTGATATTTTTTGCACTTGTACATTTTGGGTTGGGGTGATCCCCTGGTCTTGATCTGTCTCGTTATGTTCAGCTGCCTGGGCAAAGCAAGATGTCACAGTGACTAACAGCATAAATGCTAACTTATTCATGTTTCTATTCCCTTGTAGTAAATGCTAAAATGAACATCTCTTTGTGGTGGTTTTCTAACAAGTTAAAGAGTCGTTGCTATAAAAAAATAGTTTATTGGTTATGCTTGTTTTTAAATTGTTATTTGCTCATGCAGTTCCATTACCACATGCGCCGCTTGGTAATTAGTAAATCTTCAATTAGGTAATATTTAGGCGCAAAAACACAAGCTAATGAAGGTTGGCGCTGGCTCATGTATATACCCATGCAACGAAAAAATGCAACGTCAGCCGCTCACTCGATAATCAGAGTAAGGCGCAGCATGATGTAATGGGGACGTACGCATCGAATGTTGAGCGCAAGGCTGCTTGCTTAAGTTTGCATTGTTATAAAATATCAATCGATTATAACTTCCCTTCAATTTTATGCCTCGCATATCGGCACAATTTGCCTTGCTGATTTTGCATTTCGATCGTCACATGGGTATAAATAAGCATGCTAAAATTTATAACTTGCTCCGATATTAAAGCGTCTTAACATGCCAAGATCGCTATAGCTATTCGAAGATAGAATAGTGCGAGGCGGCACCTGCTTATAGTCAATTTTATACCAATCGTTGCTATAACTTGCTATAAAAGAAAGCCCGTGAAGTGCAGCCGGTGCATATTCAATACCTGCTCCAGTTCGTAGAGCAGTCGGCTCTTTCTTCTGCTCATTTGAAGATTTATCTCCAGGGTTTAAATCTAACATGCTTAATCCAATAAGTGCAAATGGGCGCAAACCACTGGTAAATGTATAGCCTATATTTGCTTGTGTGGTGAAGGCGCTTGGTGAATATTCATTGGGTAAGGTGGTGAATTGTAGTTCATTTCCATAGTTTAACTTACCAAAGTCAGCGTAAGCCAATTCAACGGCAATTATTCGGTTAAATTGATAACCACCGAATAACTCAAATGACGTTTTAGTTGAAGAGCTAATCGACCTATCTATTCTGTCTATGGCTGGGAGATCAGTATCGCGGATTTGAGTAAGTCTATTTGTACCAATTGCTGCGCCAAGATAAAAACCTGACACTTGTTGTGGTTGCACATTTTTTGCTTGATTAAAGCTTTGGTCTTGAGCTGCAGCGCTTGTTTTTGTGGCTTGAGCGGAAGATGATGCAACACCAATTGCGAGCACAGAAAGTGCGGTGGTGAATTTATTCATGTTTCATTCCTTTCCTGGCTAATTATAGAGCGTAATGAGCTGATATATTGCTCTTTACGATGCAGCTAGAAAAGCACTTTTTTGTTAATTTTTTCAAATTGCGAGCTAGCTTGCACTTTGTAGTACTGAGAATGACTAGGCGCAAAACACAAGATAATGCAGGCTGACGCTACTCATAACTATAGCAATGCTACTCAGAAATACAATATCATGGTAGCACATTGTGCAGATATGCGTGGCATAAAATTGAAGGGAAGTTATTATCAATAGGTATTTTATAACAATGCAAACTTAAACAAGGAGCCGCACCAGTTGGTGCCTAGCTCGGTTTTTATATGAAAGGAAGTAGCCCAAAGCTTGCCACTTGATGCGCACGTCCCGATTACCTCATGCGGCGTCTTATCATCGATCATAGAGTCCATACCGACGTTGCATTTTGAGGTAACATGGGTATATATCCATTTTAGAATTTATAGGTAGCACCAATATTAAAGCTCGATAAGCGAATATGATCGCTATAATCGTTAGGAAACAATAACAGGATTGGGTTGTCGGGTGCATTCTCCGAATTCATGGTAGCTAGGTCGATGGTCCAGCTAGCTCTAAAAGCCAACCCTTGAAGTATAACTGGTGCATATTCAACACCAGTACCGAGGCGGAAACCAGTCACTGAACTAGAAAAATCAGCATCATAGATATCTTTGTCGGCACCTAAGTGCAACAAGCTTATTCCAGCGAGCGCAAATGGCCTTATGCCATTGGGAAAGGTATAGCCTACATTTGTTTGTATCGAGAAAATTGTCGGTCTGGCGTGTATTTTCTGGGGCTGGTACATACCAACCGTTGGATTCCATACGAATCCCCTAAAATTCAAATTATTAATATAGCGAGTATAATCCATTTCAACTGCCACGATGCGACTAAGTTGATAACCTGCCAATAATTGGAATGATTGAGCGCCTGACGAGGCATCCTTTTCTGCAAGGCTTGCCTGATCTTGGTAATACTTAGAGTTATACTCTCCGCTATCTCGGTTAATATAAAATTTACCCGTACCTATTGAGCCGCCTATGTAATAGCCTAATACTTTTGGCACGGGGTTAATGACATCTTTTGGATATGTATCGCTTGATTCTGTGGCTTGAGCGAAAGATGATGCAACTCCAATTGCAAGCACAGAAAGTGCGAGGGTTACTTTATTCATATTTTTATTCCTTCCTTGGCTAATTGCAGAGCGTAATCTTCTATTATTATGCTCTTTATGCCTCTATTACTAAAGCACTTTTTTGTTAATTTTTTTAAATTTGCGAGTTAGCTGGCACTTTGTTGTACTGAAAATGACTAGGCGCTAAAACACAAGTTAATGAATGTTGGTACTGCTCATAACTATACCCATGTTAGAATTTATAGCTAACACCAAGATTAAAGTTCGATAGGCGGACATCATCTGTATAAGAGAAAGAAAAAATGGTATTTATAATGTTGTCTTGTTCTTGTTCCGTATCCATGGACGCATAATCGGCGGTCCAACTCGCTCTAAGGGCCCATCCTTGAAGGGTAACTGGTGCATATTCAATACCAGTACCGATGCGCAGAGCTAACACGTTATTAAAGGTATCAGCATCATAGACATCTTTGTCGGCATTCAAGTGCAAAAATCCTAGTCCAGTGAGCACAAATGGCCGGATGCCATTGGCAAAGGTATAGCCTACATTTGCTTGCGAGGCGTAAATTACCGGTTTTGCGTGTATTTGCTCGGGTAGGTACCCACCAAACCCACTAGGACCAGCAGTTTTATTCCATACGAATCCCCTAAAATTCAAATTATTAATATAATGCGTATAATCCATTTCAATTGCCACGATGCGATTAACTTGATAACCTGCCAATAATTGGAATGATTGAGCACCTGACGAGGCATCCTTTTGTGCAAGGGTTGACGAATCGGAGTAATACTTATTGGTATACTCTCCGGCATCGCGGTTAATATAAAATTTACCCGTACCTATTGTGCCGCCTATGTAAAAGCCAGATACTTTTGGTGCTTGGTTAATGATATGTTCTTGACCTGTATCGCTTAATTCGGAGCCTTGAGCGAAAGATGATGCAACACCAAATGTAAGAACAGAGAGTGCGATGCTTAATTTATTCATGTTTTTATTCCATTGTTTGCTAATTACATAGTGTAATACCCTACCATACTGCTCTTTGCGGGCCTATTAAGAAAGCACTTTTTTGTTAATTTTTTTAAACTTGCGAGTTAGCCTGCACTTTGTTGTATTGAAAATGACTAGGCGCTAAAACACAAGCTAATGAAGGTTGGCGCAGCTCATAACTATACCCATGTTAGAATTTATAGCTAACACCAAGATTAAAGTTCGATAGGCCACTACGATTAAAGTTCGATTGGTCATCATTATCA
Source organism: Bathymodiolus brooksi (assembly GCA_963680875.1). NCBI lineage: Eukaryota > Metazoa > Mollusca > Bivalvia > Mytilida > Modiolidae > Bathymodiolus > Bathymodiolus brooksi. The sequence goes on from CAVMGF010000075.1 coordinate 895,017, forward strand.
TCATCATCATCATCATCACCGCGACTGTTAGGAGTATGGATATTTTCAATTATGCTGTGTTTGCTTGTCCTATACACGATAGTCAAGTCGGCGGTCCAGCTCGCTCTAAGGGCCCACCCTTGAAGTATAACTGGTGCATATTCAACACCAGTACCGATGCGATGAACTAACATGTCACTAAAGGTATCAGCATAATAGACATCTTTGTCGGCATTTAAGTACAAAAATCCTAGTCCAACGAGTGCAAATGGCCTGATGCCATTGGCAAAGGTATAGCCTACATTTGCTTGCATGATGTAAACTCTCGGTTTGGCGTGTATTTGCTCGGTCTGGTACTGACCACTAAGAGTAGCAGCTGGATCCGATACGAATTCCCTAAAATTCAAACTATTAATATAATGGGTATAATCCATTTCAACTGCTACGATGCGATTAAATTGATAACCTGCTAATAATTGTAATGATTGAGCACCTGACGAGGCATCATTTTTTGCAAGGGTTGACTGCCCGGAGTAATATGTCTTATTGGTATACTCGCTATCGTGGTGAATATAAAATTTACCCCTACCTATTGTGCCGGCTATGTAAAAGCCAGATACTTTTGGTGCTTGGTTAATGATATGTCCTTGACCTGTATCGCTTAATTCGGAGCCTTGAGCGAAAGATGATGCAATGCCAATTGCAAGCACAGAAAGTGCGAGGTTTACTTTATTCATGTTTTTATTCCTTTGTTGGCTAATTACAGAGTGTAATATTTTAGAATACTGCTCTTTGCGGGCCTATTAAGTAACTCAAGTTTCGGAGTTCATATTTACCAATAAAAATACCATAACATGCTGATATAAAAGAATAAAATACCTACTTGTGTTATAATTCTTGTTAACTAGACAATAAAAAAAACACAAGAGGCATAAAATGAAGTCTGACATAAATGATTTTGGTTTACCATCGCTTACTGCGGATTTACTTAATCAACAAAATCTAAATATAGATAATACGTTTAGTACAACATGGAAAAACATTGGCTTTAAAGATCTCTTAAAACGCGCAAAATTTAACAAACGATCTGGCACTTCAGCTGACAGTGTTGTGTACCTCTTGATGTTGTGGGTTTGGCTAAAAGTAAACTCTGTTTCGATGTTCTCAAGGGATGCGTTATTGAGTTTCTCATCCTCAAAAAAAGATGCCCTCTACGATTTTATTAACCATGAAAACTTGGATTGGCGAAAGCTACAATTATTGACAGCAAAAAAAATACTTAAGCCCCATGAAGGAAATAAATTGAATGCTTTTGTTATCGATGATTCAGTTAAAATCAGACGTGGTAAAAAGATGCCAGGTGTTTCAAAGCACTTCGATCACTTAACCGCTCGATGTGTCAATGGGCAACAAATAGTGACGCTAGGCCTTGCTAATGACGAGTTATTTACGCCGATTGATAATGAAATATTTATCAGTAAAACTGACAGACAGGTTGCTGATTATCAGTTTAAAGATGGTCGTAGTATTGCAGCAAAACGTTACGAAAAGTCAAGAGAGCAAACTAAACCTGATATGGTTTGCGACATGATATCAAGAGCAATACGCAATGGTATTAACGCCGAATATTTTTTAGCAGATGCTTGGTTTGCAACGAAACGAATATTAAAAATGACGGTGGAACAATCACTTGTAGCAATTGTTCGAATGAAGCGAAATAAAATGAAGTATCGCTTTATGGAAAATGGAGAGAGTAAGTTACTGAGTGCTGAAGAGTTATATAAGCAACATATCAAAGGTCAATGGCATAACCTAAAAAATATTCCTTACCAAAGCAAATCAATTATTGTTGAGTTGAATTTAACGACTGAGACTAAAAAAGATCCACAATGGATTAAAGTTAAGCTTCTGTACGTTCGGTCTATGAATGAAGCCAAACAACAAGCGAGCAAAAATGATTGGGCTCTCTTTTTATCAACGGATAGCCTACTTGAAGATGAAAAAATACTTGAAATATATGCACTACGTTGGGGAATTGAAGTTTACTTTAAAGAGGCGAAACAAAAGCTTGGTTTTTTAAAAGAACAAAGCCGCCACTATGGTGCGTACATCGCTTCTATTCATCTAACTGGATTGCGTTTTTGTTTACTATTATTTGCAAAAGAAGAGCAAGTGGGAGCCAAGTTAAGTGAGGTTAGAAATGACTTTGAAGAAAGCCTTACGACGTTGAATTTTGGGTGTAAATTATGGGGTTTATTTAAAGCATTAATTGCAGGCGCTCTCAATGAAATAGGTAATTTAACCGAAAGTAAAAAATCAGAGATCTTAAAAAAGATCGATCAAACTGTTATTGGCTTTTTTACGAAAGCGCTACAAATGGATCAATTCACAATACGGCAAGAGGCACTGATATGATGGAAAATAAAACAGAAAAAGCTATAATTTCAACGAATATGAACTCCGAAACTTGAGTAAGTAAGTGTTTTTTTGTTGATTTTTTTTAAACTTGCGAGTTAGCCTGCACTTTGTTGTACTGAAAATGACTAGGCGCTAAAACACAAGCTAATGAAGGTTGGTACCGCTCATAACTATACCCATGTTAGAATTTATAGCTAACACCAATATTAATGTTCGATAGGCCATTAAGATTAAAGGGCGATTGGTCATCATTATCATTACCGCGAATGTGAGGAGTATAGATATTTTCAATGATGCGGTGTCTTCTTGGCGTATTCATGGAAGTAAAGTTGGCGGTCCAGCTCGCTCTAAGGGCCCACCCTTGAAGTATAACTGGTGCATATTCAACACCAGTACCGAGGCGCAGAGCTAACATGTCACTAAAGGTATCAGCATAATAGACATCTTTGTCGGCATTTAAGTACAAAAATCCTAGTCCAGCGAGCGCAAATGGCCTTATGCCATTGGCAAAGGTATAGCCTACATTTGCTTGCATGATGTAAACTCTCGGTTTGGCGTGTATTTGCTCGGTCTGGTACTGACCACTAAGAGTAGCAGCTGGATCCGATACGAATTCCCTAAAATTCAAACTATTAATATAATGGGTATAATCCATTTCAACTGCTACGATGCGATTAAATTGATAACCTGCTAATAATTGTAATGATTGAGCACCTGACGATGCATCATTTTTTGCAAGGGTTGACTGCCCGGAGTAATACGTCTTATCGGTATACTTTCCGCTATCGCGGTGAATATAAAATCGACCCGTACCTATTGTGCCACCTATGTAAAAGCCAGATACTTTTGGTACTGGGTTAATGGTATGTCCTTGACCTGTATCGCTTAATTCGGAGCCCTGAGCGAAAGATGATGCAATGCCAATTGCAAGCACAGAAAGTGCGAGGTTTACTTTATTCATGTTTTTATTCCTTTGTTGGCTAATTACAGAGTGTAATATTTTAGAATACTGCTCTTTGCGGGCCTATTAAGTAAGTGTTTTTTTTGTTGATTTTTTTTAAACTTGCGAGTTAGCCTGCACTTTGTTGTACTGAAAATGACTAGGCGCTAAAACACAAGCTAATGAAGGTTGGTACAGCTCATAACTATACCCATGTTACGCAGAAATGCAATAGCAGCAAGGCAAATTGTGCCGATATGCGCGGCATAAGATTGATGTATAGTTATTATCTGTCGATATTTTATAACAATGCAAATTGGTGCAAGTTTACTTGCCCTTCGTGGCCGGACTTGAAAACCAGCCTTGCGCCTTATCATCGGTCATCGAGTCCATGCCGACGTTGCATTTTGAGGTGACATGGGTATATACCCATGTTAGAATTTATAGCTGGCACCAAGATTAAAGTTCGATAAGCGAACATCATCGTTATAAGAGATAGGAAGAAGGGCAGCTGCAATGTTGTTTGGTATTTCTCCCGAATCCATGGAAGCATAGTCGCCGGTCCAGCTAGCTCTAAAGGCCCACCCTTGAAGTGCAGCTGGTGCATATTCAACACCAGTACCGATGCGCAGAGCTAATTGGGAGCTAAAAGTATTAGAATCATAGACATCTTTGTCGGCATTTAAGTGCAAAAATCCTAGTCCAGTGAGCACAAATGGCCTGATGCCATTGGCAAAGGTATAGCCTACATTTGCTTGCATGGTGTAAACTCTCGGTTTGGCGTGTATTTGCTCTGGCTGGTACTTACCACCACTAGTAGCAGCTGGATTCCATACGAATCCCCTAAAATTCAAACTATTAATATAATGCGTATAATCCATTTCAACTGCCACGATGCGATTAAATTGATAACCTGCTAATAATTGTAATGATTGAGCACCTGACGAGGCATCCTTTTGTGCAAGGGTTGACTGATCGGAGTAATACTTATCGGTATACTCTCCGCCATCTCGCTTAATATTAAATTTACCCGTACCTATTGTGCCACCTATGTAAAAGCCAGATACTTTTGGTACTGGGTTAATGGTATGTTCTTGACCTGTATCGCTTAATTCGGAGCCTTGAGCGAAAGATGATGCAATACCAATTGCAAGAACAGAAAGTGCGAGGCTTACTTTATTCATGTTTTTATTCCTTTTTTGTCTAATTACAGAGTGTAATATTTTATCATACTGCACTTTGCGGGCCTATTAAGCAAGTATTTTTTGTTGATTTTTTTTTAAGTTACAAGGTATCTTGCACTTTGTAGTACTAAAAATAATTAGCGCAAAAACATAAGCTAATGAAAGTTGGTGCAGCTCATAACTAGACCCATGCTAGAATTTATAGCTAGTACCAAAATTAAAGCTCGATAAGCGCACACCATCGCTAAAATTGCTAGGGAATAATAAGAGGATTGGGTTGTCGGGTAGATCCTCAGTCTTCATGGTAGTAAAGTCGGCGGTCCAGCTCGATCTAAAAGCCCACCCTTGAAGTGTAACTGGCGCATATTCAACACCAGCACCGATGCGCAAAGATAACTGGGATCTAAAAGTATTAGCATCATAGACATCTTTGTCGGCATTTAAGTGCAGCAAGCTTAGTCCAGTCAGCGCAAATGGCCTGATGCCATTGGCAAAGGTATAGCCTACATTTGCTTGCGAGGCGTAAATTGAAGGTTTGGCGTGTATTTGCTGCGGATGGTATTCATAACTCTTCTCACCTTTATCTGGTACGAATCCCCTAAAATCCAAATTATTAATATAATCAGCATGATTTATTTCAATTGCCACGATGCGATTAAATTGATAACCTGCTAATAATTGTAATGATTGAGCACCTGACGAGTTATCATTTCGTGCAAGGCTTTCCTGATCGAAATAATGCCTGGCGGTATACTCTCCGTCATCTCGATTAATACGAAGTTTACCCGTGCCTATTGTGCCAGCTATGTAAAAGCCTGATACTTTTGGCACTGGGTTAATGACATGTTCTTGACCTGTATCGATTGGTTCTGCGGCTTGAGAGAAAGATGGTGCAATACCAATTGTAAATACAGACAGTGCGATGCTGAATTTATTCATGTTTTTATTCCTTTGTTGGCTAATTGCAGAGCGTAATTATCTCACACATTGTTCTTTGCGGGCCTATTAAGCAAGCACTTCTTTTGTTGGCTTTCTAAAATTGCAAGGTATCTTGCATTTTGAAGTAACATGGGTATAAAAGCTTTTAAGTTCACCGCAAGCTGGGTTTCTATTTTGATAGGTCACGGGCATAGTGATCATATCCATTTTAAGATCAACACTGCGATTAAATTGATAGCCTGCCAATAATTGTAATGATTGTAAATTCATCTGTGTCAATAAAACTCACGCTTATGGCCTGATGGCGAAGCGTTATAATATATTGATGTAGAACAACTGTTGTTTCAAAGAATGCGAGTCTCTTAGTATAATTTATCTTGCTAACTGTGTATTTCGCAGTATCATGTATAGCTCTTTTATGAGTTAAGGACATAAATATCGCGTGGAACCATATGAACAATAGAACAATTAGTTATAGCGTAAAAGAATGGGGGGCCTTATCTCCTGGGTTAAGTGAAAAAAGCTCATGGCAGATATGGTTACAAAATAATAAAAAATGGCCCGCGCAATGTGCTCAGCCTGCCAGCGATTTAATCCCAGCGGCTAATCGTCGGCGTATGAGTAGTTTAAGTAAATTAGCGGTGCAAATGGCGCTAACATTATGTGAAAATCAGGCGATTGATTATATTATTTTCGCAAGCAGACATGGAGAATTAACCCGAACAACAGGGTTATTAGAAGATATAATACAAGGTGGCGACGCATCTCCAATGGCTTTTTCACAATCAGTACATAATACGGCATCTGGATTATTTACCATTATTAGTCAACGGGCAATACCCGTTTGTTCATTGTCATCAGGACATGACTCTTTGCCCAGTGCGCTGATTGAAGCAAGTAGTTATTTAGCAGATAATATCTCTCATAAAGTATTAATTGTTGATTTTGATGAGCCGTTGCCTGTATTTTATCAAGAGTATGAAAAGCAAGATTATTTAGGATATGCCGTGGCATTAATTATAGAGTCTGGCGAGCAATATCAACTTTCTTGGCAACAGAATAAGTCAGATTGTTGTCTGGAATTACCGATTGCTTTGGAATTTTTAAGCTTATTACTTACAGAGCAAAAATGCCTAACTGTTAAAAGTTATAATAAATCATGGTGTTGGAATAAAAAATGACGATGAGTGTTTTACAAAAACTCAATAAATATTGGCGAGTGTTTGCAACTGGTGCGAGCTTTGTGTTTTTCGCTATTGGTGGCTTGCTTCTTTCGTTTATTATTTTCCCAGTCTTAACCATTTTTGTTAAAGATAAAGCAAGGCGGGAATTAAAAGCACAGAAAATAATCCAACAAGCATTTGCCTTATTTTGTGGCATAATGCGCTTTATGGGTGCGATGGATTATCATTTTGATGATGAAAAAATATTACAAGCAGATGAAAAATGCCTGATCATTGGCAATCATCCTAGCTTGCTTGATTATGTGCTCATAGCGTCTCGTTTACCTAAATGTATTTGTTTAGTCAAAGAAGCGATATGGCATAATTTTTTTACTAAAGGAGTAGCACAAGCTGCGGGATATATACCTAACCAAAATGTAACAACGTTAATTGAAGATTGTGATGCAATGCTCAAAGCTGGCAATGTTATATTAATTTTCCCAGAGGGAACAAGAACAACGATAGGTGTTAGGTCTAAATTGCAACGAGGAGCCGCTCAAATAGCGGTTAAAACAAAAACAGATTTTCGTTTGCTGCATATTAGTGTGAGCCCTGTCATTTTAACAAAACAAAAAAAATGGTATGATGTCTCAGACACAAAACCTTTTTTTAAAATAACAATTAAACAGAAAGTTGCCATTACTGATTTTATTGATAGAAGTACGCCGCCTTCTATTTCTGTGCGAAATTTAAGTAAATATATTGAAGAGCAACTTTTTTTAGCAGAAATAGAGTAAATAAAACTAATTGTAGGTATAAATGGAAAAGTTAGAACGCGAAATTAAACAACTGCTCATTGACGAATTAAATCTCGAAGATTTAAGCATTGATGATATTGAAACTGATGCGCCTTTATTTGGTGAAGGACTTGGTCTAGATTCAATTGATGCGCTTGAGATAGGTTTAGCAATTAAAAAGAAATACAAAGTTATCATTGATGCAGATGATGCAAAAACACGAGAACACTTCTCCTCGGTTAAAAATCTTGCTCATTATATTATGAAAAATAAAGGATAACATAATGTCAGAACTAAATAAAGATCAAATCTTCATTCAAATCAAAAAAACATTAATCGAGTTATTTGAATTAAAAGATGAAGATATTAAATTAGACTCTCTATTATATGAAGAGCTTGATCTTGATAGTATAGATGCTGTTGATTTGATCGTGAGCCTCCAAAAAATGACCGATGAGAAAATTGATCCTAAAAATTTTAGAGCTGTGCGCACCGTCGAAGATGTTGTCAATGCTATTGACGCGCTAATCAAAAAATAATAATGAAATGGCTACCTTTTCTGTTGGGAATTGTTTTATTAGCCTACCCATTTGCTATTTATTATGGTTTAAATCAATGGGGAATAGGGGTTGTTGCTGGCGTACTTGCACTATTATTTGGTTTACGCCTGATTGCTAGCCGCCGCACACGCCTACGGGAATTGAAATATATGCTAAGGCTTGCCAGCGCTGCTGGTCTGGCCTTAGTATTGCTTGCTTATTTATTTAAAAATACCCGTTGGTTTACTTATTACCCAGTGATCATTAACTTGTTATTTTTTGGTTTGTTTTTTACGAGCTTATGGCAAAAAGAAACCATTATTGAACGTTTTGCTCGATTGCAAGATCCTGATTTACCTGATTATGCGCGGCGGTATACGCGCAACGTCACGAAAATTTGGTGTGTGTTTTTTATTGTTAATGGCACAATATCACTGGCAACTAGCTTTATGAGCTTAGATATTTGGACATTATATAATGGCTTCATCAGTTATGTTTTGATGGGTTTATTATTTTCGCTTGAGTTTATTACGCGCTGGTATGTAAAGAGAAAAAATGTAAAGAGAAGTGATAATGGCGTTTGATGCTTTAGGCTCCCTGTTGCTGAGTAAAAGAGACGCTGACGCGTTGTTTGCATTTTACCCTGAAAATAAAACATGGGAAGATTTTTGCATCGATGTCAGTGAGTTAAGGCAATATCTTCACCAGCAAAAAGAAGCCCGTTGGGCAATTTTCTGTAATGACAGTTACTTTTTTGCTGTCGCGTTGTTTGCGGCTAGTTATGCAAATAAAGCACTAATTTTACCAAGTAATCATCAGAGCGAAAGCATAAAATATTTAGCTGAAAATTATTTTGATGGTATGCTCATTGACAATACAAGCTTAATGCAAACTAATAGCAATGTCTGCATGCTGCCCTTTATAAAAAATAAAAATAAATCAGCGCAAACTACTGAGCTTATCGGTGATAAGTTAAATTTGCAACAAGTAAAGTTAACCATTTTCACGTCAGGCACAAGTGGCTTGCCTAAAGCCGTTGATAAAACGTTAGCCTACTTAGGATATGAAATAAATGCACTGCAAAAACAGTGGGGGGAGCTGTTACTAGGGGCTCATATTGTCAGTACGGTGCGCCATCACCATATTTATGGTTTATTATTTAGAGTGCTCTGGCCGATTTGTGCAGGCTTGCCAATTTCGCGCAATGAATTACTTTATCCTGAACAAGTTATTAAAAATGCACGAGCAAATAATGTGTTAATTAGCAGTCCTGCGTTACTCAAACGTTTAACAGATGGTGTGCTAACGCAAGGCTATCGGGCTGTTTTTAGCTCAGGAGGGCCTTTAAGTTTTGATGCTGCATTTTCAAGCTCTAAGTATATAAAAAGCGTGCCAATTGAAGTTTTTGGCAGTACTGAAACTGGTGGCATTGGATTTAGGCAACAAAAAACAGCGCATGCAACATGGCAGTTTTTTTCTGAATTACAGGTACAATTAGGCATCGATGAATGCTTAGCAGTTAAATCTCCTTGGATACCATTAGAGGGTTTTTATCAGACAAGTGATCAATGTGATTTACTCAATGATGGTCAATTTATGCTCAAAGGACGTATCGATAACATTATTAAAATTGAAGAAAAACGCGTGTCTTTGCGTGAAATTGAAAAAAGCCTAATGCGGTTAGTATGGGTAAATACAGCAAAAGTAATTGCAATAAATACCCAACAATGTAATTATTTAGGGGCAATACTTAAACTCAGCCTGCAAGGTGAAAAGAAATTACAAACAGTCGGAAAAGGTAAATTTTGGATATTATTGCGTCAAAAATTAAGGCTGTGGATTGAACCTGTTGCCATTCCAAGGCACTATCGAACGGTTGTTGAATTTCCCATGAATACACAAGGGAAATGTTTATACAGGGATCTTGTTCGGTTATTTAAAGGGACCAACACATAGATGGAAGCTCCACATAAACCTAAGATCATTAAGCAGTTTCAAAATGGTGATAAACTAAGGCTAATTTTGTGGCTCCAGCCAGAATTAATTTATTTTCAAGGTCATTTTCATAATTTCCCTGTTTTACCTGGTGTGACTGAACTTGATTGGGTTATTTTTTATGGGCAAACTTTACTTAATTGTCCTAAGGTATTTGCTGGCATGGAAATGATTAAGTTTCAAGTACCAATTTTACCAAAGAGCACAATCGAATTAACATTGGATTGGGTACAAGACAAACAAAAATTGTATTTTAAATACATGGGGGCAACCTTCAAAGACGACAAACAATATTCATCTGGGCGCATTATGCTTGTTGATAATGAGTAAAGAAAAGGTGGCTTTTAACCCATGTTTTTTAATTCCTTGTTATAACCATGGTCTGACGGTTGGGGGGGTTGTAAAAAATTTACAGCAGCAATATGACTACCCTATTTTAATTGTGGATGATGCAAGCGACGCCCCCACGAAAAGCGCTATTTCTCGTCTTGCAAGCATGTGTCATATTGTTACTCTGGAAAAAAATCAAGGTAAAGGTGGCGCTGTCATTGAGGGTATTGAACACGCTCATCAATTAGGTTTTAGCCATGCAATACAAATTGATGCGGATGGACAACATGATTTAAGCGCGTTAATAAATTTAGTGACACAAGCAAAGGCGCATCCAAGTTCGCTTATATCAGGGCGACCGATTTATGACGGATCGATCTCTAAATGGCGCTTTTATGGGCGTTACCTCACGCATTTTTTAGTGTGGATTGAAACACTTTCTTTAGCAATTAAAGATACAATGTGTGGTTTTAGATCCTATCCAATCCCGCAAATGGTGGAGTTATTTTCTCAACATGAATTTGGCAAAAGGATGGAATTTGATATTGAAGTCATGGTGCGCTTTTATTGGCATGATGGCGATATTCGTTTTATTGATACCAAGGTTATTTATCCTGAGGATGGCATTTCTCATTTTGATATTTTAAAAGACAATAGCAACATTAGCTGGCTACATATAAGACTACTCTTTACAGTGTTGCCGCGTATTCCAGCTTTACTTAGGCGTAATAAAAGATTAAAAAACCAAGCACAAAAAAAAGCACAAAAAAAAGCACAAAAAAAAGCACAAAAAAAACATCATTGGTCACGCATACAAGAGCGAGGCACCTACTACGGTATTAAAATACTAGTGGTAACTTACGCTTTATTTGGGCGATCATTTTTTAAATTGATCTTAGTGCCAGTTGCTTTTTATTTTTCCATTTCGGCGTCGCGCATTAAACAAAGCAGTGAAGACTATTTCAATCAATTACGTAAGTACTCGTTAGCAACAGGTAAAAGCATTCCAGCTAATCTGAGTGTCTATCAGCATATAAATTCTTTTTCGCTGACTTTATTAGATAAACTTGCGGCTTGGAAAGGTGATATTGTTGAAAGTCGCTTGATATTGCATGGCGGTGAGCACGTAGAAACAATTAGACAAAGCAAAAAAGGGATTGTTTTGATTGGATCACATTTAGGCAATTTAGAATTATGCCGCGCGTTGAGTAAACGTTATTTAGGTGTTAAAATAAACGCCTTGATGTTTACCAAACATTCATCACATTTTACTAAAGCATTGAAAGGTGTAAACACCAATAGTGAATTGAATATTATCCAGGTTGATAAACTTGGCTCTGCGACTGCTATTTTACTGGATCAGAAAATTGAGGCTGGAGAATGGATTGCGATTGTCGGTGATAGAACGTCTACCAGCGTTGAACAACGTGCTGTTTGGGTTGATTTTTTAGGAAAAAGAGCCCCCTTTCCACAAGGGCCGTTTTTACTTGCTTCTATTTTAAAGGCGCCCGTTTATACTTTATTTGCCTTGCGCAATGAATCGTGTAAAGACTTACATTTTGATCTATATTTCGAGCTTTTTAGTGAGCAAATAAAGTTACCAAGAGGCAGTCGCGAGCAAGGTTTAGAGCAAATCGTGCAGCAATATGCCAACCGGTTACAAACTTACACTATGCAGTCACCTTTACAATGGTACAATTTTTATGATTTTTGGCAATTCAGTGGAGACGCTAGTGAATAATAAAGAGCAACATATTTCTTTTGGAGGGGCGCGGTTAACAATTGAAAATATAGTCAATGTTGCTAATGGATATGGCGCAAAAATGGAAACTAGCGATAAATTTAAGCAAAAAATTAATCGCGGTGTGGCATTTTTAACATCTCTGCTCAAAGAAGATGGCGTAATTTATGGTGTAACAACAGGTTATGGTGATTCATGTACTGTTAGTATTCCAGCGCACTTAGTCGATGAACTGCCGCTGCAGCTAACAAGATTTCACGGTTGTGGATTAGGCAAAAATTTAACAGTGCAGCAATCTAAAGCTGTTTTGGCAACACGCTTATGTTCATTATCGCAAGGTTTTTCGGGTGTTTGTCATGATTTACTGCAACTTATTGTCACCTTAATTAATTTTGATATTTCGCCCCGTATTCCAGAAGAAGGCTCAGTGGGAGCAAGTGGCGACTTAACACCACTGTCGTACGTTGCGGCTGTATTAATGGGGGAGCGTGAAGTCATTTATCAAGATGAAATTAGACCTACATCAGCCGTATTCTCGGAGTTAAACATCAAGCCTATCGTGTTAAAACCCAAAGAAGGGCTGGCGTTAATGAATGGTACGGCAGTGATGACCGGACTTGCTTGTTTAGCCTACAAACGCGCTGAATATTTAGCACAATTGGCAACGCGAATAACGGCAATGGTGTCAGTTGCAATGCAAGGCAACGCCTTTCACTTTGCAAAAGCCTTATTTGCGGTAAAACCACACGCTGGTATGCAGAAAATTGCCGCTTGGTTACGCTCTGATTTACAAGCAGAGCAGCCTCCACGCAATAGTAATCGTTTGCAAGATCGTTACTCTCTTCGGTGCGCTCCTCATGTTATTGGGGTTTTAGAAGATAGTTTGCCTTGGTTGCGTGAAATGATAGAAAATGAGCTCAATAGTGCCAATGATAATCCGATCATTGATGGTGATAATGAATGCGTTTTACATGGTGGTCATTTTTATGGTGGGCACATTGCAATGGCAATGGATACCCTAAAGGTTGCGGTTGCAAATATTGCCGATTTGCTCGATAGGCAAATGGCACAACTCATGGATTATAAATTTAACAATGGCTTGCCATGTAATTTAACGGGGGTAACCGGAGAACGAAAAACCATTAACCACGGTTTTAAAGCTGTTCAAATTGGCGTGTCTGCTTGGACAGCTGAGGCATTAAAAAATACCATGCCTGCGAGTGTTTTTTCACGTTCAACAGAATGTCATAACCAAGATAAAGTGAGCATGGGTAGTATTTCATCTCGGGATTGTTTACGTGTTTTAGAATTAACAGAGCAGGTTACATCAGCCTGTTTATTAGCTGCAACACAAGCGTTAGTCATTAGAAAACGGGAAAATCAGTTAGATGAATTACATTTTAGTACGGCTCTAAAAACCATGATGGATGCGGTTTTATCTGAATTTACTTTTGTTAAGGAAGATCGCCAGTTAGAGCCTGATTTGCGTCATTTTATAATGCTTATTCAAAATCAACATTGGGATCTGTATTAGATTTGTTAGCGCAACTTTACATTTAAGAGTAATAATGGCTGAAAAAAAAATAAACTTGACTGCGGAAATAACTTTAATTACTGCCTTTCAAGATGCCGATCCGATGGGGATGATTTATCATGGAAATTATTTTCGTTTTTTTGAAAACGCGCGTCTGGTGTTGATGAATAAAATCGACTATAATTATCGAGCGATGGTAGATTCAGGCTATTTTTGGCCTGTTATTGATAGCTATGTGAAATATATAAAGCCAATACCGTATGATCATAAAATACGAGTAAAAGCCTCACTAACAGCTTGGGAGAATTATGTGCGTGTCGAGTATATTATTTTTGATCAGGAGACTGGTGAAAAAATGACCAAAGGCTATACACGACATGTTGCCGTTAAAATGTCATCGCAACAAATGTGTCTTGCATCACCGCGAGTATTTTTAGATAAACTTGAGGATTATTTTGTTAATTAAAAAAGGTATTATGATTTTATGCGTGTTATTTGCATGTAGTTGTAGTGCGCAAGGAATTACCTTTAAAGCGCTACAAACTAAATTAACTACCTATCCTGTGGTGCGTGGAGAATATACGCAACTAAAAACGCTAAAGATGTTTAAACAACCTTTACACTCCAGCGGTCACTTTTTATTATCTGAGCAGCAAGGGCTACAATGGTCGCAAAGGCAACCTTTTCCAGTGTCATTAGTTTTAACCAAAAATAAGTTAAGTCAGCAGTTTTCAAAGCAATCTCCGCAAATTATCGGTGTAAAAGATAACCCGCTGATCTTTTATTTTAGCCACTTGTTTTTGTCTGTGTTTAAAGGCGATCTGACAGCGTTATCTGAGCAATTTAAAATGCAATTAAAAGGAGGCAATAAAAACTGGTCTTTGTTATTAGTGCCAAAAGGAGCGCCGTTAAATAAAGTGTTTAAGCAAATAAAAATATCAGGCGCAAAGTATATAAATCAATTATTATTAACTGAATTATCTGGCGATACAACTAAAATCACTTTTACCCATCAGGGCAGTAAGCCTGCAAAGCTAACGAAACATGAACAAGCTACTTTCAAACTCTAAGCTTGCCCTAGGTTGGCTGGCGATCATAGTTTGCAGTCTTTTTTTGTTAGTACAGCAAACGTTACTAACCAAACACTTGCCTATTGAGACCAATATACTTGCTTTATTGCCAAAGGATGCAAGCAACCCTTTTGCAGAGCAAGCTTTTACCCAAATCAGTGATCAATTAAATAATAAAGTCTTGTTGATGATTGGTAGCACCAATAAAAAGCAAGTATTTGCCGCCAGCGCTTATTTTGAGAAACGTTTAAAAAAGTTAGATATGTTTTCCTCTGTTTCAGGCAAAATAAGTGCGCAGCAACAGCAGTCTTGGGGGCGTTTGTATTTTCCTGTACGCGCCCAATTATTAACGGATAAACAACAAAAGCGCTTAGCAAATCACCGTGATTCACAAGTGCAACGTGTGCTTGAGAAGGTTTATGATCCATTTTCAGGTGTGACGGGAAAAGAGTTAAAAAACGATCCATTTTTGCTCTTCCGTGAATATATTACCGCTAAAGCGCAAAATGCACATAAGCTACATTTAGAGCAAGGCTATTTAACCGCGATGTCACATGGCAGGTTTTATATTGTGTTACATGCGCAATTAAGTGCTAGCCCGTATAATGCCAATTTACAAAATAAACTTTCAAAATTAATGCAGTTAGAGCAACAGGTTGAATCAAAGTTTCAGGTAAAAATAAGTCATACTGGGACGTTGTTTTATGCGTCATATGGCACAAAAAGTGCAAAAAATGAAATTAGCATAATTGGTGTCGGCTCTATATTTGGTAGCATTTTATTGTTACTTTTGGCTTATCGTAGCGCCTTACCAATCATGTTAGCCTTGTTGTCAGTGGTGTGTGGTTTACTGGTTGCTTTTGTTGTTACTGTGTTGGTTTTTGGTAAGGTTCATCTGTTTAGCTTGGTATTTGGTGCAAGTTTAATTGGCGTTTCTATTGATTATGCCTTTCATTATTTAACTGATCGGCTACTCAATGAGGGGGATTGGGATCCACACCTGGCATTAAAGCATATATTCAATGCGATAACGCTAGGGTTACTTACCAGTTTAATTGGTTATTTAGGGTTGCTCGTTGCGCCTTTTCCAGGGTTACAACAATTGTCTCTTTTTTCGATTGTAGGGCTAATATCAGCGTATTTAACGGTTGTTTGTTGGTATCCATTACTAGCTAAATCAGCAAGTAAAAGTAAAAAGCCAAATTTGACAATATTAAAGCGCTGGTTGCACTTATGGCAACACAAACAATTTCGTTTTTACGTGCCGAGTATTTTATTAGTGGTGGCTTTAATTGCGCTTACTCAAGTTCATTTTAATGATGATATTCATCAGTTACAAGCACTGCCTAAAAATTTAAAAAAACAAGAAGCGCTTATTCAAGCGGTCACAGGAATTGGCCAAAAAGTACAAATTTTATTGGTTAAAGGTGATTCTAAAGATTTGTTATTAAAGCGTTTACAGCAGGTGTCAAATGATTTTAATGAATGGAAAAAAGCAGGCGATATTGCAAGCTACCAAAGTATTAGCAACTATGTTCCGACGATAAAAGAGCAGCATAGAAACTATAAGTTAGTGGCGAAATTATATTCATCTGAGTCCAATGCATTAACTAAGAAATTAAATTTAGTTCATCGACCGTCACCGCCACCTAATTTTTCAGCTCTTACGATTGATAAATTTTTGGCTTCGCGTGCATCTACTGATTTGCGTTTTTTATGGTTGCAACCAATTCATGGTGAATATAGCAGTATTATTGCAATTAATGGCCTAACTAAGCCTGCCAAATTAGTCAAGTATGCGCAGCATAGTGCGGATTTAATTTACTTAAATAAAGCCCAGCAGATCTCGGCAATTTTTAAAGACTACAGAGAGCATATCAGTTGGCTGTTAGTTGTTGCCTATTTGCTTGTGAGCTTTGCATTATTATTTCGTTATGGTTTAGCTCTTACTTTTAAAGTTGTTTTCCCTCCTTTTATCGCGTGCTGTTTTGGACTCGCTGTAACTATTGTTGTCGGTATTCCTATCACTATTTTTAACTTACTGGCATTGATTTTAATTCTCGGTATTGGTGTTGATTATACGCTTTTCTTTGCCGAGCAAAAACAGCAAAAGACGGAAAACACCTTCTTGTCTGTGAGTCTTTCTGCGCTGACGACAATACTCTCATTTGGTTTGTTGGCATTAAGTGAAACGCAGGCTATTCATGGGTTTGGCGTGACTATTTTAACAGGTATTACTTTAGCTTGGTTATTGTCGCCGCTTGCAATGCAAAGGAAAACAAATGCGAATTATTAGTTATATTATTTTATTGATGCTCATGTCATCTTGTTCATTACTAAAAAAGCCTCACAGTGATGTATTAAAAGCTCAGATTGCCCCTCATGTCTTCGTGCCATTACTAAAGCCTGCGCAATTGCATGAAAGCATTAATGTCAGTCAGCTAATTACTGTAGACAGGCCAGGGCAAAAACAGAAAAAACTGTTAGTTCAATTACAAGTTGATCCACAACATGTCGTATTAGCCGGTTTCTCTGCCTGGGGAGCTCGTTTATTAAGTGTTGAATATTCAGGCACCAAGATCAAAACCTATGTTATTTTTGGTTTATCAGAACAATTACCTAAACCTAAGCAAGTATTATTTAATATGATGTTAGCAATTTGGCCGGTAGCAGCTTGGCAAGCACCGTTACAAAAAATAGGCTGGAAAATTCAAGAAAAACATTTACAACGGCTTTTATTAGACGAGAACAATCATGTAGTAGTGAAAATTGTTTATCAGAAAACGCCCTATTTAAAAGGTGATATTCTGTTTGAAAATATACCGCTTCATTACAAAATAAAAATTGAAACTCAACAAAAAACCGTAAAACTAAGGCCCTATCAGACATGAAGAAAAAAGAAAAACACCCTATTTATATCAACGACTGGGCAATGAACTGCGCACTGGGAGATAATAAAAAGATTATAAAACAAGCTCTTGGTAATGCAGGGCGCAGTAATATGTGTTTAGAGAAAGGGTGGCTCAATGATGGAAAACAAACGGTTGTAGGTAAAATAAAGACGCCATTAACAGATGTTGAAGCAGTTTCTAATACGCGAAATAATAAAATTGCTTATGCTGTTTTACAACAAATGCAATCAAGCGTGGAAAAAGCTATTAACGATTATGGCTCAGATCGTATTGCTGTGATAGTTGGCACAAGCACATCGGGTGTGAGCGATGCTGAGCGTGCTATGGCCTATAAAATTGAGCATGGCGAGTTTCCAAGCTGTTATCATTATCAGCAACAAGAACTAGGTAATTTAGGACAATTTGTTGCCAAACACCTAAACATCAATGGTCCAACTTATACGATATCTACCGCTTGCTCATCGAGTGCGCGCGCGTTTATTTCTGCTAAACGGTTATTAAAAGCAGGTATTGTTGATGCGGTTATCGTGGGAGGGTGTGATTCACTGTGTCAATTAACATTGAATGGTTTTCACGCGTTAGAGGCGTTATCGAGTTCTCTATGTAGCCCTTTTAGTCAGAATAGAAATGGCATAAATATTGGTGAAGCGGGCGCATTTATGCTGTTATCAAAAAAGAATACAGGCCAAGATGTATGCTTGCTTGGAGCAGGAGATTCGTCAGATGCGTACCATATTTCAGCTCCAGATCCAGAAGGGAAAGGTGCCATTAAAGCCATGCAAAATGCCTTAACTGATGCGCAGTTATCTGCTCATGATATTGGTTATATTAATGCCCACGGTACGGCCACAAAGCTCAATGATGAGGTTGAGTCGAAAGCCATTTATAGTGTATTTAAAGATGAGGTGCCTGTTAGCTCAATAAAACCATTAACAGGTCATACATTAGGTGCATCAGGCATTGTTGAGGCTTGTATTTGCTGTTTTATTCTCAGTGATAACATTAATCTTCCCAGGCAAATCAATGATGGCATTTGGGATAAAACACTGGCTTCTATTAGCTTTGTAACCGCTGTTGAAAAATTACAAAAAAAAGCAATTTTAAGTAATTCATTTGCATTTGGTGGAAATAATGTTAGTTTGATTTTTGGAGTTAATAATGGATGATTTTCCTGAGATTAAAACATTGCTTCCTCATAAAGAGCCGATGATATTGATTGATAAATTAATTGCTATCGAGACAAAGTCCGTTCATTGCCAAGTGTTGATTTGCGAGCAAAGTCCGTTTTTCGATCAGCAAACAGAGGCGGTTGGCTCACATATCGGTATTGAATATATGGCACAAACAATCGCCATCTGGTCTGGATACTATGGTTTATTAGAAGGTAAGCCACCTTCTATCGCATTATTGCTTGGTTGTCGTGATTATAAGAGTGCTTGTGCTAAATTTAAAAAGGGTGTGTTCTTAGATATTTATGCAGAGCAATTCTTCGTAAGTGGGCGCATGGCAGTTTTTTCTTGTTCAATAAAATCCAAGGGAAAAGAATTAATCAATGGAAAATTAAAGGTTTTTATGCCTGACATAAAACACTTAGAAAAAATGCTATCAGCGGAGGAAAAATGATGAGGAGATATGTTTTAGTGACTGGCGCGAGTAAAGGCATTGGGCGTGCTATCGCAATCAAACTTGCGCAAGATAATTTTTTTATTATCGTTCACTATATGAGTGATGAGCAGGGGGCTTTAGAGACACTTGCAAGCATCAATGCCGCTGGTAATGGTAATAGCGCGCGAATTTTACAATTTGATATCCGCGATCGCTTGCAATGTCAGGACGTGATTGAACAAGATATTAAGCAACATGGCGCATATTATGGAGTGATAAGTAATGCAGGAGTTACGAACGATGCGGCATTTCCTGCTATGACAGGCGAAGAGTGGGACGGTGTTGTGCATACAAATTTAGATGCCTTTTATAATGTGTTACATCCTTGTATTATGCCAATGTTGCGGTTAAAAAAAGGTGGGCGAATTGTTACTATGGCATCTGTTTCAGGGTTGGTTGGAAATAGAGGTCAAACGAATTATAGCGCCGCAAAAGCGGGAATTATTGGCGCAACTAAAACATTGGCTTTGGAGCTTGCAAAACGAAAAGTCACTGTCAACTGTGTTGCGCCAGGATTAATTGATACTGGCATGGTGAGTGATGAAATTAAAACTCACGCCATGGCTTTGATCCCCCTGCGACGAATGGGCGAGGCCACTGAAGTTGCGGGGTTGGTAAGTTATTTAATGTCTGATACAGCAAGTTATGTCACGCGGCAAGTGATTAGCATAAATGGAGGAATGGTTTAATGGAAATACGTAGGGTTGTCGTCACGGGTATGTCGGGTGTTACTGCATTTGGTAATGACTGGCCGAGCATTCAAAAAAAATTAAAAGAGTGCCAAAATGCAATACAATATATGGCTAGCTATGAGCAATATAAAGGTTTAAATACCAAACTTGCCTCGCCAGTTGGTGATTTTATATTACCAAAGCATTACACGCGTAAAAAAATTAGAAGTATGGGGCGCGTTGCACAATTAGCAACGGTAGCCTCTGAAAACGCCATTATTCAAAGTGGGCTACTTGATAGTGACGTGTTGACAAATGGACAAACAGGCATCGCTTATGGATCATCAACAGGCAGTACTGATGCCATTGGCGCGTTTGTTATCATGCTAACTGAGCTTACGACAAAAGCGCTTACCGCAACTACTTATATCAAAATGATGGCTCAGACTTGTGCGGTCAATGTTGGTCTATTTTTTGGTTTAAAAGGGCGGGTAATCCCAACAAACAGCGCCTGTACCTCTGGCAGTCAAGCTATTGGTTATGCTTATGAAGCAATCAAATATGGAAAACAATCTGTGATGGTTGCGGGAGGCGCAGAAGAGCTTTGTCCGACAGAGTCAGCTGTTTTCGATACATTATTTGCCACAAGTGTAAAAAATGCAACGCCAGAATCAACGCCCAGTCCTTATGATATTGATCGCGATGGTTTAGTGATTGGGGAAGGTGCTGGCACATTAATTTTAGAAGAATATCAGCATGCAGTTGATCGTGGCGCGACAATATATGCAGAATTAGTTGGATTTGCAACCAACTGTGATGCAAAACATGTGACACAGCCTGATGAGGCAACTATGCAGCTATGCATGGAAATGGCACTGCAAGATGCCGAGATCAGTGGGGATAAAATAGGTTACGTTTCAGGGCATGGAACAGCTACATTCCGTGGTGATATTGCAGAAACTCAGGCAACAGAAAAAGCTATTGGCAAAAATACTCCCATTAGCTCATTAAAAAGTTACTTTGGCCACACCTTAGGAGCATGTGGTGCTGTTGAATCTTGGGTGGCGATTGAAATGATGAACGATGGTTGGTTTAACCCAACGCTTAATCTAAAAAATATTGATCCTAAATGTGGAGACCTTGATTATATCATCGGACAAGGTCGCCACATCGATTGTGATTATATTATGAATAATAACTTCGCTTTTGGAGGCATTAACACCTCACTTATTTTTAAACGCGTTAAGAAGTAACATGGGTATAATGGCACTTTTTTAATTTTATTTTACGGACGTTAAATATTGTAAGATCACTTCATGGTGGTTTTTGGTTTTAAATTTGTCAAATACTTCTTCAACAATCCCTTTCTCATTGATTAAGAAACTAATTCGGTGTATTCCGTCATAAGTTTTGCCCATAAATTTCTTTTCACCCCAAACCCCATAGGATGACGCTATTTTATGATCTTCATCGGATAACAAGGTGAAATTAAGTGATTTTTTACTGGTGAAAGCCGCTAATTTATTGACAGGATCTGGGCTAATGCCTAATACAATGGTATTTAAAGATTCTAATTCATTTTTGCTATCGCGCATACCACATGCTTGCGTTATACAGCCAGGAGTCATGGCTTTAGGGTAAAAGTAAATTAATACTTTTTTGCCCAAAAAGCTTGCCAGTGAAATAGAGGATCCCTCTGCATTTAATAAAGTAAATAAAGGTGCGCTGGTACCGATGGTTAATTGTTGCATTGCTATGTTTCCAGTTTTTAAGGTTTTATGGGGGATTCAAAGTCTTCTGATTTTAATGTTAAGAGATCGCAATTTAAATCATCAAGCACCTGCTCAGAGGTATGGCCGAGTAAGTTTGCGAGTAATCCTGAATCGCCTAAACTGCCAATAATCACCAAGTCGGCATTTATTTCATTTGCGACATTTGCAATAACATGTTCAGGGATCCCTTGTTCTATATGAATATTTTGCGGTGCTAGGTCATATTTTTTGGTATAAGTTAATAACGTTTTTTGATGTGCTTTTTTTAGCTTATCCGCATATTCAATATGGTTAAGCTCGGGAAGCTCTATTGTTATGTTAGCAGGCGGAGTCGGGTAAGCATTCACTAAATGAATATTTAGAGTGAAAATACTTGCCAGTGATTTCGCTTCTTCAATGAGCAGATCATTTAGCAGATCTTTCTTGTCATTTTGCTTTTTAGCGTCTAATGCACAGAGGATATTACCATTTTTTTGTGGGTGATGCGTTTTTACTAATAAAACAGGGCAAGGACATTTTCGTAGTAAGTTCCAGTCATCTGGGGTAAATAAAAAAGCTCCCAACATGGAGTGCTGGTGTGTTGATTTAATGAGAAGATCATGGGTATTTTTTAATACTTCAATAATGCTGGCTTCAAAAGGGCTATGGTGAAAAAGGATGACGTTTTGAATATTGATATTTTTTTCTGTATATGGTTTTGATAACTCCAGTAGCCATTGTTCATTTTTTTTTATTGTCTCATCATGTTGCGCGGTGGGATCTTTTAAAGAGAGGTTGCTATTATTGCAACATAAAAAGAGTGTGATCTTTCCTCCTTGTTGTTTTTCAATGATGCTCGCCGCACGGGTCAATGCCAGTTGTGTTTTTTGCTCAGGATCGATGTAAACAAGTATATTTTTATATTTTTGCATGGTGCTCCTGCTCAGTTATAATCCAAGTTATAAAAAAAGGCTTTATTAGTTGCATGCTCAATGATACGTTTAGGCCAGCCAACTGGTTTTGCCCTTGTGTTAAGTTAATCAACGCCAGGCAATTTTAGGCCTCTGTAGCTGCCAATTTGCCTTCTTATTTTGCACCTTGATCGTTATATGGGTAGTATGTTGCAATTTTTAATGATTACTTTGCTGCATTTTAATTATCAGCGATTAAAAATGTAACAAATATTTATTGCACAACATTAATGCAATAGCTGTTTTATTGCAATATAAAAAGTCTGAAACGCAAATATAGCCAGTAATAAACCGCTTCCATAACGAAATAAGTAATGATTTAAATAATATTTTAATTGATGGCTGATCGAGCCAACACTAAGCATTGCAGGCATAGTGCCTAGGCCAAAACCTATCATATAGAGTGCGCCATTCATCGATGTTCCACTACTTGCGGCTAAAGCAAGCGTTGAGTACACCAGACCGCAGGGTAGCCAACCCCACAAGAAACCAAGAGGGAAGGCAAACAGCGGATGTTTTAATGGAATAAAGTACTGAGCCATGGGCTTAATGAAACGCCAAATGAATTGCCCTGCTTGCTCTATTTTTGCTAATCCAAACCAGATTCTTGAGATATAGAGCGCTAAAAATAACATTAAAATAGCAGCGAATATACGTAGATAAATAAGCGCTTCTTTACCGCCAATTAAGACCACTAACGCGCTCCCACTGCCTGCAACAATAAAACCTGCAATAGAGTAACTACACACTCGGCCTATATTATAAAGAACTACAGCTAGTACTGAAGAAATGCGGTTTTGCTTCTTTTTTTCTGCAAATGTTATAGCACTAGCTATGCCTGAGCACATGCCTAGGCAGTGGCCAGAGCCTAATAAACCTATAATGAGTGCCGCTATAAAATTATGAGTCATTTTTTTCCTTAAGTTTTGTTGTTGGTGGTGGGATGTCTTCATCAAAAAGAATATTGGCAGCTTCCCTATCAAGATCTTCAAATTGATTTGATCTAACGGACCAAATAAATAAAGCTATGGCAATGATGACAAAAATCATGGCAATTGGGATTAATATATAAATACTTTCCATTGTTATTCCTTTAATAAACGTAAGGAGTTACTAACGACAATTAAGGAGCTAAAAGACATGCCGATCACTGCTATATAAGGGAGGACATGGCCTGTTACTGCAAGGGGAATTATAACTAAATTATAGCCAATTGCCCATGTGAAATTTTGTTTAATTATGCGTGTGGCTTTTTTACCGATTTCAATCAAAACGAAAACTTTATTGAGATCAGCGCTAAGTAAAATAACATCGGCGCTATTTTTCGCGAGATCGGTGCCAGTATCAAGTGCAACTGAAACATCAGCGCCAGCAAGAACAGGTGCATCATTGATTCCATCGCCAATCATCATTACTTTATGTTGATGTTGTAGTTTTTGTAAGTATTGTAATTTTTGTTTAGGTGTAACTCCCTTTATTAGTGCATCAAATTTCAACAAACCTGCTATCTCATCGCTTTTTTGTGAAATATCTCCGGTCACTAATGAGGTTTGTATTTTTTGTAAAGCGCAATGATCTGCGATGTTAAATGCACTTTCGCGTAATTTATCTCCAAGTTCAAAAGCTGCCACCAATTTATCTTCAACGGTTAAATAGACGACTTGCTCTTTACTTTTTAACGCGGCTGCATTGCAAAATAGCGCGTGGCCGAGTTTGACTATTTTATTTTGATAAGTGGCTTGTAAACCTTCACTGGGAAAGCTACGGATGTTGGTGAGTTGCACTGCGTTTTTTTGTAAGCGTTTAAACGCTTGTGCGATAGGGTGCTCAGAGCTGTTTTCAAGTTGCGCCGCTAAATCAATGGCCTGTTGCTGGGTATAATCACTATATATTAGGGTATTTAATAGCGTAAAGTTTCCCTGTGTTAGGGTGCCTGTTTTATCAAAAATCATATGATCTATGTGGTTGATGGTTTCTAACACATGATGCTGCTTTATCAGTAAACCGCATTTATTTAATTGTGCAGTAGCGCAGGTTAGTGCCGTGGGGGTAGCCAGTGATAAAGCGCATGGGCAAGTTGCAACAAGTACAGATAATGTTATCCAAAATGCTTGCTCTGGTAGAATGTAATACCATGCAATATACGTGATAGTGGCAATAATTAGCAATGCACCCACGAAGTAGCGTGATACTCTGTCTGCTAGAATTTCGATGCGTGGTTTGTTCTGTTGAGCCGTGTCTTGCAGTGCAATAATTTCAGCAATTAGGCTGTTTTGTAGCGTTTTTGTGATGCGAACACGTAGTGGGCTAGTGAGATTCATTGTGCCTGCAAATACGGGACTATTGTGTTGTTTGTTGATGGGCAGGTGCTCTCCGGTGAGCATTGATTCTTCAATATCGCTTTCTCCATCGATAATGATGCCATCACTGGGGATAATAGTACCAGCCTTGACTAAAATTATATCGTTAACCTTTAGTGATTTAGCGGGAATTAAGCTTGTTTCTTCGCTATTTTTGGAAATCAGCGTCGCCATTGACGGAATAAGACGGAGCAGATTACTACTTATTTCTATGGCTTTTTTGCGTGCTTTTAATTCTAATAAGCGACCAATTAATAGTAAGAATGTAAACATTGACACAGATTCAAAGTACACCTCGCCTGTGCCAATAATGGTGGCATAGGCAGATGCACTATAAGCGCCAAGTAGCGCGATAGAAATAGGGATATCCATTCCTAATGTTTTATTGCGGATGTTTCGCCATGCACTTTGATAAAATGGCTGGGCGCTATAAAGCAAAACAGGTGTTGCAAAAATTAGGCTTACCCAGCGAAAATATTCAGTAAATTGCGCTTGCATAGAAGAAAAAAAGTTACCATATAATGCGATAGCAAACATCATGACTTGCATTGTTGCAATTCCTGCGAGGCCAATGCGTTGCAGGTATGATTTAGCGAGTTCAGTATAGATAACTTCTTGCTGGTTAATTTGAAATGGATAGGCTTTATAGCCAATATATTGAATGTCTTTGAGTATTTTGCTTAGTTTAAGGAGGTTTTCATCCCATTTAATAGTGGCTCGGTTTAAGGTTGTATTGACGTTAATAAACATAAGCCCAGGTAACGTGCGTAACTTTTTTTCAATTAACCATGCGCAGGCAGCGCAAGTTATGCCTTGAACGGTGAGTGTTATTTCACTGATGTTTTCTAGTTTTTTAACAAAATCTTCTTGAATTAAATCAATATCATAGTCATCAAGTTTACTTAATTCATCGGGTATTAATTGCTCGACTTTTGCAGACTTTTCAGTGCGATGTGTGTAATAAGAGATCAAGCCGCTATCAATAATTGTTTCGGCGACAGCCTTACAGCCAGCGCAGCACATTGGTTGCATTTGTCCATTAATTTCTAGCTCAAATTGGCAGCCCGGAGGATTGGGCTCATGGCAATGAAAACAGAGCGATCTGTGACTCATTTTATATTAAACGTCTTCGTTGGGAAGAAGATGGTTTTTTGTATTCGCCACTTTTTATTGAAAGGTTCAATGCGGATCCTCCATTTACCATCAAGGAGTTTGCTGTTAACAAAGTGATAAGTGCCATCAGCGTTTGCAGTGAGCATCTTGGTAATATCGCGTTGGGCAAATGCGCTATGGTGTAGTGAAAGTTTGATGGCGCTTTTTGTCTCAAAATTGTGTAATTTAATGGATAAGTTATTGCCACTTTGGGTAATATCTGCGTTTATATGCAGTGCTTTAGCAGCTCTCAGGCGTGCTAAATCAGCATTGATAGATTGACCTACTTCATAATAGTGATCAACCACCATGTCTGGTTTGTTGTCTGTTGCAAGCCTGTAGGTTTCGATGGCAGCTCCAACTACCGTTAGTGGTAGAATAATGAGGAACCATGGCCAAAATTGTTTATACCAACTTTTTTTTATAGTGTTCATTTTTTTCCCAAAGTAAGACGGAATCGGGTTGGATAGAAAAGGTTGTAATGAGTGGCTTGGCATTGGCAAATGTTGTATAAGTAATTTTCCAGAATGCTACCATACTAACCTTTTTTATGCCACTAATTTTTTTGGTCATATTTACAAGTACGATTAATGTTTATCTTTATCTTTATCTTTATCTTTATCCATTGATAATGAGTATATAAATGCTGTTATTAGTTGAATTTTATCTTCGCCTAATATTTTAGACCATGCAGGCATGACACCATTACGACCATCAGCAATAGAGCTTTCAACGGCTTTGCGTGAGCCTCCGTATAACCACTCAGTATCGGTTAGGTTTGGCGCACCAAGTGCGTAATTTCCCTTACCATTGGCACCATGGCAAGAAGCACAGATCGCAAATTTAGCCTTGCCAGCGGCGGCTTCAAGAGCATTGACGCGCCGACCACTTAATTTGAGTACATAACTTGTGACCTCTTTAACGCCTTTTTCACCGCCAAGTGCCTTTTTCCAAGATGGCATAATACCATTACGTCCATTCATAATGCTTTCTTTAATGGCTTTAGGTGAGCCGCCATATAACCAGTCGCTATCCGTTAAATTTGGAAAGCCGAAGCCGCCTCGGCCAGTAGAGCCATGACAAACTGCACAGTTTTGCAAAAATAAACGTTGTCCAATTTTAACAGCTGCTTTATCTTTGGCGATGACGGTAATATCTTTGTAATGTCCATCGGCGTTATAAATATATGCTTTAAAAATAGCGCCATATTTTTTCTGCGCTTTTTCCATTTCACGCTGGTATTGTGAATGAGATGTTTTGTGCGCTTTTTTTGACTCAGTAAGTGATTTAACATCTTTATCGGCACTTGTCCAATCAAGTAAACCATTGTAATTTGCCGTAAATGTAGGGTAGGCTAAGGCATATATAATAGCGATAATAATGGTAAACCAAAATAGCCACACCCACCATTTTGGTAGTGGGTTATTTAACTCTTGAATACCATCATAGGCATGCGGCATTGGCTGGCCTTCTTCGACACCGGTATTATTTTTTGTTGTCGCGCGAAGCAGGATAGCACAACCAATAACTACAATGAGTGTGATGATTGATATCCATAGAGTCCAGAATAAGGTCATTATTTTGTCGCTCCTGATTTTTCGTTGTCATTTTGTTTTATTTCTTTAAGTTGAGCGTCATCAAAAATTGAGTCTCCGATATCTTCAAATGATTTTTTTTGGCGTTTACTGTACGCCCAAATGAACAACGCAATAAAAATACAAAGAAGAAATAAGGTGTATAACCCGTTAAATGTTTCGATATCCATAAAACCTCCAGTGTTTAATTCAATTATTTTAGCGCTAGCGCCCCTTCGGCGATTATTCGTTAATGCCGAGCGATTGACCAAGTGATTGTAGATAAGCAATCAACGCTGTCATTTCTGTTTTACCTTCAACAGCCTTTTTTGCACCCGCGATATCTGCATCAGTGTAAGGGACATTGAAATGATCTCGGAAAATTTCCAGTTTACGCGCAGTATCCTCGCCAGTTAACTTGTTTTTCAAAAGCCAAGGGAAGCCAGGCATATTAGACTCAGGAACAACATCTCTTGGGTTTGCCAAATGTACTCTCTGCCAAACATCTGAGTAGCGCTTGCCAACACGAGCTAAGTCAGGACCGGTACGTTTTGAGCCCCATAAAAAAGGATGCTCCCAAACGTGCTCACCAGCTAAACTATAGTGGCCATAACGAGCGGTTTCAGCTCTAAATGGCCTGATCATTTGAGTATGACAAACATGACAGCCTTCTCTTATATATATATCGCGACCTTCCATTTGCAGCGCTGTATAAGGTTTTAGGCCATGTACAGGTTCAGTGGTTTCTTTTTGAAAGAGCAAGGGGGTGATTTCTGCAAGTCCGCCAAAGCTAATCGCAATAATAATTAAGACCGCTAGTAAGCCCGCATTTTTTTCAATAAATTCATGTTTCATAATGTCACTCCTTATCTAGCTAAGTTCTTGTTCTTGAATGGAATTTGGCTCTGCTGTTATTGTTTTGTAGGTGTTGTATGCGAGCAACAACATGCCAGATAGGAAGATTAATCCTCCCACAAGTCGCATTTCGTAGAATGGGTAAGTTTTTTCTAAGACCTCTACAAAAGTATAAGTAAGCGTTCCGTCAGGGTTAACAGCTCGCCACATTAACCCTTGCATTACACCAGATATCCACATTGCAACAATATAAAGTACAGTACCAACGGTTGCCATCCAAAAATGTAAGTTGATCAATGGCACGCTATACATGCCTTTTTGCCCATATAGCTTGGGTATTAGGTGATAAGTAGTGCCGATTGTTATCATAGCAACCCATCCAAGCGCCCCTGAATGTACATGACCTATCGTCCAATCGGTGTAATGAGAGAGAGCGTTTACTGTTTTAATTGCCATCATCGGACCTTCAAAGGTAGACATACCATAGAAGGAAAGGGAAACAACTAAGAATCGTAGGATAGGATCTGTGCGTAGTTTATGCCAGGCACCTGATAACGTCATAATACCATTTATCATTCCTCCCCAAGAAGGAGCGAATAAGATAAGTGACATGACCATACCAAGTGATTGCGCCCAATCAGGCAATGCTGTGTAGTGAAGATGGTGTGGGCCTGCCCAAATGTAAACGGCAATTAGCGCCCAAAAATGAATGATCGATAACCGATAAGAATATATCGGACGGTTGGCTTGCTTAGGCACGAAGTAATACATCATCCCGAGAAAGCCTGCTGTTAATAAAAAGCCAACAGCATTATGTCCGTACCACCATTGCACCATGGCATCAACAGCGCCCGCGAAGACAGAATATGACTTCATGCCAAAAAGTGATACTGGAATTTCTAAATTATTGACAACATGGAGCATGGTAATGGCCAATATAAACGCGCCATAAAACCAGTTTGCTACATATATGTGCGATGTTTTTCGGATAGCGAGTGTGCCAAAAAATACAATCGTATACATAACCCAGACAATTAATAACAGAATATCAATCGGCCATTCTAGTTCCGCGTACTCTTTTGTTGAAGTGTAGCCCATCGGTAGGGAGATAACCGCGGAGATAATAATTAATTGCCACCCCCAAAAGACCAGCGAGGCGAGCGGCCCACCAAAGAGTTTTGTTTGGCATGTTCGCTGGACAACGTAAAAAGAGCTACCCATTAATGCGGAGCCACCAAAGGCAAAAACAACAGCATTAGTATGAAGCGGACGAAGACGGCTATAAGTGAACCAAGGCGTGTTAAAGTTTAAAGCTGGCCAAATAAGCTGAGCTGCGATGATCACGCCAACTGACATGCCGACAATCCCCCATAAGATAGAGGTAACAGTGAACTGGCGTACAACTTTCATGTTATAATCAGGCTGAGTTAGTGTTGCAGTTGTCATTATTTTCATTCCATGCAAGTGTTCAAAATACGATTTTAACGGCGTAGTTTTTTTCCAATAAAAATTAAATGGGTATCTATCGCTATTATGTTGATGCAAGCAAAGTTATTTAATTTTGCTTAATTTTACGCCAATGTTATTGAAATAATAGATTGACATTAACAATTTATTAATCAAATCACATTTTTTCTCTTATATGTAAGCTGAGATATGAGATATGTGATATGTGACAGGTGATTTGAGATATGAGATATGAGATATGAGATATGAGATATGAGATATGAGATATGAGATATGAGATATGAGATATGAGATATGAGATATGAGATATGAGATATGAGATATGAGATATGAGATATGAGATATGAGATATGAGATATGAGATCGGTGATAGGTGATATTAGATATCATCTTGGCTCGTAAATTGTTTAATCTGTCACTGGGAATGCTATTTATACCCATGTGACGATCGAAATGCAAAATCAGCAAGGCAAATTGGCCGGGTATTTGATTCTTAAAATTGAAGGTAAGTTATTCTCAATAGATATTTTCTAACGATGCAAATTGGCTCAAGGAGTAGCGCCCGTTGGTGCCGGACTCGGTTTTTATATGATCGGTAGCAGCCTTGCGCTCAACATTCGATGTGAGAATAACCATTACCTCGGTTGCGCCTTACTCTGATCATCGAGTCCATGCTGACGTTGCATTTTTACAAAACATGGGTATATACATTTAGCAGAAAAAGCGGGTGGCATTAATGAGTGAAAAATAACTGGTATGCTCACGAATATTTGTATTATTTTGCTTGAATGAAAGATAACTCATTTTTTATCATTTTTTATCATTTTTTTGTTGACAGAAACCACTGCAAAAAATATACTGCGCCTTGTTCACACCACTAAGGTGTAATAAATAAAATTTACTATTCCTCTTTAGCTCAGTTGGTAGAGCAACGGACTGTTAATCCGTGTGTCGCTGGTTCAAGCCCAGCAAGAGGAGCCATTTTTAAAACCTAAACTACATATTATACCCTCGTTTTCTCCTTTTAAAAAAATATACAGTCAATCATTTCTTTTGCTATTTTGATATTTTGTGCGATTTGTATTTATCTTCTAGCCTAGTTATTTTATAATGTAAGCGCCCTTCGAGCGTAGCTTAGTTAGGTTAATATTGACAAAATAACAAAGGTCTAATTATTTATACAATGATTCAAGAATGACTAAAATTAGCATATACTATGTGCGGCAGGATTGCTTTTGAACTGATTTTTTATGAAAATATGTCATCCATGCCTGCGTTGTAACAATCGCATAAGGAGTGACTACATGATAAATAATCGTGAAGTATCATTGGGTTAGATCGTTGTTATGTATTCACCATAAAAATAGTTGCAAGGAAATCAAATGAAACTTTTTTCTGCCTGTTTTAAAAAAAAACCAGCAAAGAAAAAAAAATATAAACATTTGCTTAAACAGTACACTTGGCTACGGTATGAAAGAGCTAAAGAGATTGTTTTTTCAACAAATCTTGAACAACAAGACAAAATATCGGCAACGCTTATTTTTTATGACAATTGCCCTGTCGGTGGTAAATTTAGTGCTAGCGAAAAAGTTATAATCCGCCAAGCTATGCATGATCTAAATACATATTTAAGAATTCTACTGAAAATTTGCAACGAGTATCAGCGTTTGGAGCCTGACATTAGGGATGAATATAGGAAAGGGCCTGTATATTTTCTGCCTGACTTGAGGTCAATTGCGGAAGTACAGTCTCTGCATGATATTATAATAGACCCATCTTGTCTCATGAAAATTATAGATGGTCGTGGTCATGATTGTATAGCTACTGCCATGATCAGAGATGAGCACCAGCAAAAAATTGCAGAGAAACTTGAGAATTTGCGTCTAAGTAATTTTGCAGGTGATGATCCAGTGGATTATCAAGTACACCCAGGGGAAGAGCAAATATTAAGGCATCAAGCAGAAGAACAAGTACAAGCACGAAGACGCGCACTAGCACAAGAATATGGAGCACTAGCACAAGCAGAAGCACAAGCACTAGGATATGGATTACTAGCACAATTACTGGCACAAGCACAAGCACAAGCACAAGCACATCCACACTATCAAGCACTGAACAACCCAAACAGGGGAGAAATTCCTTCATCGTCAGTGCTATCCACTCCTTTTTTAACGAGCAATAAATTGGCAAATTTGATGTTCTCGCTAAAAAATCAGCACAAAATATACAGTGCTTTAGAAGATCAGAGGTTAAAACTTAGCCGTAATGATGATTTTAGCTATCGTTTAGGGTTAGTTAAGGCTCGGCAATGCCTTAATATGCCAGAAGAAGCAGAGCTTTTTGCGCTGTCATGTACTAATAACGAGCTATATCTAAATCCAGATTCCGGTCTGCCAGGTACTATTATACGTATTGGCGAGGATGTACTTAACTTTGGGCTGACCCGTAGCCTTCGAGCCATTAGGGTGATGGACAAGTTTTTTGCATGCCATTATTTTGAGCGTATGGGTTGTGTCTTTACTGCAAGAGATTTATTTAAAGATTTAATTGTTGGTGATCGGTAATTTAGTGCCTAGATTAGAGGTGACTGCCAGTTATACCCATGCACGATAGAAATGCAAGGTCGGCCGCGAACTAGATAATCAAAGTAAGGAGCCGCATGAGGTAATGGGGACGTGTTTTTCGAATGTTGAGCGCAAGGCTGCTTCCTTTCATATAAAAATCTAGTTGGCGCACCAACCAGCAAGGCTCCTTGCACCAATATGGATTGTTATAAAATATCGATCGATAATAACTTCCCTTCAATTTTAGGCATCACATACACGGCCAATTTACCTTGCTGACTTTGAATTTATAAATATATGGGTATAATGCCTTGCTATGTATTCGGATTTATTCAGGAGAAAATAAAATGGGAAAAGATATAGCAATTCTTGAGAGTAAGCCCGCAAATGGAGCAGTAAATAGTAATTTACCCGCTCCTCCAAAATTATATTTGTATGCAACTGTTAAGAATGAAATTTTAGAAAGAGCAGCAAGAATATTTTTTAAAAATGAAAAGCATATATGTTCGCCAATTATGCTGTTTCGTGACTGCGCAGTTCGTGGTATATTTACGGCTTCCGAAAAAATAATCATCAGGCAAGCTGTGCTCGATATGCTTAAATTTTCTGCGATCCTCTCTGAGATTTGCGAAGACCCCCTATTTAACGCCTGGTAATGAGGTAATTTCGCAGGTCATTAATACAGATTGCGATTTAAACGTTAAAAATTCTTTCATGAGTTTTTTTGATAAGCGTGGGAACTTCCATAATTGCTTGGGCAATGATCGTAGAAAAGTACAATTATGAGGATCATATAGAAGGGGGCTCTACCTTGAGACGCTAGAAAGTTTGAGGCAAGACGAGGCAGTACAAGTAGGTCCAGATTAAGGATATGATATAGATCCAGGGGAAAATCAAGCCTTGGCCTATGAAGCAGTACAACCATGGTGGGCACAGAATGCACCGAACAACTAGGTGGCAAGAAGGCCTTTGTTGATAGCAAATGAGGATTTATCGTTCGATAAATGGTGCGAGGTTCGTGCGCTAATTAGGGATCAGATGTGGGTTGGGGATCCTTATTTGACGTTTAATTGTAAATATGACGGGAAATAGATAGGGATCGGAAGTTCTCAGGGAAATGGGCGGCCTTATAATGTTACTATAGAGGTCGGTTACCAGCTACTTCACTTTGGTTACAGTCGGGGCAAAAGAGCATACATATTGTATCTCCATTTAATTGAATCTAAGTATCGAGGTAAGAGTGAGGCATACTTATTATTTAAAGATCTAATAGAGGCTGATGAACGTGCAATGCAGGCATCCTAAGGTGACTATAACTTTAAACAATAAAATAATTAACATCTTTTGTATAAATATGGTGTTTATTGTTATTATCTGTTCGTGGTTAACGGTGCATTTTTAGCTAACATTGGTATTACGTTTTCTTTGATAGTGAGAGGCTCAAGAGAAATATAACGATTAATTGCTATATTTTCAATTATTTATTTTCAAGCTGTTTATGAAACAGTTATACTAAACATGCTATAAAAGCACATAAAAAATAATCTTATTAAAGGAAAAAAAATGACTCCTATTGTTAAAAGTTTCCAGTATGGTGAACATACGGTAACACTCGAAACAGGTGTAATTGCACGCCAAGCAACTGCTGCTGTAATGTGTAGCATGGACGATACTTGTGTATTCGTTTCAGTTGTCGGTAAAAATGCAGATGATCAAGAGCGTGATTTTTTCCCGCTGACAGTTAATTATCAAGAAAAAACATATGCAGCTGGTAAAATACCTGGAGGATTTTTCAAACGCGAAGGTCGCCCAAGTGAAGAGGAAACGTTAATTGCACGTCTTATTGACCGTCCAGTGCGACCTCTTTTCCCTGAAGGTTTCAAAAATGAAGTACAAGTGATTGCAACGGTTGTATCCATTAATCCAGAAATAAACCCAGATATCGTTGCAATGATTGCAACATCAGCGGCACTTTCTATTTCTGGGATGCCATTTAACGGTCCAATAGGCTGTGCGCGTGTTGGTTATAAAGAAGGCCAATATCTGCTTAACCCAACTAAAACAGAATTAGAAAGCAGCTCACTTAACCTTGTTGTATCTGGGACTGAAAACGCGGTATTAATGGTTGAATCTGAAGCGGAAATCTTAAGCGAAGATGTTATGCTAGGAGCTGTTGTATATGGTCACGATGAGCAACAAATTGTTGTGAGCGCAATTAAAGATTTCGCTCGCGAAGTTGCCCGCCCTAAATGGGATTGGTCTGCTCCTGTGCGTAATAAATCATTAGATACCGCGATTGCAGAGCAGGCGCAAACGCGTTTTGAAGCTGCTTATCAAATCAGTGATAAAGTCCAACGCTTTGAGGCGATTAAAGCAATTACTACTGAGATTAAAGAAAAACTATTAACTGGAAATGAATCATTAGACGCTAAACAAGTAGGTGAATATCTACATGATTTAGAAAAAACTGTTGTGCGCACACGCATTATTAATGGTGATCCGCGTATTGATGGTCGTGATCCTCAAAGTGTGCGTGCACTTGACGTACGCACTGGTGTTTTACCACGTACTCATGGATCTTCACTGTTCACTCGTGGCGAAACACAAGCGCTGGTTACGGCAACACTTGGTACACAACGTGATGCGCAAATCATTGATAGCTTAATGGGGGAGAGGAAAGATCACTTTTTATTACATTACAATTTTCCACCATACTGTGTCGGTGAAACCGGTTTTGTTGGCTCTCCGAAGCGGCGTGAAATTGGTCACGGCCGTTTGGCTAAGCGCGGTGTATTAGCAGTAATGCCTAGCATTGAAGACTTTCCGTATACAGTGCGAGTTGTCTCTGAAATTACAGAATCTAATGGCTCATCTTCGATGGCATCTGTTTGTGGAGCATCTCTTGCGCTCATGGATGCAGGCGTACCGCTTAAAGCTGCGGTTGCTGGTATCGCAATGGGTCTTGTCAAAGAAGGTGATAAATTCGTTGTTCTTTCTGATATCTTAGGTGATGAAGATCATCTTGGTGATATGGACTTTAAAGTTGCGGGTACTGATGCGGGTATTACTGCACTGCAAATGGACATTAAAATTGAAGGTATTACACGTGAAATAATGCAAATTGCTTTAAACCAAGCAAAAGCTGCACGTTTACATATTTTGACAATAATGAATAAAGCTATTTCTGAAAATCGCGCAGAGATTTCGCAATTTGCACCGCGTATTCATACCATCAAAATCAACACGGATAAAATTCGTGATGTTATTGGTAAAGGTGGTGCAACAATCCGCTCGTTATGTGAAGAAACAGGCACAACAATTGAAATCGAAGATGATGGAACAGTTAAAATTGCGGCAACCTCTGGCGAGCAAGCTGATGATGCGATCAACCGCATTAAAGCCCTCACCGCTGAAGTTGAAGTTGGTACTATCTATGAAGGTAAAGTGGTACGTTTAGCTGATTTTGGTGCATTCGTGAACATCTTGCCAGGTAAAGACGGATTAGTTCACATCTCACAGATTTGTGAAGAGCGTGTGCAAAAAGTAGCCGATCATTTAAAAGAAGGTCAACTTGTTAAAGTTAAAGTACTCGAAGTTGATCGCCAAGGTCGTGTACGTCTTAGTATTAAAGAAGCGACTGAGAAAAATGAAGCTGAAAAAGTAGTTGCAGAATAATATTGTCACCTGAATTGTGGGTAAACAATACTCCTAGGCATGGCTACTTTTCACTGGGTATTAATGGCTGTCATATGGCCTTAATATCAATAAAATGGTGGCTATCATAAATTCTGATTAAGAAGCTGAAAAAGGGGCCTAGGCCTCTTTTTTTACCCCCTGAAAATGTGTTGCCAGTAACGAGCAGATGATCAGAGAAGACGCACATGGTATATATGGAGCCGCTAAGCATAATATTTTAATAAATCAATGACAACAAGATAGTCAAAGAGGCTCTAGCGTAGGCAACTATTATTTATTACGACGGCCCTAGTGGTGGCGAATTTAGTGCTACAGAAAAAGTTATCATTAGGCAAACTGTGGATGGTATACATAAATATTTAGGAATTATACTGAAAATTTGCCACGAGTATCAGCCTGGACACTAACATTACTGCTGATTTGTGGATTCTAGCTTTTCCTGATTTACAACCTGACTTAAAGTCAATTGAGTAAGTACAGCTTATACCCATGCGACGAAAAAATGCAACGTTGGCCGCTCACTCTATAATCAGAGTAAGGCGCAACATGAGGTAATGGGGACGTACTTTTTGAATGTTGAGCGCAAGGCTGCTACCGATCATATAAAAACCGAGTCCGGCTCCGAAGGGCGCGGCTCCTTGCTTAAGTTTGCATTGTTATAAAATATCAATCGATAATAACTTCCCTTCAATTTGATGCCTCGCATATCGGCACAATTTGCTACCCTGATATTGCATTTCGATCGTCACATGGGTATAAATCCAGCTACTGGTCTACCTGTGACTATTTTACGTATTGATGAGGATATACTTGACATTAAAACTACCAGTCTTAAAATAGTACGCACGATCTTTTGCCTGTTGTTTGAATGCCATCATGTTGACCGTTATGTAAATAACCCTTCTACTGCAAGCGTTTTATTTCAGAAGTTAATGGATGATCAGTAATTTAGTGCCTTGAGTAGTAGCGACTGACACTTACTCTGATCCACTTGGTTGCGCCTGATAAATCACCGTGAAGTCTCATGATGCTAGATTGTTATTATGTATTACCATAAAAATCGTTGTAAGGAAATAAAATGAGAGATGTTTCGGACCGTTCTGACAAAAAAATAATGAAGGAATTAAAAAAAAATGACAATTTGCTTGACAATCACTATGAAACAGCTAAAAAGAATGTTTTATCAACAGTTGTTGAACAAGATAACCAAACGTCGGCAACGCTTATTTTTGCTAGAGATTGCCCTGTTATTGGTGTATTTAGTGATAGCGAAAAAGTTATAATCAGGCAAACCATGCAGGATCTAAATACATATTTAAGGACTCTACTGAAAA
This sequence comes from Bathymodiolus brooksi, assembly GCA_963680875.1. Taxonomy (NCBI): domain Eukaryota; kingdom Metazoa; phylum Mollusca; class Bivalvia; order Mytilida; family Modiolidae; genus Bathymodiolus; species Bathymodiolus brooksi. The sequence continues at coordinate 932,618 of CAVMGF010000075.1, forward strand.
TTTGCCACGAGTATCAGCGTCTGGTGCCTAACATTGAGTATGAATTTATGCGATCGCCTTTATGTTTACGTCCTGACTTAAAGTCAATTAAGGAAATACAGAATCTGCATGACATAATAACAGATCCAGCTTGTATCGTGAAAATTATAGATGAGCGGACTCATAATTGTGCGATGGCGGCTGGGTACAAAAATTATTGGGCTAAAAAATTTACAGGTAAACTTGATGATTTGCAGAGAACCAAGCTCGGGCATGGTGATCAAAGAGAGGACTATCAAGCAAGCCCTGATTTTACACAGTTTGACTACGAAGAGGTCAATGCTTTTGGTGAGGTGATAGTTCATCCAGAAATTACTACATTGCCTGCACCTATCTATCTGGGCACGGGCGAGCGGCCATCATCGGTATTTGCATGTAATCCTTTTTTATCGGGTCGTAGCTTGGTAAATTTGATGCTTGATCTAAGTGATATGCCGGTAACAGAGAAAGCCTTCGAAGATCAGAGCATAAAAATTAATCCTTGTGATGATTATAGCCATCGTCGAGGGTTGGTTGAGGCTCGGAAATGCATTGAGATGCCATCGGGAGAATCTCTTTTTATGACTGCTTGTACTAATAAGGATTCATATCGAAGCATCGATCTGTTTATGCCTAGTCTACGTATTAGATCTAATATATTTGACCTTGGTATTACCAGTAGTAAAAGAATGGTCATCATGTTTGAAAAATTGTATAAATGCTATTATTTGGGGCGTTATTTAAGTGGAATTATTACTCCGCTCATTTTATTTCAGGATTTAATAGATTATCGGCAATTTTGTGCCTCGTGCTCATGAGTATAGGTATAATTATTTATACCCAGATTATCATAATACCAGGATATGAAACTTATTTTAAATTAGTTTTATGAAAATATATCAGTCATGCGTTGTAACAATAACAAAGGAGTTAGCACATTATAAATCATCGTGAAGTCTTATGGGGTTAGATTAATGTTATGTATTTGCTATAAAATTCGCTAAAAGGAAATAAAATGAGAGATGTTTCTGGCCGTTCGGACAAAAAACTAGCAAATGAATTTAAAATAAATACAGATTTGATTGAAAAGCATTATGATCCACGATAATAACTTCCCTTCAATTTTATGCCTCGCATATTGGCACAATCTGCTACCATGATATTGGATTTCGGGGTAGCATGGGTATAAATCCAACTACTGGTCTACCTGGTATTATTTACGTATTGATGAGGATATACTTGACATTAAAACTACCAGCCTTAAAATAGTCCGCACGATCTTTTGCCTGTTGTTTGAATGCCATCATGTTGACCGTTATGTAAATAACCCTGCTACTGCAAGCGTTTTATTTCAGAATTTAATTAATGATCAGTAATTTAGTGCCTCGAGTAGTGGCTATTGACGCCTTACTCTGATCTACTTCGTTGCGCCTGATAAATCACCGTGAAGTCTCATGATGCTAGATTGTTGTGATGTATTACCATAAAAATCGTTGTAAGGAAATAAAATGAGAGATGTTTCGGACCGTTCTGACAAAAAAATAATGTATGAATTTAAAAAAGCTAACAATTTGATTGACAATGACTATGAAACAGCTAAGAAGAATGTTTTATCAACAGTTGTTGAACAAGATAACCAAACGTCGGCAACGCTTATTTTTGCTAGAGATTGCCCTGTTATTCGTGTATTTAGTGATAGCGAAAAAGTTATAATCAGGCAAACCATGCAGGATCTAAATACATATTTAAGGACTCTACTGAAAATTTGCCACGAGTATCAGCGTATGAAGTCTTACATTGAGTATGAATTTACGGAAAATTCTTTCTGTGTACGGCCTGACTTAAAGACAATTGAGGTAATAGAGACTCTGCATGACATAATAACAGATCTAGCTGGTATCGTGAAAATTATAGATAAGAGGGGTCATGATTGTGGGAGGACTGCCCAGTACAGAAATGAATGTGTTAAAAAATTTACAGCTGGACTTGATTATTTGCAGAACACCGAGTTCGGAGCTCATGATCAAAGTGCGAACTATCAAGCAAGCCCTGATTTTAGACAGCTTGCGTACGAAGAGGTCAATGATTTTGGTGAGGTGATATTTCATCCAGAAATTACTACATTTCCTGCACCTATCTATCTGGGCACGGGAGAGCGGCCATCATCGGTATTTGCATGTAATCCTTTTTTATCGGGTCGTAAGTTGGCAAATTTTTCGCTTGATCTAAGGGGTACGCACGCAGCAAAGAAAGCCTTGGAAGATCAGTGCATAAAAATTAATCGTAGTGATGATTATAGCTATCGTCTAGGGTTAGTTGAGGCTCGGAAATGCATTAAGATGCCATCGGGAGAAGGGCTTTTTGTGACTGCTTGTACTAATACCGAAGTATATCCCAAGCCCGATCTGTTTAAGCCTAGTCTACATATTAGATCTGATATGTTTGAGCTTGGTACTACCAATAGTGAAAGAATTGTCATGATGTTTGGGGAGTTGTATAGATGCTATTATTTGGTGCCTTATTTAGGTGGAGTTAGTACTCCGCGCCGTTTATTGCAGGATTTAATAGATGATGGGGAATCTAGTGACTCCGAGTAGTGGCGACTGACGCCTTATTCTGATCCACTTCGTTGCGCCTGATAAATCACCGTGAAGTCTCATGATGCTAGATTGTTGTTATGTATTACTATAAAAATCGTGGTAAGGAAATAAAATGAGAGATGTTTCGAACTGTTCTGACAAAAAACTAGCAAATGAATTTAAAATAAATACAGATTTGATTGAAAATCACTATGAAGCAGCTAAGAAGAATGTTTTCTCAACAAATGTTGAACAAGAGGACCAAACGTCGGCAACGCTTATTTTTACTAGAGATTGCCCTGTTCTTGGTGTATTTAGTGATAGCGAAAAAGTTATAATCAGGCAAACCATGCAGGATCTAAATACATATTTAAGTACTCTACTGAAAATTTGCCACGAGTATCAGCTTCTGGAGACTAACATTGAGGGTGAATTTATGCACAAGCCTTTATGTTTACGGCCTGACTTAAAGTCAATTAATGAAATACAGAATCTGCATGACATAATAACAGATCCATATCGCATCGTGAAAATTATAGATGAGCGGACTCATGAGTGTCTGAGGTCGGCTCTGTCCATAGATTATTGTGCTATAAAATTTAAAGATCAACTTGTTGAGTTGCAGAGAACCGAGTTCGGAGATGGTGATCAAATAGCGGACTATCAAGCAAGCCCTGATTTTAGACAGCTTGCGTACGAAGAGGTCAATGCTTTTGGTGAGGTGATATTTCATCCAGAAATTACTACATTTCCTGCACCTATCTATCTGGGCACGGGAGAGCGGCCATCATCGGTATTTCTATCTAATCGTTTTTTATCGGGTCGTAAGTTGGCAAATTTGTCGTACGAGCTAAGGGATACGCACGTGACAGAGAAAGCCTTGGAAGATCAGAGCATAAAAATTAATCGTTGTGATGATTATAGCCATCGTCGTGGGTTAGTTGAGGCTCGGGAATGCATTAAGATGCCATCGGGATCATCCCTTTTTGCGACTGCTTGTACTAATAACGATTTCTATCCACAGATCGATCTGTTTATGCCTAGTCTACGTATTAGCTCTAATATATTTGCGCTTGGTACTACCAGTAGTGAAAGAATGGTCATCATGCTTCAGCAGTTGTATAAATGCTATTATTTTGCGCGTTATTTAAATGGAATTATTACTCCGCTCATGTTATTTAAGGATTTAATAGATGATCGGCCATTTAGCGCTTCGAGCGCATGAGTATAGGTTTAATTATTTATACCCAGATTATCATAAGGCGGATTCAACGTTGAAGTGCATAACCACTAAGCTGCTATAGCTGCATATGTTCAGCCATTAATTTGGCTGGCGTTTTGTAATTCAGTTTCTTTCTTGGTCTATCATTGAGCTTCACTATTACATCTTCAACTTCTAATTGCGATACTTTTTTGAAGTCTGTTGATTTTGGGCAGTATTGTCGTAATAGCCCATTAGTATTTTCATTCACTCCTCGTTGCCATTAGCCGTAAGGATCTGCAAAATAAACACCACACTTTAAATATTCAGTCAGTACTTCATGATCTGCGAATTCTTTGCCGTTATCGGCTGTAATAGTAAATACAGCTCCTTTAAACGGCTGCAATAAAGCAATAGTCGCAGCAGTCACTGACCGAGCTGATTTATCATCAACACGCATCGATACTGTAAAACTAGTTTTTCGCTCAACAATAGTGACCAATGCGTAACTGCTGCCCTTACCGATGACTAAGTCTATCTGCCAATCTCCGATTCTATTTTTATCTTCAACAACTTGTGGGCGTGGATCAATGATGACTCGATTCCTGATAAAACCTCTGCCAGCTTGTTTAGCTTTGCGACCAGACTGATAAGGTTTTGCTTTTCTACGCAGGTGTTGCAATAACTGGCCTGCGCGTCTTTTATCAGACCAAATATGGAGATAAATGGTTTCATAACTAATAAAGATATCGTGATCTTCTCTCAACCATCCTGATACTTGCTCTGGACTCCATTGCATTTGAATCTTTGAGTCAATTAATGCAATTAGGGAGCTAGTCATCTTAATTGCCTTACTCGCCAGTAAACGGCGTTCCTGTGCAAACGATTGGGCTTGCTTGATACTATAACCTCGCTTGCCTGTATTACGAGAAAGCTCTCCTAATAGTCGATTGGCTGACTTTTAATTGCTGTGAAATTTTATTTTGGCTCAGACCTGTTTTATTTAAAGTGTAAATCTGGCATCTTAGCTGATAGGTAAGTTGTTTATATGTTTTCATTGTTGCATCTCTTGCTGGAGAAAAAACGATTAGCATATTCAGCTGACCACTTTTTCTACCTATCCAAGTTATGCACTTATTATTTGAATCCAAGTAATTCTTTTTTATTGTAGGCAACTTCTTCTATAGCCTCCCACCCGTCTGCACCGCAAACGACACCGACAATAAAAGTGAGTAAAATATCATGACGTTCATGCTCAACCTTTGATTGTTGGCGAAAATCAGGGATTGAAGAAAAGTGCTCGTTGAATTTAGATAACATGTAAGGCCGCTATGTGTAAGGAGTCTATTTGATCATAGTTTACTACCAAATTACAAGTTCATGATCTTGCCATGACTGATATCACTGGGACTATTTTACGTGTTGATGAGGATGCGCTTGACATTAAAGCTATAAGTATTATAGTAGTGCGCACGATCTTTTGTCTGTTTGAATGCCATAATGTTGACCGTTATGTAAATAACCCTGTTACTGCAAGCGTTTTATTTCATAATTTAATGGATGATCAGAAATTTAGTGCCTCGAGTAGAGGCGACTGACACCTTACTCTGATCCACTTCGTTGCGCCTGATAAATCACCGTGAAGTCTCATGATGCTAGATTGTTGTTATGTATTACTATAAAAATCGTTGTAAGGAAATAAAATGAGAGATGTTTCGAACTGTTCTGACAAAAAACTAGCAAATGAATTTAAAATAAATACAGATTTGATTGAAAATCACTATGAAGCAGCTAAGAAGAATGTTTTCTCAACAAATGTTGAACAAGAGGACCAAACGTCGGCAACGCTTATTTTTGCTAGAGATTGCCCTGTTATTGGTAAATTTAGTGCTAGCGAAAAAGTTATAATCAGGCAAACCATGCAGGATCTAAATACATATTTAAGGACTCTACTGAAAATTTGCCACGAGTATCAGCGTCTGGAGTCTAACATTGAGTATGAATTTATGCACAAGCTTGTACATTTACGGGCTGACTTAAAGTCAATTAAGGAAATACAGTATCTGTATGACATGCTAACAGATCCAGCTGGTATCGTGAAAATTATAGATGGGAGGGCTCATAATTGCGTGATTGCGGGCGAGCACAAAAATTATTGGGCTAAAACATTTACAGGTAAACTTAATGCTTTGCAGAGAACCGAGTTAGGACATGGTGATCAAACAGAGGACTATCAAGCAAGCCCTGATTTTACACTGCCTGCGTACCAGGAGGTCAATGCTTTTGGTGATGTGATATTTTATCCAGAAATTACTACATTGCCTGCACCTATCTATCTGGACACGGGCGAGCGGCCATCATCGGTATTTGCATGTAATCCTTTTTTATCGGATAGTGAGTTGGCAAATTTTGGGCTTGATCTAAATGATATGCACGTAACAGAGAAAGCCTTCAAAGCTCAGAGCATAGAAATTAATCGTTGTGATGATTATAGCCATCGTCGAGGGTTAGTTGAGGCTCGGAAATGCATTGAGATGCCATCGGGAGAAACCATTTTTGTGACTGCTTGTACTACTAATACCGGATTATATCTAACCACAGATTGCTTTATGCCTAGTCTACGTATTAAAGCTAATATATTTGAGCTTGGTACTACCCGTAGTCAAAGAATGGTCATCATGCTTCAGCAGTTGTATAAATGCTATTATTTTGCGCGTTATTTAAATGGAATTATTACTCCGCTCATGTTATTTAAGGATTTAATAGATGATCGGCCATTTAGCGCTTCGAGAGCATGTGTATAGGTTTAATTATTTAGACCCATATTATCATAATACTCGGATATGAAACTGATTTTAAATTAGTTTTATGAAAATATATTAGTCATGCGTTGTAACAATAACAAAGAAGTAAGCGCCTGATAAATCACCGTGAAGTATCATGAGGCTAGATCGTTGTTATCTATTACTATAAAAATCGGTGTAAGGAAATAAAATGAGAGATGTTTCGGACTGTTCTGACAAAAAACTAGCAAATGCATTTAAAATAAATACAGATTTGATTGAAAATCACTATGAAGCAGCTAAGAAGAATGTTTTCTCAACAAATGTTGAACATGAGGACCAAACGTTGGCAACGCTTATTTTTGCTGACAATTGCTCTGTTAATGGTCAATTTAGTGCTAGCGAAAAAGTTATAATCAGGCAAACCATGCAGGATCTAAATACATATTTAAGGACTCTACTGAAAATTTGCCACGAGTATCAGCGTCTGGAGCCTAACATTGATGGTGAATTTCAGCACAATCCTTTACGTTTACTGCCTGACTTACAGTCAATTAATGAAATACAGACTCTGCATGACATAATAACAGATCCAGATGGTATCGTGAAAATTATAAATGAGCGGACTCATGAGTGTCTGAAGTCGGGTCTGACCATAGATTATTGGGCTAAAAAATTTACAGGTAAACTTAATGCTTTGCAGAGAACCGAGTTAGGATATGGTGATCAAAGAGAGGACTATCAAGCAAGTCCTGATTTTACACTGCCTGCGTACCAGGAGGTCAATGCTTTTGGTGAGGTGATATTTTATCCAGAAATTACTACATTGCCTGCACCTATCTATCTGGGCACGGGCGAGCGGCCATCATCGGAATTTCTATCTGAGCCTTTTTTATCGGATAGTGAGTTGGCAAATTTTGGGCTTGATCTAAATGATATGCACGTAACAGAGAAAGCCTTCGAAGCTCAGAGCATAGAAATTAATCGTAGTGATGATTATAGCCATCGTCGAGGGTTAGTTGAGGCTCGGGAATGCATTGAGATGCCATCGGGAGGATCCCTTTTTGCGACTGCTTGTACTCATAGCAAATTATATGTAAACCACGCTGGGTTTATACGTAGTCTACGTATTAGATCTAATATATTTGCGCTTGGTATTACTCGTAGTCAAAGAATGGTCATGATGTTCGACCGGTTGTATCATTGCTATTATCTTGGGCGTTATCTGTATGGAAGTATTACTCCGGTCATGTTATTTAAGGGTTTAATAGATGATCGGCCATTTAGCGCTTCGAGCGCATGAGTATATATTAAGATTATCATAATACTCGGATATGAAACTTATTTTAAATTAGTTTTATGAAAATATATCAGTCATGCGTTGTGACAATAACAAAGAAGTGAGCACATTATAAATCATCGTGAAGTCTCATGAGGCTAGATCGTTGTTATCTATTACTATAAAAATCGTTGTAAGGAAATAAAATGCAACTTTTTTCTCCACGCGTTAGCAACACCCACGCGATGAGGTTAAAAATTGTATGTATTTTGGCTCTTCTATAAAAATTGGTGCAAATATACGCCACCCTTGTCTTACTCGACATGATAGAGCCTACAGAATTTTTACATTCTTGTATAACCAAATATTTTCCAAAGTACAAAGTAATAGGCTCAATGCAAAAGAATTATTTAGGGATGTACTGGAGTCTGCTGATAGCTATATGCAGGCGAGATGATAACTGATCAAAGTTAACTAACTTATAGCCGAAGCTTATACCCATGCACATAGAAATGTAAAATCATCAAGGTAATTGGCCGCGGATACCTGGCCTAAAATGGCCCACTTATTATTAATTAAGTTAATCACCTGCCAGAGCATTAAAATAATAATTTATGTGTTATTATAACAGAGGCTTATAACTATGCATTTTTAAACAAAGTGCTCTGCAGTTGGGCCTCCATCATTTTTATATGACAGGAAACTTGTATTTGCGGTTAACCTTTGATGGGCACGTGCCTATTACCTTATGTTGCGCCTTACTCTCATGATTTCGATCACGCTAGTGTTACATTTCACAAAGCATGGTTATGATTGTAGTGTGTTAGCACTTATTTATTTAAAAGGAAAGAAAATAACATGATACATCCTTCACCATTTTTAAGATTTACCAAGGAACAGCTTGCAAACGATATCAATCGAGGTGGGCTTAATAGCTCAGATATGTATGGAATTGCTAAGCTCGAGGTTTTTAAAGAACTAACAATGGATGATTTATGCATAGATCGAACGGATACAGCAGGGGAGACAACTTGTCGATTTTATGACTGCCCTGCTGGTGGTACATTTTCGCTTCATGAAAAAGTTATTATCAGGTCAGCGGTGACGGAGGCGAATAGATATACAAGGATCCTACATAGAGTTTGCGAAAGGTATAGGCAGCTACAGCCTAATCTTCCGCAAACATTTGTGGATGTCCCTTTTGTAGCTCCTGACCATAGAACACTTCGGAGAATATGGAATATGCATGAAAGGTTCACACATTCAGACCATTGTTTGACTATTATTGATACCCGAACCCACCATAATTGTCTAAGATATGGGCATAAAAGACGTTATCTTTTGCAGCAAGAGCATGTTGATAGTCGTGAGGCGTATCGAGCTGCCTTCTTGACTCAGCATGGACTAGATTACGGTATACCAAAAGTAGAAGATCCGTTTCCACATGAAGGCTCGATAGCCTCTCTGACGATGCCATTGCTACCGCCATTGATGGGTTTTGTAACTGGCGCTGATTTGGTAACTATGGCCGTTCCGGGAAGTGTTGGGTCTCAAGAGGAGTATGAGAATTCATTCCTGCGACAGCCAGTATTCAGCGCAAACAACGGTTGTACTAATTTCTCTAAAGATCCAGCGATAAATCCTGCAAACGATTATTTTGCTGGGATTATACGAATTGGTAACAATCTACTCCACCCTTGTCTTACTCGGCAGGATAGAGCCCGCAGAATTTTTATATTCTTGTATAACCAAATATTTTTCAGAGTACAAAGTCATAGACTCAATGCAAAAGAATTATTTAGTGATGTAATGGAGTCTGCTGATAGCTATATGCAGTGGCCAGATGTAAACTCATTAGCGTCAGAACCAGGGTATGGTTCAAATCCAGATTCAGATTCAGAGTCAGAGTCAGAGTCAACTCAATTTTAGCCGACAGGTATAACCATGTTACCTAAAAATGCATGGGTATATAACAGAGATTTATAACTATGCATTTTTAAACAAAGTGCTCTGCAGTTGAGCCTCCATCATTTTTATATGACAGGAAACTTGTATTTGCGGTTAACCTTTGATGGGCACGTGCCTATTACCTTATGTTGCGCCTTACTCTCATGATTTCGATCACGCTAGTGTTACATTTCACAAAGCATGGTTATGATTGTAGTGTGTTAGCACTTATTTATTTAAAAGGAAAGAAAATAACATGATACATCCTTCACCATTTTTAAGATTTACCAAGGAACAGCTTGCAAACGATATCAATCGAGGTGGGCTTAATAGCTATGATATGTATGGAATTGCTAAGCTCGAGGTTTTTAAAGAACTAACAATGGATGATTTATGCATAGATCGAACGGATACAGCAGGGGAGACAACTTGTCGATTTTATGACTGCCCTGCTGGTGGTACATTTTCGCTTCATGAAAAAGTTATTATCAGGTCAGCGGTGACGGAGGCGAATAGATATACAAGGATCCTACATAGAGTTTGCGAAAGGTATAGGCAGCTACAGCCTAATCTTCCGCAAACATTTGTGGATGTCCCTTTTGTAGCTCCTGACCATAGAACACTTCGGAGAATATGGAATATGCATGAAAGGTTCACACATTCAGACCATTGTTTGTCTATTGTGGATACCCGAACCCGCCATAATTGTATAAGATATGGGCATGACAGACATTATCTTTTGCAGCCAGAGCATGTTCAGCGTCGTGAGGAGTATCGAGCTGCCTTCTTGGCTCAGCATGGACTAGATTACGGTACACCAAAAGTAGCAGATCGGTTTCCACATGAAGGCTCGATAGCCTCTATGACGATGCCATTGCTACCGCCAATGATGGGTTTTGTAACTGGCGCTGATTTGGTAACTATGGGCGTTGTGGGAAGTGTTGGGTCTGTAGAGGAGTATGAAGATTCATTCCTGCCACGGCGAGTATCTAGCGTAAACCGAGGTTGTACTAATTTCTCTAAAGATCCAGCGATAAATCCTGCAAACGATTATTTTGCTGGGATTATACGAATTGGTAACGATTTACTCCACCCTTGTCTTACTCGGCAGGATAGAGCCCGCAGAATTTTTATATTCTTGTATAACCAAATATTTTTCAGAGTACAAAGTCATAGGCTCAATGCAAAAGAATTATTTAGTGATGTAATGGAGTCTGCTGATAGCTATATGCAGTGGCCAGATGTAAACTCATTAGCATCAGAACCAGGGTATGGTTCAAATCCAGATTTAGATTCAGATTCAGAGTCAGAGTCAGAGTCAACTCAATTTTAGCCGACAGGTATAACCATGTTACCTAAAAATGCAACGGTGGCAGCGATCTCTGATGATCAGAGATAAGGCGCTACATGAGGTAATGGGGTTAGATTAATGTTATGTATTTGCTATAAAAGTCGTTAAAAGGAAATAAAATGCAACTTTTTTCTGCATGTATTATGAGAAAACGGCCAAAGCGAAGATATAAGCTTTGGCCTCAAGAGATGGGTAATGAGTATAGAGTAGCTAAGCGTAATGTTCTCACAAACTATGTTAAACAAGAGGACAGAGCGTAGGCACGCTTATTGTTTATGACAATTGCCCTGTCGGTGGCAAATTTAGTGCTAGCGAAAAAGTTATAATCTACGAAACTTTTAAGGATCTAAATAAATATATAAGAATTCTACTGAAAATTTGCAACGAGTATCAGCGTCTGGTTCTTAATATTGATAATAAATTTTTGCTTAATCCTAGACCTTTTCGTCCTGACTTACTGTCAATTAATGAAGTGCAGCATTTGCATGATCTGATAACAAATTGATCTAGTATATTGCAAATTATAGATGGTCGGTATCGTAATTATGATCCATCTGGAATACAGGATATTATAGCTGCTCAGCAAGGCGGTGATCCATCATTGGAAATAAAACCTTGTATGAATGTTCAGCATCCTTATTTTCTGGAGCGTCAAGCAAATCCATACGCCAGCATTCAGCCTAATCTGCTACGCATCTACGTGGATATACTTAACATTGGTGTGGATTGTGACAGGAGAGTCATTGTTATGTTTAATCTGTTGTATAGACGCCATTATTATATCCGTTCTGTATTCGGAATTATGAATCCAATGAAGTTATTTAAGGAGTTAATTGAGGATTGGAAATTTAAGTGCTATGTCGGGAGGTTAAATAAAGTTGTGTAAATGCTTATTATGTATAATCTATAAAAGAAATAAATAATTAGTAACACAATGATCTCAAATAAACTGCAACCACTAGAAATGAACTAGCCAAAGATCTTAAAACACTAGGCGATCTTAATCAGTAAGCGCTAGCTTACAAAATCACGCTTAAGGTTGTTTTACTATCAAAAATGAGCATGCTACCTTGGTTATCATAATGATCAGTCTAAAGACTATAGCGGTGGTAATAGCCGTAACGGTTATTCTAGCAAATATCTTCAGGGTGACCATGTGAATATCGAAATTCAAACATCTCGTGATAGAAGGAAGTTTTGAGCCTTAGCTAGTAAAAAAACACCAAACGCGCATGGATGAATAAATTCAAATTCTACATGCCAAAGCAATGATCACTGGTGCTATAACTGCGACATTCCAAGAAATGGGCAGTGTTGACGTGTCAGGGGGCTTGTCTCTCAAGTAACAAATTCTGTTATGGAGCAAGTGGTTCAATGGCAAAGTTGACCTTTGGACACCATTTACCACATTGTGTATATGGACTGTATTGTGCATATGGATTGTAACTCACAGAAATTTGCCACATGGAAATACTACAAAGCAGTTTCATCTTATTTAAAGTCCATACCCATGTGACGATCGAAATGCAAAATCAGCAAGGCAAATTGTGCCGATATGCGAGGCATAATATTAGCTAATGGCGAAGATCTAGTGTAACCATTTACTAAGTGCGTGGTTGATTTCTTTGTTAACTTTATCGCGAGCCCCCTTGTCTAGATGTTTATTTGTCAAGTTATCTAATTCCTTTTGCAGTTTACCCCGCGATTTTGCTTTAAGTGCTGAGCTGTTTTTTCCTAGTTCTACTTTGAATAGAGCATTACTATCAATGTTAAATTTAGGATCTTTGATGCTACCTGTAATTAACAATGGAATAGAAATTTGACTAAAATAATTTACTTTATTGACAATTTCATGTTGTGATTTTTGTTTGATATTTAGCTTGTAATTAAGTGTTTCGGTGAGTGGCCAAATAATGCCTTTGCCTTGTAGTGTCGCAACTGGCGTTTCCATGACAAGGCTTTGATTATTTACAATAGCATTTTTAATCGTAAATTTACCGAGCAAAGAAGCAAAATCAGTTTGCTTTTTATAGTCTTTTTTAGCATCATATTTGTGATTAAATTTAGCTTTAAAAATGCGTAGCTGTTGAGATAGATTAGTGCCATACACTTTGCCATTTGTTAATTTAAATGCGCCTTTACCATCAAGGTTATAGATGAGTTTGTATTCACTCAAACCAACTCCTGCCGCTGTAAAATTTAGCGAAGTTATGCCGCTAAGTGTATTAAGGCCCAGTAGATCAGTTAACAGTGGTTGGATCCTAACTCCATTAAGTGCGCTTGAAATCTGGTATTTGTTTTTATTTGAAACGGATGCATTAATGAGTAAACTACCGTCGTAAAGTTGAGCGATTAAAGGTTTTATTGTTAATTTTCCATTGTTAATCATCATGTTGGTTGTAATTTTTCCAATGTTAATTTTATTTATTATTATGCCAGCAATGACTAAATCGCCTTTAACATTAAGCTTCTCTAAAAAACTTAAATCAGGCTCTATTTTAGATAACGGCTGTTTAGGTTTCGGTGATGCGTGCGTTGTAACATTACTTTTTTCTGTGTTGAATGTTTTGTTTTCTGTTTTGTTATTTTTGGATAAATATGGCGTTAGATCCATTTTATTGACAGATAAGTCGTAGCGTATTTTAGTTTTTTTGTTTGCCTGAATTGATAATTTACCAGTGGCTATTATGTCATTTATAGCTAATGATAGTTTGCTAAAAGTAAGTGTTTTACTCTTAACAAGATAAGACATATCGCTCATTAATGTGATCTTTATATTTTTGTTAGGTAGTGATTTTCCAGATAATTTGGCATTGATGATTAATTTTTTCAAAAGTAGTTTTGAAAAATTCTTTGAGATCAACAGATTGGAAGTCAATGATATTTTTGAACGTAAATTATTAACAATGACATTTGTAGAGAGTGAAAGGTTCGTTTCATGATCTAGTGACAATGCCCCAATATTTATATTTGCAATGTGTATTTGCACCTTGCTATTTTTTGCAAGATCTTGGCGCTCAATGTTTGCGTCTGTTATTTTTATGCCAGCAATACCCGTTTTACTGAGTTGTAAAAAGGCATGGGAAGTCTTTGTTTTCGTTTTTGCTGTTTTATCTTTCGCTGTTTTTGTTGTGTTAATGGCAACTGGCGGCTTAGTTGCCTTGCTTGCGGACGTGCCAATATCATCTAAATTTGTTCGCCCAGTTGCACTCGAAATAATGTTAACATTTACCCCATGTAGGCGTATAATTCCCAGTTTTATTTCACCTTTTAATAAAGGGAACACTTCAATTGCGACTGAAGCATTATTAATTTTCAAGAGGTTTTTACGGTTAAAACCTGCCTGGTTTTTGATTGCTAGCTCACCGATATTGATGCCTAATCTTGGAAAAAATGTCCAACCTAAATTGCCTTTGATGACAAGTTGACGATTAAGATCATTTTGCACAATATTTTGAATTTGCTCTTTATAATTATTCGGGTTAATGAGTGTGACTATGATACCTATCATTAATACGGCAAGCAGCAGGATCCCTGCGAGTAATTTTGCGGCAAATTTCATTTTAAATCCAGTATTTTAAATTTATGTATTATACCAGTTATCATTGAAAATACTCACTTGATTTGTTGCTCGAAATATCTGCCTTACGCTCAAGGTTCGATGCATACGTACCCGTTACATCAGTTGGAGTTAACTCTGATGAGGAGTTTGCAGCGACCTCTGCATTTTTGCGTAACATGGAGCCATCATTGAGAGAGACGCTCTGCCTTGCCTTCTCTGATGTCTGATAACGCCAGATAATTAATCTTTTGAATCATCTGGAGATGCTAAAACTTTGGCAAAGCGTTAATTAAAGAGTCCAGAGCAAACGTTTTTAGTTGGTTGTTGCGAGGTTTTCTTTGTTGATGTTTTTAAAGATGGAGACCGCTCCCAACAATGGAAAAAAAGATCATAATTTATCAAACTTATTAGTTAAAATGAAGACTTTATTGCGGTTATCATTTAAAATAAAAAACTTAGCCACTTGTGTGTTTAAATTTAGAACGATATATTGCTATGAAAAAGGGTGTCATGAAAAAAAGCGCATTCGGTTGTCTCTTAATGCTTTGCTTACTCTCGAATGTTGCGTTTTCGAGCGTTGCAGACAAAGGGCATAGCCCGCAGAATGTTAAGCCGGTTTTAAAAAAAAAACCTTCGCAATATTTTGGTGTAACGTTTGAAAATGATGCTTTTTTACGAGATGACGCGCTTTATACTAGTGGTCTATTTGTTTATTGGGGGTATCATAATCTTGATAGATTAGATAAAACCACCTTGCCAGCATGGATATCGTTTTTAACTCAATATACTTATTTAGCAAATGGGCCTAATAAATCACATGATATATCCTATTCGGTTGGTCAAATACTACAAACTCCAGATAATTTGGACTCGACAAAAATTATCGAAGATGATGTACCTTATGCAGGCTTACTGGGGTGGAATGTGCGCCTGCAATCCTTTGATAGTGTAATAGATGATCAAATTGGATTAACACTCGGTGCGGTGGGTCCAATCGCAGAAGGAGAAGTTTTACAAAAGGCGTGGCATGACGTGATTGGTTCACCAGATCCAAACGGGTGGGATAACCAACTTGGTGCTGAAGTGGTTGTTCGTTTAGATACGCTTCGTAAATGGCGAGTTTATCATAAATCATTTAATTTTACCCAAATAGATTTTATTACTGGCGGCGGCGCTGGTGTAGGTAATTTAAAATCAGATCTTGATGTGGGTTTAACTGCTCGGTGGGGCACTTCACTGCAAAAGAGTTATGCGGCGGCGGCTCTTTTTACAACGCAACAGTTTAATGGTTTAAAGCCAATTCCATTTGGTTGGTATATTTTTACAAATATAACGGGCTCTTATGTTTTCAATGATATTTTCATCGATGGCAATACGTTTAAAGATAGCCACAGTGTGGCTCTAACTCATGAGCAACTTGCTTTGTCTGGCGGAATTATGATGAATCTTGGTCATTTTAATGTTATTTATAGTGAGGTTTTGTTATCAGGACAGTATAAAACACAAGTTGAGCAGTCTCGCTTCGGGGCACTTAGTATCACGTATAAATTTTAGTTTATTTGCGCATTGTTATAAATTTAGAACGATATATTTTTATGAAACAGGATGACATGAAAAAAAGTTCACTAGGTTGTCTTTTAATACTTTGTTTGTTCTCGAATGCTGCGTTTTCGGCAGATGTTGCTAAAGAGCATCGCTCGCAAAATGTTAAGCCTGTTTTAAAAAAAATACCTTTGCAATATTTTGGTGTATCGTTTGAAAATGATATTTTTTTCGACGAAGATCATCTTTACACTCATGGTACATTTGTTTATTGGGGGTATCATGATCGTCATGCATTAGATAGAACCACCTTGCCCAGCTGGATGTCATTTTTAACGCAATATACTTATTTAGCAAATGTGCCTAATAAACGCCATGATATATCCTATTCGGTTGGTCAAATCATACAAACACCAGTTGAGCATAAACAGCCAGAATGTCAGCAAGATGATGTCCCTTTCGCAGGCTTATTTGGGTGGAAAGGACGAGTGCAATCTTTTGATAATGTAATAGATGATCAAATTGGATTAACACTCGGTGCGGTGGGGCCAATCTCAGAAGCAAAATTTACACAAACGGTGATTCATAAGGGGCTTCATTTAGGCGAATCGAAAGGGTGGGAGAACCAACTTGCTAATGAATTGGTTGTTCGTTTAGATACGCTTCGTAAATGGCGTTTGTATGAAAAATCATTTTATGGCACTCAAGTAGATTTCATTACTGGCGGCGGCGGTGGCGTGGGTAATTTAAAATCAGATATTTCTGCTGGGTTAACTGCTCGGTGGGGAACTTCACTGCAAAAGAGTTATGCATCGGCTCCTCTTTTTACAACGCAACAATTTGATGGTTTAAAGCCAAGTCCATTTGGTTGGTATCTTTTTACAAATATAACAGGCTCTTATGTTTTCAATGATATTTTCATGGATGGTAATACGTTTAAAGATAGCAGAAGTGTTGATTTGATTAATGATCAATATGCTTTGTCGTTTGGGGCTATGGTTAATATTTATAATTGGAATGTAATTTATAGTAGCGTTCTTTTTTCAGATCAGTATAAAACTCAAATTTATCGGTCTCGCTTTGGGGCACTTACTATCACGTATCAATTTTAGGCGACTTGAGTATAAATTTAGAACGATATATTTTTATAGAAAAGGATGTCATGAAAAAAAATTCACTAGGTTGTTTTTTAATACTTTGTTTGCTCTCGAATTTTGCGTTTTCAACCGATGCAAGCAAAGAGCAAAACAAGCAGAATACTTCAAAAAATACACCGTTGCAATATTTTGGCGTAACGCTTGAAAATGATGGTATTTTTAAAGACGATCATCTTTACACTCATGGCACATTTGTTTATTGGGGGTATCATGATCGTCACACATTAACTAAAACAACTTTGCCCAGCTGGATGTCATTTTTAACGCAATATACTTATTTAGCAAATGGCTCCGATAAATTACATGATATATCCTATTCGGTTGGTCAAATCTTACAAACACCAGTTTATTATAGACAGCCAAAATATCAGACAGATGATGTCCCTTTCGCAGGCTTGCTTGCTTGGAATGCGCGAGTGCAATCTTTTGATAACGTAATAGATGATCAAATTGGATTAACACTCGGTGCGGTGGGTCCAATTGCAGGAGGAGAATTTTCACAAAAGAGGATACATTACATGTTTGACGCAGTAATTCCAAATGGGTGGGATAACCAACTTGCTAATGAATTGGTTGTGCGTTTAGATACGCTTCGTAAATGGCGTCTTTATGAAAAATCCTTTCCTGTCACGCAAGTAGATTTTATTAGCGGCGGCGGCGGCGGTGTGGGTAATTTAAAATCAGATATTTCTGCGGGGTTAACTGCTCGGTGGGGCACTGCACTGCAAAAGAGTTATGCGGCAGCGCCTCTTTTTACAACGGAGCAATTTAATGGTTTAAAGCCAAGTCCATTTGGTTGGTATATTTTTACAAATATAACGGGATCTTATGTTTTCAATGATATTTTTATGAATGGTAATACGTTTAAACATAGCAGAAGTGTTGATTTGATTAATGAGCAATATGCTTTGTCGTTTGGGGCTATGGTTAATATTTATAATTGGAATTTAATTGGTAGTGGCGTTATATTATCAGATCAGTATGAATCACAAATTTTCCAGTCTCGCTTCGGGGCGCTTAGTCTTACCTATCAATTTTGAGATATATTGAGTATGATTGCTATTAGCATTTTAAAGAAGGTAAAGTTTATTTTTTTTTATATAGTCACAGACAGAGCTGGGGGATAAATAACTAATTGAGTGTTTCTCGTTTGTAAGAGCTCTTATTGTTGTTGATGAAATCGCTAATTGTGTGGTTTTCTGAAAATAAATTTTGCCATTTTGTAGGTGATGTAAATCATCTTTATTTGAGCTTTGACAGCGCATAATAAGCGTTTGCAGAGGAGCACTTAATTTAATTTTCCAGCCAGGTCGCTCATTGATAATAAGATGGCAATACTCAAGGATCTCTTGCCATCGATGCCATTTATCAAAATGGATCAATGAATCCATTCCCATAATGAAACAGATTGGCGTGTTAGGATATTTTTGTTTGAGCTCAATTAAAGAATCAATGCTATAGCTTACACTGTCGCGTTTTAATTCACGCGTATCAACGCGGATTTTACTTTGATTTACAATAGCAAGCTCTAGCATCTTCACACGTTGCTTTGCACTGCATTTTGCTTTGTTTTTATGTGGAGCAATGCGATTTGGCATTAAGAATAATGTGCCTAAATTTAATGCTTCTCTTATTTCTATGGCCGGTCGCAAATGCCCAAAATGAACTGGATCAAAAGATCCAGCTAAAAATGCAATGGCTTGTTTGGGGAGGTGATCCATAACTTAATATCTCATTTGATTAATAAAACAAATAGGCTAGTGCGCTTAGTTTTAACCAATTATCTTCTTTATTGTCTACTTTTAAAGCAATTTCCATTTCAGCACATCCTTGTATTAGTTTTTCTAAATTTTGCGTAGAAAGCCTGGAAAGCGCTTGGCTGATTAACTGCCTCTTGGCAGGCCAAAGTCTGGGTTTTTGATTGTTTAATATTGTTTGCAGTGGTGCAGAGTTACTCTGATAGCTAAGCTTTAAGAGGTTTTTAACCTGAACATTAAGTGTGCCTGAAATCAGGATTAATTCTTTACCTTCGGCTTTTAATTGCTTTAATATTCGTGTTGCACGATCCATCTTGCCCGCAAGTAAGCTATCAATCCATTTAAAAATACTAAAGTGGTTGTGTGTGGTGATACTTTGTTCAACTTGTTGTAAATTCAAGTGTTGCTTAGGGTATAATAATGCTAATTTTTCACATTCTTGCTTGGCTGCAAGTAAATTACCTTCAAAATTAACGCATAAATATTCAATAACTTCATCTGAAGCTGATAAATTTAAACTCTTTAGTCGTGAGCATATCCAACCTGGAAATTGGTTATCAAAAGGAGGGTTTGCAGGCACGAAAATGCCTTGCTTTTCAAGGTCTCTAAACCACACACTTTTTAACTGTTGTTGGTTAAGGTAGGGCCCTTTGATGATAAGTAAAATATCAGGATGTAGCAAGGGGGTAATTTCTCTAATAAACGCAGTGTTGTCAGTGTTTGTTTTAGTCAGTGATAAAATTAATATTTTTTTTGTTAAGAAAAGCGAGCGGCTATTAAAATGATAAATAATTTCCTCTTTTTCAACGTGACCATTAAGATCAAATTCAAACTTTTCTAGATAGCCATTTAATTTAGCTATCTTTAGTATTTGCTCAGTCGCTTCAATAGATAATAAACCTTCATCACCAAACACAAGCACACAATTCGGTAGTGAATTTGAAAGCGAAGCGGCTAATTTATCAGGAAATATTTTCATTGAATTTACTGCGCAGTGCCATTAATGCTTGTTTCTTGTTGCGGCTTTTTTTGTATCAATTTTTTTGCTCTGTCAAGATTTAACGCTTGCAAGGTATAGATAATATTATCAGCGGCAGTTTCGCGTAGCTCCTCTGTTAATTGCTCTGATTCTCGCGATTTTGCAAGTGCTTGTGCGGGGTTATCAAGGAAATCTCGGTATAAATTAAAAGAAAATGGCAGTGGTTGGTAGCCTGGTATTTGAATGGAGTATTTCAGCACAAAGCCCACTTCTTGCTCGGCATTTAGGGCCTTTACATTAAGAGAAATCATCCGCGCGGAGCGTTTTTCGGTATTTAATGTTAAAATGGCCACATCTTTACGAGGGCTGTCTAATACTTCAACCCCGGCGCCACGCAAACGAATTTTAACCAAACGATTAAGATCACCATAGGGATCTGATGATTGTACATATATTTGTGGAAATTTAGTTGAAAGCCCATCCTTAGTTTCTTTTAAATGGAAACCACAAGCGCTTAAACTTAACGAAAGCCAAGTGAATAATGCTATTTTTAATAGAAAACTTCTATGACATTGAGAAATCATTTTGGTCCTTTAAATTGCTAATTATTTAGAAAATAAAACTAGAAATCTAAGTTTGCTTTATCCAAGCTGGGTATAACAAAGATCAGTTAGCTACAATGTTCAGTAACTTACTAGGCACAAAAATTACTTTTCGGATCGTTTTTCCAGCGGTAAATTTTAATACATTCTGATCGCTTAGTGCGAATGCTTCAACTGACGCTTTATCTGCATCGACTGCAACGGTAAGTTTAGTACGCAGTTTACCATTTACTTGCACGATAATAAGTGTTGAATCTTCAAGCAATGCTTTTTCATCAACGACAGGCCAATGTGTTGTTAAAATATCATCGGTTTGACCTAATGCTTCATAGATCTCAGCACAAATATGTGGTGTGATTGGGGAAAGTAGTTTTATTACAGCCACTAATGCTTCTTGTAAAATAACGCGATCTTGAGCATTTTTCATCGGAGCTTTAGTTAATTTATTCATTAACTCCATCACGCAGGCAATAGCAGTATTAAATGTTTGCCGTCGGCCAATATCATCTGTTACTTTTTTAATGGTTTTGTGTAGCTCTCTACGTAGTGTTTTTTGAGCCTTAGAATGTATGCTAACATCAAGATTGTCAACAGCGCCGAATGTAATGTGTTCATTTGCTAATTTCCATAAACGTTTAAGGAAGCGTGATGCGCCTTCAAGTGCAGAATCAGACCATTCAAGAGTTTGCTCAGCAGGCGCTGCAAACATCATAAATAATCGCACGCTATCTGCGCCATGTTTATCAATCATTATTTGTGGATCGATACCGTTATTTTTAGATTTAGACATTTTACACATGCCCTCAAAAATAAGCGCTTGACCATTTTCCATTTTAGCGGAAATCACTTTGCCTTTATCGTTGGTTTGAATGATTGCATCATTTGGTGAAATCCAAATTTTAGCGGATTTTTCATCTTCGTAATAATAAGCATCGGCTAAAACCATACCTTGTGTCAATAATTTTTTGTAAGGCTCATCACAGTTTACCAGCCCAAAGTCACGCAATAATTTGTGAAAAAAACGTGAGTATAAAAGGTGTAAAATTGCGTGTTCAATACCGCCAATGTATTGATCAACAGGTAACCAGTAATTTGCTTTAGCAGGATCAAGCATTTGCTCGTGATGTTGAGGCGAACAATAACGCGCGTAATACCAGCTTGATTCTAAAAAGGTATCAAATGTATCAGTTTCGTGTGTTGCAGCTTGACCGTTATACGTTGTTTTGGCCCATTGACGATCGGCTTTGATTGGTGATGTTATCCCATTCATTGTAATATTTTCAGGTAATATGACGGGTAATTTATCTTCAGGTACAGGCACAACTAGACCATTTTCTAAATTTAAGGCAGGAATTGGTGAACCCCAATAACGCTGCCGAGAAATACCCCAATCACGTAGGCGGAAGTTAACTTGGCGCTTTCCCTTGTGACCGTCAACAAGCTTAGTTTCAACGGCCGCAAATGCGCGCTTGAAATTTAGTCCATCAAACGGTCCTGAATTAAAGCAAATACCTTTTTCGGTATAAGCAACTTTAGAAATATCAACATCATGGTCACTTGGTTTGATAACGGCTATGATATTCAAGCCATATTTTTGAGCAAATTCATAATCCCGTTGGTCATGCGCAGGTACAGACATAACAGCACCAGAACCGTACCCCATTAGGACAAAATTAGCGGCCCAGATTGGCACTTTTTTACCAGTAATTGGGTGAATAGCTTGAAGTCCGGTATCAACGCCTTCTTTTGCCATGGTTGCAATTTCAACTTCTGCTAATTTTACATTTTTACATTTAGCACAAAATTGGGCAAGTGTGGGGTTTGTTTTAAGCGCGTCTAATAGCAGTGGGTGTTGCGCGGCAATGGCGAGATAAGTCACGCCCATTATCGTATCAGGACGTGTGGTATAAACAGAAACTATTTTGCCAGTATTGGCAATCTCGAAATCCATTGCAATGCCTTCAGAGCGGCCAATCCAGTTGCGCTGCATCGTGATAACCTGCGCAGGCCATTCATTTAATTGATCTAAATCATCAAGTAGCTCTTGTGCGTAGGCGGTAATACGAATAAACCATTGTGAAATTTCTTTTTGTTCAACAATTGCACCAGATCGCCAGCCGCGACCATTGATAACTTGTTCATTAGCAAGCACTGTTTGATCAATTGGATCCCAGTTGACCGTTGCCATTTTTTTATAAACAAGATCTTTTTCAAGCAACTTTGTGAAAAGCCACTGTTCCCAACGGTAATATTCAGGCTTGCAAGTGGTCAGTTCCCGGCTCCAATCATAGCCAAAACCAAGTCGTTTAAGCTGTGTTTTCATGTAGGCGATATTTTCGTATGTCCAAGTTGCAGGGGCGGTGTTATTTTTTATAGCTGCATTTTCTGCAGGCAGCCCAAATGCATCCCAGCCCATTGGTTGCATCACGTTTTTGCCCTGCATGCGCTGGTACCTTGAAACCACATCGCCAATTGTATAATTACGGACGTGTCCCATGTGTAATTTACCACTTGGGTATGGGAACATTGAGAGGCAGTAATATTTTTCTTTTGTTGGATCTTCTACTGCTTTAAAGGATTGGTTTTTATCCCAGATTTTTTGATATTTAGCTTCAATTTCTTTCGGGTTATATAATTCTTGCATTTATACTCAGCCTAACAATATAAAATAATAAAATGGTAGCATAACAAATTGCCTTACAGGATACAGGAGCATGTTGCTTGCAACAAGAAATCAGATGCATTATACCAACAATAATAAATAATTTATTGATCTTATCGGTTAAAATTAGTCAGGAGTCCATTGCAAGTTTTAATAATAAAATACAAATTACATCAATGTATAGCAAATATAGTCAATAACTTATCATACCACTGTACTTTGTAAAGTTATCAGAATTTTTGTAGTAAAATAGTTAACACCAGTGTCGGTTATTGAATCATTGCTGGTGATTTAGTGCAGTACAGTTATTTGTTAGTTTTAGCTAGAAAAAATGTCCAATATCGCTGCGGATTGCGATTAATCTTATTGTTTGCAGTGAGGCGATCTTTCGTTGTAAATATTATAAATAAAATAATTAGCCAAAATTTTCCCTGAAATTGAATACCTTTCTAACGTCATATCTTAGTATAAACTTATTGTCATTGTCATTGGCATTATTTATCTAAAATACTTAGCGTTGCTAATTGTTGGTAAATTTTAATGAGTAAAATGTGTGGTGGATCATTAAATTTCAAACTTTAAAATAAAAAACAAATATTTTTTAGCTATTTTTTTAAAATTAGCTAAACTATGGATAAAATGTTAGTTTTCGTAAATATCTTGGAGGATATCTTGTCACAAAAAAATAATGATCCATGCGTAAGTGAAGAAGAATTTGAATTGTTATCAGAATTAATTATGGAGGTTGATCCAACCAAAAGTAGCGAAGTTGAATTTGATATAGGCGGCCGAAATGGAAAAGATACGCTGCTCTTTCAACTGGGACTTGCCGATGATTTACAGCTCGTTGCTAATTATGGGAAGCACCACTTAGTTTTTCCTGTGCAAATGAAAATGGGTGACTTTGCAAATTTTAGTTTGAGCCTTAAATCACCAAAAGTGTTTGAAAATGGTGAACATTTGCGCTCTTGGCGTTTAGATGCCGATAATACTATTGCACTGGTAAATGATGAAGGCAATGAGCTAAACTACAAAATTAGAGATATTTCTGCATCAGGTATATCCTTGCTAATTGAAGATGACGAAAATTTTGAATTTCCAGATGAATTAAATAACATTTATTTAAAGCTTCCAAATCGTGATAAATTACTGATCTCTGGTTCTAAAATTCGCCGTCTTAATGCAAAAAGCGTTGCTTATTCGTTCGGAGGAGGAACCGATGATGATGTATTATCATTACTTGCTGAATATTTGTTTGAGCGCCATGCTGAAAAGCATCCAGAAGCACATGTCGAGAAGTTTAGTTGCCCATCATAGCTAGACATTAATAGAAAACTGAATTTAGGACGCATTGCAATCTGCAATTGTCCTTTTCCTTATCGCTTGTCCTGTTTGCTCTTTGAGTACATTTTGGTTAAAATAAACCGTTTCATTGTCTATCCAAGTGACTGAAAATGGGTGCTCGATGATCAGTGTTAAAGCGCGCCATTGGCTCTGTCAACGATTAGTTACGTTAATTGTTTGCCGATGAAATTCCGCAAAAAATATTAATTCTTTTATGATTATTACCTGTTGAGTGCTGAGCAGAAGTTAGTTTCTTGTCAACAAACATCCAATTAATTTCCGACTGTGCAAGCGTTATAAAATTTGTGGGATCTCCTGTTGTTTTAAAATAAAAAATATAG
The DNA here is from genome assembly GCA_963680875.1 of Bathymodiolus brooksi. Taxonomy (NCBI): domain Eukaryota; kingdom Metazoa; phylum Mollusca; class Bivalvia; order Mytilida; family Modiolidae; genus Bathymodiolus; species Bathymodiolus brooksi. Next base: position 957,722 of record CAVMGF010000075.1, read on the forward strand.
ATTTGCTCGATCCTTTGTTATTAAGTTTTACAAGAAAATGTACAAGCAATTTTGTGGGCATTATGCCTGCAAAGAGCAGATGCACGAGCAATGCCTGTAAAGTCACCAAGAATAATAATAGCAAATTATGTAATTCCTCAGCAGAGCTAATTATTGATGGGCGTGCGAGTTATTTTATCTGCGAAAATTATGCCACTGAGCAAAAGAAATGCGCATAATCGATCGAGGTAAATTAAAATGAAAAAACTTCTCTTTTATTATGTTAATATTGTTTTATAATAAACTGTTCTTCGGATGTTTTTTGTTACGGGCTGGCGCAAAACGTTGCAGTCATGTGTGATGTGTACTTATTTTCAGGAGTTTGATATTGATTAATATTTTTCTAGTTGATGACCATGAATTAATGCGTACAGGGATAAGACGTATTATAGAAGATGTGCGAGGAATGACGGTTATTGGTGAAGCTGATAGTGGTGAAAATGCTGTGGCTTGGTGTCGTAAAAATTACCCTGATATTATTTTAATGGATATTAATATGCCAGGTATCGGGGGGTTAGATGCAATGCATAAAATTTTGCGTATTAATGATGACATAAAAATAATTATGCTCACTATGCACACTGAAAATCCCTTTCCAACAAAAGTAATGCAAGCTGGCGCGTCTGGCTACTTAAGTAAAGACGCAGGCCCCGTGGAAGTGTTAAATGCAATTCGAAGTGTGCATGCTGGTCAACGCTATTTAGCACCAGAGATAGCTCAACAAATGGCGCTTTCGCAAATAGCCCCAGAATCAGAAGATCCGTTTCGCGTTTTATCTGAGCGAGAATTACAGATAATGATGATGATAACAAAAGGGCAACGTGTTGTTGATATTTCTGAAGAGTTACAGCTAGGTTCAAAGACAGTGAACAGTTATCGTTATCGACTTTTCAAAAAATTAGGTGTGCAAGGAGATGTTGAATTAACACACTTAGCAATTCGCCATGGCATGTTAGATTCAGAAATGTTGTGACAACAAAAATAGCAGAAGACTAAAATGAGTGATGCGCGACCTCTTTTTAATTCATCTTTATTTTTAAAATCGGTAAGCACCCAACCAGGTGTTTATTGTATGTTTAATGCAATTCACACTGTGATCTACGTTGGCAAGGCAAAAAATCTCAAAAAACGCTTAGCAAATTACTTTTCTTTAACACAAAAGCACCCTAAAACACTCAGCCTTGTTAGCCATATTGAGCACATAGAAGTAACAATCACCAACACTGAAACAGAAGCTCTGATTTTAGAACACAATTTTATCAAGCAATATCAGCCTAAATACAATGTGTTATTACGCGATGACAAATCATATCCTTATCTTTTTTTGAGTGATCATCAACATCCACAATTGACCATGGTACGCGCGCAAAATAAAAAACGAAAAGGACAATATTTTGGACCATATCCCAGTGCTGGGGCTGTGCGTGAGAGTTTACAATTAATACAGAAGCTTTTCCCCATTCGTCAGTGCGAAGATAGTTATTATCGTAATCGTTCACGCGCTTGCTTGCAGTATCAAATAAAACGTTGTTTAGCACCCTGTGTGAATGCTGTTGAGCAGTCAGAATATGACCAGCAAGTGCACTTAGCCACTAAGTTCTTACAAGGAAAAAGCCAGCAAATTATTGAGTTGCTCGTCACTCAAATGCACCAAGCAAGCGATGATTTAGAATTTGAAAAAGCCGCCCAAAGGCGAGATCAAATTCAGTCCTTAAAAAAGGTACAAGAGCAGCAATGGGTAAGTGGTGATGTTAAGCAGCTTGATGTTTTAGGGTTTGTTTATGAGCAAGGCATTGCAAGCATTCATTTACTTTTTATTCGTCAAGGTCGCATTTTAGGAAGTCGAAACTATTTTCCTAAAGTGCCCAAATACTCGTCAAAGGATCAAGTCTTAATGGCTTTTCTGAGTCAGTTTTATCTTTCTGGGCAAAATGGACGTGCAATTCCTAAAGAAATATTACTCAGCGATGATTTTCAGGATCGTTGTGACTTTAGTGAACTTTTTTCTGATTTTTGTGGTTATAAAATAACATTAAAAATCCAAGTGCATGGCGAACGTTCAAAATTTATTAAACTCGCGAAAACAAACGCGAAAGTTGCATTAACTATGCATTTAAAACAAAAAAATAACACCCAGCAGCGTTATCAGATGCTTGAAGATGAACTTGGATTGTTGACCAAGATCAAACGTATGGAATGTTATGATATTTCCCACATGATGGGGGAAAAAACAGTGGCTTCATGTGTAGTTTTTAATAGAGAAGGTGCTAAAAAATCAGCATACCGGCGCTTTAATATTTCAGGGATAACACCTGGTGATGATTATGCAGCGATGGCACAAGTACTCGCAAGACGTTTTAAAGACAAGCAAGAAATTGATAATATTCCTAATATTATTTTTATCGATGGCGGGCTAGGGCAGTTACATCAAGCGGAGAAAATTATATCATCGTTAGCTCAAAATTTTATTATTGATAATGGAGCTGATCATTACCCACAACTGATAGGTATTGCCAAAGGCGTAACACGAAAGCCTGGCCTTGAAACGCTAATCCTGGGTAAAACTTATGAAATACTTGAGCTTGCTGAAGATTCTCCAGCCCTGCATCTTATCCAACAAATTCGCGACGAATCGCATCGTTTTGCAATAACTGGTCATCGGCAGCAACGTGATAAAAAGCGTAGAACAAGTATATTAGAACATATTGCTGGAGTCGGTCATGTGCGCCGAAAAAAATTATTAAGTCATTTTGGTGGATTAAAAGGTGTTAAATCAGCCAGCATTGATGAATTGCTGAAAGTCTCAGGTATTAGTAAAAATATGGCTGAAACTATTTACGAAGCATTAAACGATACCCATGAATTATGCCAATGACATGTGCTAATAAATTTAATGTCATCAGTATCACCTCAATGCTATAGCAATGCTATACCCATGCAACGATCGAAATGTAAAATCAGGGTAGCAAATTGTGCCGAGGTGCGAGACATAAAATTGAAGTATAGTTATTATCGATCGATATTTTATAACGAAGCAAATTTAAACAAGTTGTCTTGCCCGTTGGGGCGCTAACTCGGTTTTTATATGAAAAGAAGCAGCCAAAGCTTGCCATTTGGTGGCACGTCCCCATTACCTTATGTTGCGCCTTAGCATCGGTCATCGAGATAGCGGCTGACGTTGTATTTTGAGGTAACATGGGAATAAGTGTGCTTAATTCTTAAGAAAAGCGTGTAATAATTTGTTGACTTCTTTGGGTTGTTCTAGTGCTGAGATATGCCCAGCGTTGGGCACGATTTTACATTGCGCAGACGTTATCAGATCTGCCATTTTTTTAGCCTCATGAGGCGGGCGAGGTTTGTCGAATTCGCCAACAAGTATAAGGGTTGGCATGTTAAGTTTTGGCAACAATGGCATGATGTCTTTTCGATTAAAGATGCAGCGCCCTAGCGCCACAATGGTCGATATATTATCTTTTGCTAAAGTCTCGAGTGATTTAGCAAAAGCCTCTGCAATGGCTGGCTGATGTTCTAAGGTGATGTCAGACAAAAAAGTAGGGAGAAGCTGCTTAATTAGCGGCTGTGGCATCGCATTTGCCTGCTCAACAGTATCTAATATTTGCAGGTAACTTTGCAGTGTGTCAGGTGGTTCAATACCTACAAAGCTATCCATGATGACTAATTTTTCAATTTCATTGGGGTGATCAAGTGCCAATTGTGCGGCCCACATGCCACCAACGGACAATCCAATTATACTAAAGCTGTTAATTTTTAGTGCCTGCATTAATGCCCAGTGATCCCCTGCTAGTGACGCAATTGAGGGTGTTTCATTTAGTGGAGAAGAGCGACCATGACCCCATAAATCAGGAACGATACAACGGTATTTCTTACTAAATTCAGCGATTTGTTTTTTCCACATATTGCTGTCCCATAAATAACTGTGACCAAACAATAATACAGGGCCGTTTCCCTGGTCAAGATAGTGTAGACTTTGGTTGTTAATCATAATCTGTGGCATAATTTTTCCGTTAATGAGTTAAGCGATGCTAAGAGTTGGTTAAAATGTGTTAGATAAAAGTACAGCCCGCGATGCGCATCTCTTTTAGCAGCTTGCAAGTTTAGTTTATACTCATGTTACTTCAAAATGCAAAATCAGCAAGGAAAATTTCCAGCGAATTCTAGGCATAAAATTACCAATCTGATTTGGTATTTTGATATAGCATGGGTATAGAGCATAAAATTTTTACGTATGATCATTAAAATTCAATATTTTGGTTTGCATTGCTTAACGATAAAATGGCAAAATAGATTATAATGAGTTTTGCGGTTTAAGGAACGTGTGATCTTGAATATTCCCAACATATTAACGCTAGTTAGGGTCTTATTAATTCCCGTGTTTGTCATATGCTATTATTTACCTTTTAGTTGGTCTTCACCTACTGCTGCGTTTATTTTTTTGCTTGCTGGTATAACGGATGTTTTAGATGGATATTTTGCCAGAAAATTAAATCAATCAACATCTTTTGGGGCATTTTTAGATCCTGTTGCCGATAAAATTATGATTACAGTTTCTTTGGTGATGATTGTTGAGCATTACGCCGTTATTTGGATAACCATTCCTGCCATAATAATGATTTGTCGCGAAATCATCATTTCTGCACTGCGAGAATGGATGGCTGAGCTAGGAGATAGTGCAAGTGTTGCCGTGTCTTCGCTAGGGAAAATAAAAACAGCAGCGCAAATGCTCGCGTTATTTCTTTTGATTTGGCAATATTCTAACGAAATGGAATGGGTTGGTTTTACCTGCCTTTACTTAGCAACGATATTAACCTTATGGTCAATGGTTATTTATCTAAGAGTCGCTTGGCCGACTCTATTGAAAAAAACATATTTTTAGTTTAAAAAAACAGCGAATAGGATAAAAAATTAAAAAAAAGTAAAAGAGCGTTGACACTTTTTTAATAATCGATAGAATGCCTCATTGAAACGAAAAACTGTTTTATCTAAACCATGCGGTACTAGCTCAGTTGGTAGAGCACGACCTTGCCAAGGTCGATGTCACGAGTTCGAGTCTCGTGTACCGCTCCAAATTTGGCAGAATGGCAGAATGGCTATGCTGTGGATTGCAAATCCTCCTATCTCGGTTCAACTCCGGGTTCTGCCTCCAATGTTAAAATTATGCCCGGATGGTGGAATCGGTAGACACCCAAGATTTAAAATCTTGTGCATTCTGTGCGTGCGAGTTCAAGTCTCGCTCCGGGCACCATCGCTAAATCAACAGCTAAATTGCTAACTAAATCCCTGTTAAATTGCATTTTGACGTCCAGTGAATTCCATCTCAATATGTAAAACCAACGTTTATAGGCTGTAGTGGTTAACTAATTTTGGCCACGTCTGCGTATTCAAGCGCATAAATGCGTTCAGACTAATTGGGTATTAGCCCCCCTTTAAACGCGTACTGTCTAACGTTATTGTAATATTTAATAATGTAATGCGTGATTGAGTGCCTCATTCCTGAAAAAATACCATAACCTGCTACTGGCATCCATGGAGTTTTATAACTGCTAAAGCAACGCTCCATTGGTGGGCTCTGCCAACAATTTCCTCGACGGCTCATGCTTTGATCTGATATTTCCAGATTAATCGCCGAAATGGTTTGCTGGTATAATGGTAACCTTGATCTGAATGGAACATTAGCCCAACCGGTCGTTTTCTCGCTTCAAAAACCATTTTCAACGCATTACCAGTCAAGTTAGAATCGGGCGAATGTGATATTGCCTAACCAATTACTTTTCGAGAATACAAGTCCATTACAATAGCAAGATAAGACTAACGATTACCTGTCCAAACAATGGTTACATCGTCATAGCAAAAGGTATCTTATTTTTCAACGGGAAACTGCCGTTGTAAGTGATTTGCAGTATCGACACGCTCATTAGCGCCTCGTTTATAAGTATACTTACGAATTTTACAACTATTTAAACTTAATTTTTTCATAATTTTAGTTACGCGATAACGACTTATTTTAGCCCATCTTGTGAGGTTGATATCTGCGATGCTTCTAGAGCCAGCTCTGCCATTGCTATCTTTGAAAATAGATTGCACATGGATCTCGTCTTTCAATTGCTTCTTTGGTGCTTTTTGCTCTCTCCTGCCAATTGCTGTTTATCAGGAAGAAATTAAGGTGATTTTGCATTATTAAAGGTATATTAAGCGCGTAATTATATTTGTTCTTTGTTCTTTGTTCTTTGTTCTTTCTTCTTTCTTCTTTGATCTTTTATTTGGTATCATATATTCCAACTTTATAGGGTAAAAATCATCAACAAATTAGTAATAACAGAAATTTTATTAATAAGTAATAATAATCAAGCTGTTAATAGTTAATAGTTAATTGTTGGTTGTTATGCTCTAATTACCAACTATATAGTTGCAAAAATAGTAGTATAAAAAAGTGCTATTTTGTTGAATTTAGATGACTTACTTGTGGTGTATAATAAAAATGAAAGACACGGATATCCTAAGAAAAAGACAAATAATTACTGGAAGTGGTGCCAGCCCAGCTATAGTGGCAGAGGATCTTAATTGGGTTGCCATGGTTGTTGAGGATCAGAGTGAAGATTTAAAAGTGAATCATGTATTAGAAATACCCGCACAAGCAATATTTAGCCACGCTATTGAGGGTAATGCTGCGAATGCTATATTTTTTAGTGACTGTGATGCTGGTGGGGGATTATCATGTCATGATAAAGTTGTGATAAGACGCGTTATGGTGGATATCCTTAAATATTTATCACTGAGCTATACGGTTTGTATGGCAGTAAGGCACTCTTCTAATTTAAAAGATAGCTTGATAGGAAAAACTGATTTAATAAATGAAGAGTTGTTTAAAGACATAAATAACATTCTTGATTTTTTCGGTAGTAGCCATACTATCTTTACAATTCTTAATGCCCAGACCATATTGAACAGCCATTCTTGTGCTGATAATATCATATATAAAGAACAACATGATCCTCTCTATGATCCGTCATGTAGATGTCTAAGTATTGTGGGAGCCAAAATTTTTGTCGGCGAAGATGTGCTTCACTTTGCTCTGAGTTGGTCTGAAAGAATATATGCACTGTATCGAAAAATAGCTGTTGTTTATTTTTCGGCTAATTCTAACAACTCGCACTTAATATTTAAAGATGTACTAGAGTATTATAAAGGGAGAACTATAGTAGCAGATGATCGTAAGCAAAGGGTTACGGAGGGTCACAGAAATTTGGCTCGCCATAGACACATGGAACATAAGCCTAGGCCACAATGAATAACTACTGTTGATAGCCCTCAAATATACTACTCATTCAGCTGATTGCAAGTTAAGGCTTGCTTTTATTAATATTAAGTCAATGTTAGAGGTATAAAAGCCAAGCACGCATTTTTAATGATTAAGGTATATAAAATGAAAGAGCTCAGTACAATAGATAGACCACGCAATACAGCGAATGGATCAGAGCAAATCAAGGCACAAGCAGGAACACAAAAAAGATTAACTTCGTCGGTTATGGCTGTTATGACTGGGGCTCAGTGGTATGATATGAGTTGGGTTGAGGTAGTTGAGCAACATGAAATAGAAAAGTATGGGGATAGTGAGGAAAATTTATTAGGAATGAAGGCACAAAAACAATTAGAAAATGATGTTCCTTCGTTAACTATAATGTTCAGTGACTGTGATGCTGGTGGTGGATTTTCTGAAACTCAGAAAGTGATAATAAGAAGAACTCTGGCTGAGCTGATTAAAATTTTAACACTGACCTATTCGTATTGTAAAATTTTAGGTGACAATCCTGAGTTGCGGAATAGCTTGAAAAATCGGCAGCAAATGAGAGAACAATTCTCTTTTTTTATACGACCAGATTTAACGGCGAAGCCGTTGTTGGATGAAATAGCTGGAATGTTTTATTTTATGACAGATCCGATGAACGTCATAACAATTTTTAATGACGGGGGCAGCACCCAATCTCTCTATCATAGTTGTTCTAGTGGGACAATATATAGAAGCATATATGATGCTAGCTCTGATCGGAGATGTGGATATCAAGGTGGTTCGTGTGTGTCACATATTGTTCTCCACGAGGCTGTGTTGCACTTTTCTATCCGCTGGCACGAAAGAGTAAACGCACTGTATCAAAATATAGCTAGGCGTCGGTGTGGTTGGGATAATATTTCGCAGCGCATATTTCAAGATGTACTAAATCACTATAAAGATAGGCCTCAATTTTCAGATGCTAGCTAGCCAAGGGTCAGGGCGACTTGCACTAGCTTGATGCTGTGTAGTATGGGTATATACCCATGCGCCGCTCAAAAGGCAACGGTGGCCGCTCACTCGATAATCAGAGTAAGGCGCAGCATGAGGTAATGGGGACGTACGCATCGAATGTTGAGCGCAAGCTTGCTACCGATCATATAAAAAGTCGAGTTAGCCACCAACATGCAAGGCTCCTTGCCACAATTTGCATTGTTATAAAATATCCATCGATTATAACTATACTTCAATTTTATGCCACGCATATCGGCACAATTTGCCTTGCTGATTTTGCATTTCGAAGTACATGGGTATAAAACATAATAGTTGTTGATCTGAAAGAAATTAAGGTAATTTTGTATTATTAAAGGCATATTAAGTACGTAATTATATTTCTTCTTTCTTCTTTCTTCTTTCTTCCTTCGTCTTTCCTCTTTCCTTTTTTATTGGTATCATATATTTTAATGTTATAGCGTAAAAACGCTCAACAAATTAGTGATAGCAGATGTTTTTTAATAAGTAATTAAAATCAGGAAATTAATAATTAATAATTAATAGCTAATAGCTAATAGCTAATAGCTAATAGCTAATAGTTAATAGTTAATAGTTGGTTATGATCTAATTACCAACTATATAGTTGCAAAAATAGCAGTATAAAAAAGTGTTATTTTGCTGAATTTAGATGACTTACTTGTGGTGTATAATAAAAATGAAAGACACGGATATCATTAGAGAAAGACAAATAATTACTGGAAGGGTTGCCCGCCCAGCTATAGTGCTCGAGGAGCCTAATTTGGTTCGCATAGCTACCGAGAAGAAGATTATCTCAGCAGGATATCGCCAGGCTATTACGCTTCATGCGGCGAGTACTATATTTTTTAGTGACTGTGATGCTGGTGGAGGATTCAGTGCTGCTCATAAAGTTATCATAAAATGCGCTATGGAGGATATCCTTAAATATTTATTACTGAGCCGTTCGGTTTGTATAGGAGCAAAGCGCTCTGCTAATTTAAAAGATAGCTTGATATTAAAAAATGCTTTGATCAATACAGGGGGGTTTGAGGACATACATAGAATCGGTGAATTTTTAGTGAGACCTAGTACTTTCTTTACATTTCTTAATTCCCAGACCATAGTGAACAGCCATTCTTGTGTTGATAATATCAGATATAAAGCACTACATGATCATCGCTATGATCCGTCATGTAGATGTATAAATTTTGTGGGAACCAAAATTTTTGTCGGCGAAGATGTGCTTCACTATGCTCTAAGTTGGCCAAAAATGATATATGCACTGTATCGAAAAATATCTCTTGCTTATTTTTCGGCTAATCCTAACAACTCGCACTTAATATTTAAAGATGTACTAGAGTATTATGCAGGGATAACTATAGCAGCAGATGATCGCAAGAAAAGGGTGACGGAGGATCACAGAAATTTGGCTCGCCATATACACATGGAACATAACCCCATGCCACAATGAATAACTGCTATTGATAGCCCTCAAATATACTACTCATTTAGCTGATTGCAAGTTAAGTCATGCTTTTATTAATATTAAGTCAATATTACAGGTTAATCCCCATGCTGTGTGAAAATGCAAGGTCAGCTATGATGGAGATGATCGATGATAAGGCGCAACCTATGTAATGGGGACGTCTGCATAGAACGTTAAGCCATGACCGCCTTCCTGTCATATAAAAATAGAGTTAGCGACCAACTGGCAAGGCTCCTTGTTTAAGTTTGCATCGTTATAAAATACCTATTGAGAATAACTTCCATTTAATTTAAGGACGCAAATCAGCAGCCAATTTTTCTTGCTGATATTACATTGCTGGGTCGCATGGGTATAAAACCAAATGACTGTTTATCTGGAAGAAATTAAGGTTATTTTGCATTATTAAAGGCATATTAAGCGCGTAATTATATTTCTTCTTTCTTCTTTCTTCTTTCTTGTTTGCTCTTTTATTTGGTATCATATATTTTAATGTTATAGCGTAAAAACGGTCAATAAATTAGTGATGGCAGATGTTTTTTAATAAGTAATTAAAATCAGGAAATTAATAATTAATAATTAATAGCTAATAGTTAATAGTTGGTTGTTATGATCTAATTACCAACTATATAGTTGCAAAAATAGCAGTATAAAAAAGTGTTATTTTGCTGAATTTAGATGACTTACTTGTGGAGTATAATAAAAATGAAAGACACGGATATCCTAAGAAAAAGACAAATAATTACTGGAAGGGTTGCCGAGCCGCCCGTAGTGCTTGAAAATAATTCTTTGGGGAACGGTTTGACTAGGGTGCAGCAAGGTGATGCTTTCGAACGCGCTAGGAAGAAGACAGCTGCGAAGATTTTATTTTTTGCTGACTGTGATGCTGGTGGAGAATTATCAGTGCATAAAAAAATTGTCATCCACAGCATTATGGTGGATATCCTTAATTATCTAAAACAGAGTCATACGGCTTGTATAATAGCAAAGCGCTCTACTAATTTAAAAGATAGCTTGAGACTAAAAAATATTTTAATCAATACAGGAATGTTTAAGGACATACATAGTATTGATGCGTTTTTAGGTCGCACTGATACTTTCTTTACATTTCTTAATGCCCCAACCATATGGAATAGCCATTCTTGTGTTGATAATATCAGATATAAAGCACTACATGATTATCGCTATAATCCGTCATGTAGATGTATAAATCTTTCGGGAATCAAAATTTTTGTCGGCGAAGAGATGTTTAATCCCGCGCTAAATCGGTCAACACAAATATATGCACTGTATCGAAAAATATCTCATGCTTATTTTTCTTTTTCGGCTAGTGCTACTAACCACTCGCACGTAATATTTAAAAATGTACTAGAATATGCTACAGGTGAAACTATAGTAGAATATGATAGCAAGCAAAGGGTGACGGAGAATCAGAGCAATTTAAAGCGCTATAAAACGATGGTACGTGACGATATGATGTCAGAGGGACTTTTTTAAAAAAATAGGCCACAATCAATAACTGCTGTTGATAGCTACCAAATAGATTACTCATTTAGCTGATTGCAAGTTAAGTCTTGCTTTTATTAATATTAAGTCAATGTTACAGGTTAATGCCCATGCTGTGTGAAAATGCAACGTCAGCTATGATGTAGATGATCGATGATAGATGATCGATGATAAGGCGCAACCTATGTAATGAGGACGTGCGCATCAAACGTTAATCCATGACCGTCTTCCTGTCATATAAAATAGAGTTAACTCACCAACCTGCAAGGCTCCTTGTTTAGGTTTGCATCGTTATAAAATACCTATTGAGAATAACTTCCATTTAATTTAAGGACGCAAATCAACGGACAATTTCCATTGCTGATATTACATTTCTGGCTCGCATGGGTATAAAACCTAATGGTTGTTGATCTGAAAGAAATTAAGGTGATTTTGCATTATTAAAGGCATATTAAGTACGTAATTATATTTATTCTTTATTCTTTGTTATTTGTTCATTCTTCTTTCGTCTTTCCTTTTTTATTGGTATCATATATTTTAATGTTATAGCGTAAAAACGCTCAATAAATTAGTGATAGCAGATGTTTTTTAATAAGTAATTAAAATCAGGAAATTAATAGTTAATAGTTAATAGTTAATAGTTGATTGTTATGATCTAATTACCAACTATATAGTTGCAAAAATAGCAGTATAAAAAAGTGCTATTTTGCTGAATTTAGATGACTTACTTGTGGAGTATAATAAAAATGAAAGACACGGAGCTCCTTAGCGGAAGACAAATAATTACTGGAAGGGTTGCCAGCCCAGCTATAGTGGCAGAGAATATTAGTTGGGTTGCCATGGTCGCTGAGTATGAGAGAGAAACGTTTGGACTGTCTAGTGGATTAGAATTAGCAACAGAAGCAATGTTGAACGACGTTATTGATTTCAATGGTTCGGCAAATATATTTTTTGGTGACTGTGATGCTGGTGGAGGATTATCATGTAATAATAAACTTGTCATCACACGATTTATGCCGCATGTCATTAAATATTTATCGCTGTGCTATGCGGTTTGTATGGCAGTAAATAACTCTTCTAATTTAAAAGATAGCTTGATAGGAAAAACTTATTTAATCAATGCAGAGTTGTTTGAGCACCTAGCTAGCATTCTTGATTTTTTAAAGAGTAGAGATACTATCTTGACATTTTTTAATGACCAGACCATATTGAACAGCCATTCTTGTGCTGATAATATCAGATATAGAGTACTAGATGATCCTCTCTATGATCCGTCATGTAGATGTATAAGTATTATTAACGCAATTTTTGTCGGCGAAGATGTGCTTTACTTTGATCTAAGGTGGGGTGAAATAATATATGCACTGTATCGAACAATATCTCTTGTTTATTTTTCGGCTAGTCCTAACAACTCGCACTTAATATTTAAAGATGTACTAGAGTATTATGCAGAGATAACTATAGTAGCAGATGATCGCAAGAAAAGGGTGGCTAGGAATCACAGCAATTTGGCTCGCCATAGACACATGCAACATAACCCTAGGCCATAATGAATAATTGCTGTTGATAGCCCTCAAATATACTACTCATTGACCTGATTGAAGGTTAATGACTACTTTTGTTGATATTAAGTCAATATTAGAGGTTGATACCAATGCTGTGTGAAAATGCAACGTCAGCTATGATGTAGATGATCGATGATAAGGCGCAACATATGTATGGGGACGTGCGCATCAAACGTTAAGCCATGAAGGCCTTCTTGTTATATAAAAATAGAGTTTTGGCGATACAAATATGCTCAGCAAACATTTGTCAAATGTAACGTTTTAATTTAAGCCGTATGGCTAAAAGCTTTTACCGAAGCGCTTTTAAGTTCATGATAAGCTGGATTTCTATCTTCAAAGGTGACAGGTATAATGGTGAGCTGAAGTTGATGCAGATTATTCTTCATTTTCCACTGTTTGTTTTTATTTACGCTATGCCATTTACTTAATTCCATTAAAAAGTTACGATTACATTTAAATTAATTTACTGACGCCATTATGGCAAATAAATTGGTTTTATGATAATTAATTAGGAAATGCCTTATCTTGTAGTAAAACAGGTGTATTTATTAGTAGTATATTTTATATAGTAAGGATCTTTAATGAATAACATTCAACCTTCACCAGCAAATGCAGTAAAAAACACTCGCAATAAAATAGGTGAAATAATTAATTTACTAGGTCCTGGGATTGTGACCGCCTCCGCAGCAGTTGGTGGTTCACATCTTGTGGCAGCAACAAAAGCCGGGGCCATTTATGGTTGGCAGCTCGCTGGGTTAATAATGTTAGTTAACCTTTTAAAATATCCATTTTTTAGAGCTAGTGTGCAATACACAATGGGGACTAGAAAAAGCCTTGTCGAAGGTTATTCGGACATGGGCAAAGGTTATTTATGGTTATTTACTTGCTTGTGTGTTATTTCATCGGTTGTCAATACGGCTGCGATGGTCTTGTTTAGTGCAAGTTTACTAAATTATTTCATTCCTTTTAACTTATCGCTTGATATTCTTTCTGGAATAGTATTGCTGACATGTATGGCTATTGTATTAAAAGGACATTATAAAGCATTAGATGTTCTCTCTAAAATTATTATGGCAGCTCTTATTATCGCAACAGTAGCAGCCGTTATAATTGCCTCACATCAAGTTATACCAGTGTCACCTTCATTTAAATCACCATCAGTTTGGACGCTTGCTTCGGTTGGATTTATTGCAATAACAATGGGGTGGATGCCTGCTCCTATTGAGATTTCATCGTTTACATCGATGTGGCTTCAGCGACAATGTGAAGAGAAAAACGTAACCAATAAATCTGCGATCTTTGATTTAAATGTAGGCTATATTGCTACAGCTATATTAGCGATTGTTTTTCTTGCTTTAGGTGCGCTAGTGCTGCATGGAACTAATATAGTATTTAAAAATTCAGGCATTGCCTTTTCACACCAGTTAATTAGCATGTACGCATTAACCATTGGACAATGGTCTCGTTATTTGATTGCTATTATTGCCTTTTTCTGTATTTTTGGCAGTGCGATCACGATCATTGATGGTTATGCAAGGGCTTTGTCGGAAGCTAATTTGCTTCTTAAGAAAAAAGCACTTAATCAACCAGCTTATTTTACCACGTGGATGTTAATTAGCTGTGTTGTAGCAATATGTATTATTTTATTTTTTGCATCATCTTTAATGACAATGCTTAATTTTGGGATGATTTTATCATTTATGACCACCCCTATCTTTGCGTTTTTAAATTATAAATTAGTAATGGATACAGATCTTCCCCCTGAATTATGTTTTGGTTGGAAACTAAAAGCGTTGGCTAGAATTGGTTTAATATACTTATTCTCATTTTTAGTGTTCTTTATTTATTGGAAATGGTTTTTATAATTCAAGTTTCGGCGTTGCAAAACAACAGCAATAAATCAGTAACAAATATTTTACAAGGGTTAGCAATAGCAAGAAAAGTGGCTTCAATGCGCCATAAATACTATCATCATTTTCCAGAGACTTTTCTGGACTAGATGTGGTTTTTCAATATCAATGCCATTTACTGCCTGCTTGCTATAAATAGGGTAGCGCTGGTTTTGCGGTTAATGCTTCTTTCGTGGAGCTTATTTTTATATTTTTAAAAAATAATTAGCAGGCTGGATCTGTTGAGTTTGTTAAAGCGAACATGGGTATATATGTTCGCTTAGAGCGTTACGCTCTTTAACGCCTTAAAGAGAAGTTGCTTGTCAGCCATGGTTACATATTTAGTATTGATTATTTTGGTAAATTCACTAAACTGCTGTTGTTTAAATGATTCATGTACTTGTAAATACGCAGCTAATTGGGCAATTAACTGCGCAGTTAAGCGTATCAAGGCAGGGCGTATAACATTATTTAAATCTCGCGGGCTGTGCGTAGGTGCAGTAGAAAGGTAATCAGCTCGATAGCGATATTCAACTGCTTTTGCGACACTAATAAGCGCCATAATTAATGATTTGCCTTGATCGGGGTTGAGTCCTTTATGTTGCATCGCAATGACGGCTTTATTAATAACAACTTTTTCTCGTTGGCGATCTTCAATTGGTTTATGATGAATTGCTTTGTATAAGGCGACATCTTGCATATAACCTAAGCGTAGATTGATCGTTGTAAATATTTTTGTTGCCGAGTTATCCGCGCTGACAGGCGGTGTCATTAAAAGTAGCGAGAATAATAATATATAATAAAAAAAAGCTCGCTGCATTCGCCTCGCCCATGATGTTCTGTTGGGAATATGTTCATAATTCATAGTTGATAGTTCATAATTCATAGTTCATAGTTCATAGTTCATAATTCATAGTTCATAGTTCATAGTTCATAGTTCATAGTTCATAGTAGTGGTACAGTTAGGTGGCTTTTCTTTTTCTGACATTATTTTCTCCTGTGTAGTTAAAACTAATAGTTGTCATTGAAATATTGATTAATGGGTATATGCTAAATAGTTAGTAATTTTTTTAGGGCAATATTTAAGGTTGGATCTTTAAAAGAATAACCTGATTGTAGTAACTTCTGAGGTTGTACTTTTGAGCTTGTTAATAATAATTCATTAGCCATTTCGCCAAATATAATTTTTGCAAGGAAGGCAGGTAATAAAAAAATGGTCGGTCGATGTAATATTTTGCCCAAGATTTTTGTAAATTGATGATTTGTTACAGGTTTTGGGGATACTATATTCACCGGCCCATGTAGTTTTTCGGTGGCAATAATATGAGTTATAATTTGTGCTACATCGCTTACTGTAACCCAGCTCATATATTGTTTTCCATTGCCAATAATACCTCCAAGGCCAGCTTTAAATGGGGGTAACATTTTTGCTAATGCGCCTCCTGTTGAGCTAAGTACCATCCCGAGCCTTATATTTGCGACCCTAATACCTGAATTAGTTGCTATTTTAGTCGCAGTTTCCCATTCATTGCAAACATCGGCCAAAAATCCAGAACCTTTTGCACTTTTTTCATCCAGAATTTCTTCATTTCTATTACCGTAATAACCTATCGCTGAACCTGAAATTAACACTTTGGGCTTATATGGTAGCTTGGAAAAATATGTCGATATTAGTTGTGTTCCAGCAACTCTACTTTTTAATATTCGATTTTTCTTTTCTAATGTCCATCGTCCTTCAGCGATATTTTCGCCTGCTAAGTTTATTACAACATCTATTTCTACCTCTTCACCAAGATTAATTATTTTTTTCTCAATATTCCAATATGGATATTTTGTGGTTGTATTTCTATGGAGTTGTAAAACTTTATGACCTTGCTCGGATAATAAAGATGTTATTTCTTGACCAATTAAACCAGATGCCCCAGAAATAAGAATTTTCATAAGTTTTACCTTGATTTAGACTGATTATTTGTAAGCCCAACGCTTCATTTAGTTGACGCGAATCGAACGGCTGGAATAGTTTGTAAGTTTCGTTGCTTATTGTTTTGCTATACAGTACATAAGTAAAGCATTGTTTGTTCTAACTGTGTTCATTCTTTTATTGCGTTACTTCAAGTCATACAATCTGGACATACGTAATTTAAGTATTTTTTTGTTTCACTTACTTCTTGGCACTGGCAATGACGGAACAAAATAAGAGTCAACATGGGTATAATTAGAGGTGAATAATATCACCTCTAACTAAGTGGTCGAAATTAATTGACCACGACATTCCCCGAGATAAGAGATACGCTGTTAACTGGGCGGCCACGAACAGTCGTGAGATTTCATTGCATCCATCGATGTGGCTGTTGCAACCGTGCCCGTTCGCGCGACGCAGTTAACATGTCCCAGCCAATAAGCCTTCCATATTTGCATTGAAATGATGCTTCAACACTTAAGGACTTAGAGCGTATTTGTAGGTATTTGTACATTGGATGATTTGTATCTGTAGACCAAAAGGTACCTGGACAAACACCATAGTTATAGTTATTCTGCCACCAAAGTTCTGAACAAAAACAATTTTCTCCCCAGTGTTTGGGACCAGAATGTAATGGTCCTTCTCTATTGACAACAATGAACCAGCTACCCATAAGAGTCGGTGGGGTTTTTATTATTTCAAACGAAATTAATGCGTTTAGATCCTCTGAAGTGGAAGCGACGGTAGCGGCCACCAAAGCAACACAATCGAGTTTATTTCCTTTTTTAAAAAAGGCAATTCGGTTGCCGTGAGCTAGCCATTGTTGAGTAGTTTGACGGATATATCTAGGACCGGATCCTTGCCTTGGCAGTCCCTCTAGCCCTCCGAACTCTATTATTTGATGAAAACAATTCTGCATAGATTGACTATGGGATTCCTGGTCATGGATATGCGTTTTAGGGCCTTGTGTAGTTCCTATATGATTATTTACACCTTGTTGTATTGGTTCTCGAACGTGGTCCGTAATCTTCATAGTATAATATTGCTCATTCGTAAATTGGTTCATTATATCAAAGAATCTAGGAATTATTCTTATGTGTAGTGGTTCTGGGTTACCTATACCTAGCATATAAACTCCTTATGCTCAATTAGGATATCTTAGTTAATAGTCTGCGTAAAAGTATAATATTCTTTACTTTAGCTGGGATAATTTGCAAATGGTTTATAGGCATATATGTTTCTACAAATGGTTTATATGCATATATGTTTCTAGTAAACCAATAATTACAATAGCAATAAAATCACATGAATTATACTTGTATTTTATAGCGGTGATACTTAAAAGTGTAAAAATGACACGCTGAAATATATCATTGGTTCGGTAATCCCACAATTTTTAATGGAGTTAAAAAATAGATGTTTTTCTTTTTTTGATGTTTAATTTTTGAATCGGTGTAATACCGCCAATCCCCATGTTAGGTCGTTCATGGTTATAAGTCCATAACCATTTAGTCGCTCTGTCTTGTAACTCTGTAATATCATTGTAAATATACTGGTTCAGCCAGTCATATCTTACTGTTCGGTTAAAACGTTCTATATATGCATTTTGCTGTGGGTTACCAGGCTGAATAAAGCATAGCTCTATATCGTGTTTTATTGCCCAAGCAGCAAGTTTGTGGCTAATATATTCAGGGCCATTATCACTGCGAATACGTTTTGCTTACCCCGCCATTCTATTATTCTATCAAGTGAGCGAATAACACGCTCTACTGGTAAGGATATGTCTGCATCTATTGCTGATCCCTCACGGTTAAAATCATCAATAACATTAAATAAACGACAACTGCGACCGTCAGACAATTGGTCGTGCATAAAGTCCATTGACCAACACTCATTTATATCATCAGGTACCAACAGAGCTTCAGGTACTTCACGCTTTATGCGTTTGTTAGGTTTTATCCTCATATTCAATTCAAGCGCTCGATAGATGCGATAAACGCGCTTATGATTCCAGTGATACCCTTTCACGTTTCTTAAATACAAAAAACATAATCCCAAACCCCAGTTACGTTGGTTTAGGGTTAAACCTAGTAGTAAATCAGCAATTAGTTCATTGTCACTTTTTAACTTTGGCTGATATCGATAACACGTTTCACTGATAGAAAACGCACGGCATAGCAAACTTATGCTGGTATTATGAATTGTCATTGCTTCTTTCGCCATTAACTTACGCTCAGAAGCTTTTACCACTTTTTGCCATGTGTAGTGGTATGGTGCAGTTATTTTGGCCGCCTAGCTAGAGGTGATATTATTCACTTCATACACAAATAGGTGACAAAATAAAAAAACAGGCAAGGTCAACATATACGGCTGAATTTAAACTTGAAGTAGCTCAACTGGTTCTTGATCAGAATTATTTTGGCAAAGAAGCATTGCAAGTAATGGGCGCCCGCAAATCAGGTGTAGACAAATGGATTAGCCTGTTTACAAGATCAAAATTAGCGAGCTTGAGAAGAAGATAAAGCTACTTGTACTGGAGAATGAAATAATAAAAAAGGCGACTCTCTCTTGATATCGGACAGTCTGTAAAATTTAAAATAATAAAAGATTTACCGAGAGTTATCCAGTACAACAACTATGTAATGTTTTTAGGCTTTACCGTTGCAGCTATCTATATTGGGTGGATCGCCGTTGAAAAGCACCAATTGAAAGACGAGATTTATGTGTAATCTATTTTCAAAAAGAGCAATAGCAGAGCGGGCGCTAGAAGCATCTCAGATATCATCCTCGCAAGGGGGCTAAAATAAGTCGTTATCGAATAAGGAGCAATATAAGGTAATGGGGACGTGCGCATCAAACATTACAACGCAAGGCTGCTACCGATCATATAAAAACAGAGTCCTCGCCCCAACGGGCGCGGCTCCTTGCTTAAGTTTGCATCGTTATAAAATGTCAATCGATAATAACTATACTTCAATTTTATGCCTCGCATATCGGCACAATTTGCCTTGCTGATTGTGCATTTCGAAGTCACATGAGTATAAAAGGCCATGGATGCCAGTAGCAGGTTATAGGATTTTCTCAGGCATGAGGCACTCAATCATGGATTACATTATTAAATATTACAATAACGTTAGACCGCACCAGTTCAACGGATGGCTAACAGCTAATGAGTATGAGCGCATTTATGCGCTTGAATACACAGTTGTGGGCAAAATTAGTTGACCACTACATGCGTAAATCGCGTCCTTCCCAACAAACTCCATCAGAGTAGTTAAACGTTGCTTCAACAGTTAGGTACTCTTCAGCAAAAAATTTGCGTGTTCGATTATTGGCATCTATAGCCCAAAATGTACCTGGAGCCCAACCATATTCCAATTGGTTTTGCCACCAAATCTCGGTACAAAAACAATCGACTCCCCATTCTCCCATGTAACCATCGAGAGGTCCTTTTCTATTGACAACAATAAGCCAGCAACCATACTTAACTGGTGGAATTTTTAGTATTTCAAACGAAACTGGCATGTTCAGATCATCTGCACAGGAAGCGACGCCAGCTGCCACCAAAGCAATACAATCTAAGCAATTTCCTTTGTTAAATTGGGCAATTCGCTTGCCGTGCTCTAGCCATTGTTGAGGCTTTTGACGTTGCCATCGTGGACGGTCATGCCGTATAGGCAGGTTATTTATATGATAAAAACAATTCTGCATAGATTGACTATGGCATTGAGAGTCTTGAAAATATATATTTTGGTGTGGCGCAGAAAGGAACTGAGGCAGTCCTTCTCTTAGTCCTGGACATGGGTCGGTAATCTTCATAATATTATATTGTTGATAGGTAAATGCTAATACCTTCTCAAATAAACGACCAATGTATATTTTATTTTTCATTCTAGTTGTATTGGGCATAGGAACCTCTGTGTATAAATAGGATAAATAGGATATAAATATGATAAATATGATAAATATGATATAAATATGATATAAATATGATATAAATATGATATAAATATGATATAAATATGATATAAATATGATAAATAGGATATAAATATACAATTGGTTAATAGTTTGTTGAAAAATATAATATCCTTTGTTTTAGCCTAGATAGTTTACAATTTGCTAGCAGTTTATTATCCTATGTGTGGCGAATAAAGCCAGAGTATACTAGCATGAGAGTTGGCTTAAGTACAATTGTATTTTATTCGTTGGTGTATCTGTTATTGCGCCCCAATTAGCATGACTTTAATTGATAAAATTTAAAGTAAAAACAGGCAAGATATTAAGCAATTTTTCTTTGAAAATCTATTATTACTCCTACACTTCATTCGTTGCTTATATAATGGTGCAGTTATTTTGGCCGCCTCGCTAGAGGTGATATTATTCACTTCATACACAAATAGGTGACAAAATAAAAAAACAGGCAAGGTCAACATATACGGCTGAATTTAAACTTGAAGTAGCTCAACTGGCTCTTGATCAGAATTATTTTGGCAAAGAAGCATTGCAAGTAATGGGCGCCCGCAAATCAGGTGTAGACAAATGGATTAGCCTGCTTACAAGATCAAAATTAGCGAGCTTGAGAAGAAGATAAAGCTACTTGTACTGGAGAATGAAATAATAAAAAAGGCGACTCTCTCTTGATATCAGACAGTCTGTAAAATTTAAAATAATAAAAGATTTACCGAGAGTTATCCAGTACAACAACTATGTAATGTTTTTAGGCTTTACCGTTGCAGCTATCTATATTGGGTGGATCGCCGTTGAAAAGCACCAATTGAAAGACGAGATTTATGTGTAATCTATTTTCAAAAAGAGCAATAGCAGAGCGGGAGCTAGAAGCATCTCAGATATCATCCTCGCAAGGGGGCTAAAATAAGTCGTTATCGAATAAGGCGCAATATAAGGTAATGGGGACGTGCGCATCAAACATTGCAACGCAAGGCTGCTACCGATCATATAAAAACAGAGTCCTCGCCCCAACGGGCGCGGCTCCTTGCTTAAGTTTGCATCGTTATAAAATGTCAATCGATAATAACTATACTTCAATTTTATGCCTCGCATATCGGCACAATTTGCCTTGCTGATTGTGCATTTCGAAGTCACATGAGTATAAAAGGCCATGGATGCCAGTAGCAGGTTATAGGATTTTCTCAGGCATGAGGCACTCAATCATGGATTACATTATTAAATATTACAATAACGTTAGACCGCACCAGTTCAACGGATGGCTAACAGCTAATGAGTATGAGCGCATTTATGCGCTTGAATACACAGTTGTGGGCAAAATTAGTTGACCACTATATGCGTAAATCGCATCCGTACCCCCAACAAACTCCTTCATAGTAGTTAAACGTTGCTTCAACAGTTAGGTACTCTTCAGCAAAAAATTTGCGCGTATTATTATTGGCATCTATAGCCCAAAATGTACCTGGAGCCCAACCACATTGCAATTGGTTTTGCCACCAAATCTCGGTACAAAAACAATCGACTCCCCATTCTCCCATGGGACCATTGAGAGGTCCTTTTCTATTGACAACAATAAGCCAGCAACCATCCTTAATTGGTGGACTTTTTATTATTTCAAACGAAACTGGCATGTGCAGATCATCTGCACAGGAAGTGACGCCAGCTGCCACCAAAGCAATACAATCTAAGCAATTTCCTTTGTTAAATTGGGCAATTCGCTTGCCGTGCTCTAGCCATTGTTCAGGCTGTTGACGTTGCAATCGTGGAAGGTCATGCCGTATAGCCAGGTTATTTATATGATCAAAACAATTCTGCATAGATTGACTATGGCATTGAGAGTCTTGAAAATATATATTTTGGTGTGGCGCAGAAAGGAACTGAGGCAGTCCTGCTCTTAGCCCTGGACATGGGTCGGTAATCTTCATAATATTATATTGTTGATAGGTAAATGCTAATACCTTCTTAAATAAACGACCAAGCCATATTTTATTTTTCACTATAGTTGCATTGGGCATAGGAACCTCTCTGTATAAATAGGATAAATAGGATAAATAGGATAAATAGGATAAATAGGATAAATAGGATATAAATATGATAAATATGATATAAATATGATAAATAGGATATAAATATACAATTGGTTAATAGTTTGTTGAAAAATATAATATCCTTTGTTTTAGCCTAGATAGTTTACAATTTGCTAGCAGTTTATTATCCTATGTGTGGCGAATAAAGCCATAGTATATTAGCATGAGAGTTGGCTTAAGTACAGTTGTATTTTATTCGTTGGTGTATCTGTCATTGCGCCCCAATTAGCATGACTTTAATTGATAAAATTTAAAGTAAAAACAGGCAAGATATTAAGCAATTTTTCTTTGAAAATCTATTATTACTCCTCAAGTTTCGGAGTTCATATTCGTTGAAATTATAGCTTTTTCTGTTTTATTTTCCATCATATCAGTGCCTCTTGCCGTATTGTGAATTGATCCATTTGTAGCGCTTTCGTAAAAAAGCCAATAACAGTTTGATCGATCTTTTTTAAGATCTCTGATTTTTTACTTTCGGTTAAATTACCTATTTCATTGAGAGCGCCTGCAATTAATGCTTTAAATAAACCCCATAATTTACACCCAAAATTCAACGTCGTAAGGCTTTCTTCAAAGTCATTTCTAACCTCACTTAACTTGGCTCCCACTTGCTCTTCTTTTGCAAATAATAGTAAACAAAAACGCAATCCAGTTAGATGAATAGAAGCGATGTACGCACCATAGTGGCGGCTTTGTTCTTTTAAAAAACCAAGCTTTTGTTTCGCCTCTTTAAAGTAAACTTCAATTCCCCAACGTAGTGCATATATTTCAAGTATTTTTTCATCTTCAAGTAGGCTATCCGTTGATAAAAAGAGAGCCCAATCATTTTTGCTCGCTTGTTGTTTGGCTTCATTCATAGACCGAACGTACAGAAGCTTAACTTTAATCCATTGTGGATCTTTTTTAGTCTCAGTCGTTAAATTCAACTCAACAATAATTGATTTGCTTTGGTAAGGAATATTTTTTAGGTTATGCCATTGACCTTTGATATGTTGCTTATATAACTCTTCAGCACTCAGTAACTTACTCTCTCCATTTTCCATAAAGCGATACTTCATTTTATTTCGCTTCATTCGAACAATTGCTACAAGTGATTGTTCCACCGTCATTTTTAATATTCGTTTCGTTGCAAACCAAGCATCTGCTAAAAAATATTCGGCGTTAATACCATTGCGTATTGCTCTTGATATCATGTCGCAAACCATATCAGGTTTAGTTTGCTCTCTTGACTTTTCGTAACGTTTTGCTGCAATACTACGACCATCTTTAAACTGATAATCAGCAACCTGTCTGTCAGTTTTACTGATAAATATTTCATTATCAATCGGCGTAAATAACTCGTCATTAGCAAGGCCTAGCGTCACTATTTGTTGCCCATTGACACATCGAGCGGTTAAGTGATCGAAGTGCTTTGAAACACCTGGCATCTTTTTACCACGTCTGATTTTAACTGAATCATCGATAACAAAAGCATTCAATTTATTTCCTTCATGGGGCTTAAGTATTTTTTTTGCTGTCAATAATTGTAGCTTTCGCCAATCCAAGTTTTCATGGTTAATAAAATCGTAGAGGGCATCTTTTTTTGAGGATGAGAAACTCAATAACGCATCCCTTGAGAACATCGAAACAGAGTTTACTTTTAGCCAAACCCACAACATCAAGAGGTACACAACACTGTCAGCTGAAGTGCCAGATCGTTTGTTAAATTTTGCGCGTTTTAATAGATCTTTAAAGCCAATGTTTTTCCATGTTGTACTAAACGTATTATCTATATTTAGATTTTGTTGATTAAGTAAATCCGCAGTAAGCGATGGTAAACCAAAATCATTTATGTCAGACTTCATTTTATGCCTCTTGTGTTTTTTTTATTGTCTAGTTAACAATAATTATAACACAAGTAGGTGTTTTCTTCTTTTATATCAGCATGTTATGGTATTTTTATTGGTAAATATGAACTCCGAAACTTGAGTTACTCCTACACTTCATTTGTTGCTTATATAATGGTGCAGTTATTTTGGCCGCCTCGCTAGAGGTGATATTATTCACTTCATACACAAATAGGTGACAAAATAAAAAAACAGGCAAGGTCAACATATACGGCTGAATTTAAACTTGAAGTAGCTCAACTGGCTCTTGATCAGAATTATTTTGGCAAAGAAGCATTGCAAGTAATGGGCGCCCGCAAATCAGGTGTAGACAAATGGATTAGCCTGCTTACAAGATCAAAATTAGCGAGCTTGAGAAGAAGATAAAGCTACTTGTACTGGAGAATGAAATAATAAAAAAGGCGACTCTCTCTTGATATCGGACAGTCTGCAAAATTTAAAATAATAAAAGATTTACCGAGAGTTATCCAGTACAACAACTATGTAATGTTTTTAGGCTTTACCGTTGCAGCTATCTATATTGGGTGGATCGCCGTTGAAAAGCATCAATTGAAAGACGAGATTTATGTGCAATCTATTTTCAAAAAGAGCAATAGCAGAGCGGGCGCTAGAAGCATCTCAGATATCATCCTCGCAAGGGGGCTAAAATAAGTCGTTATCGAATAAGGAGCAATATAAGGTAATGGGGACGTGCGCATCAAACATTACAACGCAAGGCTGCTACCGATCATATAAAAACAGAGTCCTCGCCCCAACGGGCGCGGCTCCTTGCTTAAGTTTGCATCGTTATAAAATGTCAATCGATAATAACTATACTTCAATTTTATGCCTCGCATATCGGCACAATTTGCCTTGCTGATTGTGCATTTCGAAGTCACATGAGTATAAAAGGCCATGGATGCCAGTAGCAGGTTATAGGATTTTCTCAGGCATGAGGCACTCAATCATGGATTACATTATTAAATATTACAATAACGTTAGACCGCACCAGTTCAACGGATGGCTAACAGCCAATGAGTATGAGCGCATTTATGCGCTTGAATACACAGTTGTGGGCAAAATTAGTTGACCACTACATGCGTCGTAAATCGCATCCTTCCCAACAAACTCCTTCAGAGCAGTTAAACTTTGCTTCAATAGTTAGGATCTGTGGAGCAAAAAATCTGCGTGTTGGATTATTGGCATCTATAGCCCAAAATGTACCTGGAGCCCAACCAAATTGAAATTGGTTTTGCCACCAAATCTCGGTACAAAAACAATCGACTCCCCATTCTCCCATGTTACCATTGAGAGGTCCTTTTCTATTGACAACAATAAGCCAGCAACCATCCTTAACTGGTGGAATTTTTATTATTTCAAACGAAACTGGGATGTTCAGATCATCTGCACAGGAAGCGACGCCAGCTGCCACCAAAGCAATACAATCTAAGCAATTTCCTTTGTTAAATTGGGCAATTCGCCTGCCGTGCTCTAGCCATTGTTGAGGCTTTTGACGTTGCCATCGTGGACGGTCATGCCGTATAGGCAGGTTATTTATATGATAAAAACAATTCTGCATAGATTGACTATGGCATTGAGAGTCTTGAAAATATATATTTTGGTGTGGCGCAGAAAGGAACTGAGGCAGGTCTTCTCTTAGCCCTGGACATGGGTCGGTAATCTTCATAATATTATATTGTTGATAGGTAAATGCTAATACCTTCTTAAATAAACGACCAATGTGTATTCTATTTGGCACTGTATCTGTATTGGGCATAGGAACCTCTGTGTATAAATAGGATATAAATATGATAAATAGGATATAAATATACAATTGGTTAATAGTTTGTTGAAAAATATAATATCCTTTGTTTTAGCCTAGATAGTTTACAATTTGCTAGCAGTTTATTATCCTATGTGTGGCGAATAAAGCCATAGTATATTAGCATGAGAGTTGACTTAAGTACAGTTGTATTTTATTCGTTGGTGTATCTGTCATTGCGCCCCAATTAGCATGACTTTAATTGATAAAATTTAAAGTAAAAACAGGCAAGATATTAAGCAATTTTTCTTTGAAAATCTATTATTACTCCTACACTTCATTCGTTGCTTATATAATGGTGCAGTTATTTTGGCCGCCTAGCTAGAGGTGATATTATTCACTTCATACACAAATAGGTGACAAAATAAAAAAACAGGCAAGGTCAACATATACGGCTGAATTTAAACTTGAAGTAGCTCAACTGGCTCTTGATCAGAATTATTTTGGCAAAGAAGCATTGCAAGTAATGGGCGCCCGCAAATCAGGTGTAGACAAATGGATTAGCCTGCTTACAAGATCAAAATTAGCGAGCTTGAGAAGAAGATAAAGCTACTTGTACTGAAGAATGAAATAATAAAAAAGGCGACTCTCTCTTGATATCGGACAGCCTGCAAAATTTAAAATAATAAAAGATTTACCGAGAGTTATCCAGTACAACAACTATGTAATGTTTTTAGGCTTTACCGTTGCAGCTATCTATATTGGGTGGATCGCCGTTGAAAAGCACCAATCGAAAGACGAGATTTATGTGTCATCTATTTTCAAAAAGAGCAATAGCAGAGCGGGCGCTAGAAGCATCTCAGATATCATCCTCGCAAGGGGGCTAAAATAAGTCGTTATCGAATAAGGCGCAATATAAGGTAATGGGGACGTGCGCATCAAACATTGCAACGCAAGGCTGCTACCGATCATATAAAAACAGAGTCCTCGCCCCAACGGGCGCGGCTCCTTGCTTAAGTTTGCATCGTTATAAAATGTCAATCGATAATAACTATACTTCAATTTTATGCCTCGCATATCGGCACAATTTGCCTTGCTGATTGTGCATTTCGAAGTCACATGAGTATAAAAGGTCATGGATGCCAGTAGTAGGTTATAGGATTTTCTCAGGCATGAGGCACTCAATCATGGATTACATTATTAAATATTACAATAACGTTAGACCTCACCAGTTAAACGGATGGCTAACAGCTAATGAGTATCAGCGGATTTATGCGCTTGAATACGTAGCCTGGACTAAAATTAGTTGACCAATACACAGATCCCCTTGAAATATTTTTTGTTTCAGTCATAAATTGACATTTTCAGCCTTTATAAACATGTTCATAAACATAATTAGTTGCTTCAATAAACCCAGGTACACTGCCACAATCAAAACGTTTACCTGTAAACTTATAGGCTAAAACAACTCCGTCTGTGGCTTGTTTCAATAACGCATCAGTAATTTGGATCTCGCCACCTTTGCCAGGTGGTGTTTCTTCAATATAGGTAAATATATCAGGGGTGAGAATATAACGGCCAATAATAGCAAGATTACTTGGCGCAGTCCCAGGCTCTGGTTTTTCAATCATATCCTCAATTTTGTAAATATTATCTTTAATTTTTAATCCTTTGATAACGCCATATTTATGGGTTTGATCATCAGGCACTTCTTCAACAGCCACAATCGAACAACGACTGTGCTTAAATACTTTAACCATCTGCTTAAGCACGCAGTCTGTACCTGGATCAGTTACGCAAAGATCATCAGAGAGTACCACTGCAAAAGGCTCATTCCCAATTAACGCTCTGCCTGTTAATATCGCATGACCTAGCCCTTTCATTTCGCGCTGGCGAATGTAGGTAAACTGAGCGGATTGTATAATTGCGCGAATATCAATGAGCATATCTTCTTTTGCTGTACCGCTAATTTGATGCTCTAATTCATAATTACGATCAAAATGATCAGTAAGCGAATGTTTTCCTCTTCCTGTCACAATGCACATACTCGACATACCCGCTTCAATAGCTTCATCAACGCCAAATTCAATCAACGGTTTATTGACAACTGGCATCATCTCTTTAGGCATAGATTTTGTGGCGGGCAAGAAGCGAGTACCGTAACCTGCAGCAGGAAATAAGCATTTGTTAATGATCATATTAAGCGTCCATCTTTAAATTCTGGTTGATTATTGTTATATCCATGTGACGATCTAAAGGCAATATCAGCAAGGCAAATTCCGCCTAAATACGAGGCATAAAATTTAAGCTCTAGTACGGCTAGAGCTACGGCGACGTTCTACTAATTGACGATGTTTGCTATGTTTTTTAACCGCTCGACGAATACGTGTTTGGGTATTTTTAGTTTTCTTGTCATCAACTCGGATCATTGTTTCTGTTTCTTTAGGCATCTCAACAAGTTTACGTAAATAATTCACTTCTTTTAAATTAAGCTCAAGCCAGCCACCCTGTGGCAACAGTTTATTAAGTAAAATATTGCCATAACGCACGCGCATTAATCTGCTCACCTGCACCCCTTGACTTTCCCATAAACGACGAACTTCTCGTGTGCGCCCTTGTGTTATTATCACATGATACCAACGGTTGATCCCTTCTCCACCTGATTCATTGATAGCTAAAAATTTAGAGGAGCCATCTTCGAGCATTACACCTGTGCGTAATCGATTTAGCATAGCATCATCAACTTTTCCAAAAACACGCACCGCATATTCGCGCTCTATTTCATGACTGGGATGCATCATTTTATTGGCAAAATTACCATCAGTCGTAAACAGCAATAACCCTGATGTATTGATATCTAAACGACCGATAGAAATCCAACGCGCACCATTTAAACGTGGTAAACGCTCAAAAACCGTTTTGCGACCTTCGTCATCACTGCGTGTACAAATTTCACCTTCTGGTTTGTTATAAGCTAAAATTCGGCAGATGACATTTGTCTCACTTTGATATTTAATCACGCGCCCATCGACACGAATAATTTGATTTTCTGTCACACGCTCCCCAATGTTGACAATTTTGCCATCAAGGCTAACGCGGCCCTCACTAATTAGATCTTCCATTTTTCTTCGCGAGCCAAGACCCACTCTTGCTAATACTTTTTGTAATTTTTCACTCATTTGTTATTTCCTTTGGGTAATTCTCATTATGCCAAACTGGTATATACCCATGTTACTGCAAAGTGAAAAACTCAGCAAGTGGTGAGGTAACATGGGAATATACCCATTACGAATATTAATATTATTTAAATGGGGCTAAATCTCCAGCACCTTCTCGCGCGATAAAAACTTCACCATCAGATAAATCAACAACCGTTGTCGGTGCATCTCCTAAATATCCCCCATTTAGAATTAAATCAACGTGATTTTCTAGGTTGTTACGGATTTCTTCTGGATCGTATTCAGTGCTTTTATTACCAGGAAGTATCAAACTACTGGTCATTAATGGCTCACCTAGCTCTTCGAGCAACGCCAACGCAATAACATTATCAGGCACACGCACACCTATGGTGCGTTTAGCCGTATTCATTAATCTTTTCGGTAAGTATTTAGTTGATTTTAAAATAAAGGTATATGGTCCAGGGGTATTATTTTTGAGTAAACGATGGGCTTGGTTGTCCATTTTTGCAAAGATAGCTATTTCAGATAAATTTCTACACATTAAGGTAAAATTGTGTTTTTTGGTCAGCGCTCGAATTTGACAAATTTTATCTATCCCACGTTTATTACCCATTAAACAACCAATAGCGTAGCCAGACTCAGTTGGATAGAGAATAACACCATTGTTATTTAAAATTTCGACCGCCTGATTCATCAGGCGATTCTGTGGGGTTTGTGGATGTACATAAAAAATTTGACTCATACTATTGGTATTTTAGCCTCTGATAACTGTTTAAATATAGACCACGTAGCCCAAACAGGCGTCGCAATGTCAGGTAAAACAAGTGATTTACCTAAATCTCGCCACGGCCCCACAAAGTGAAAATCACTACCTTGTGATGCTTTTAATCCATATTCATTACTCCATAATGCTAATTGTAAACGCATTTCTGGCGTTTGCTGCCCCATTGCAACTTCTATTGCATCTCCAGCGAAAGATTTAAAATCGCTTAGTAGTCTACGTATCCATTTGTTCGATAATTTATAATGTGTTGGATGGGCTAAAATAGCCTCTCCTCCTGCTTGATGAATAATACTAATCGCCGAGGCTAAATCAACCCAATGATGAGGCACATAGCCGGTATTTCCTTTGCTCAAATAATGTTCAAATATGTTCTTAAAGGAGGATCCTACCCCTATTTCAATCAAATAGCGCGCAAAATGTGCTCGTGTTATCGCTCCAGTGCCAGCTAATGCTTTCGCACCGTCATAGGTGTTAGGAATATTCGCTTTTGCTAAGCGCTCGCCAATTTCAATTGCGCGCGCCTCTCGTTTTTCTTTTTGCTCTGTGATCATTGCTGTTAATGGCGTTGAATGCGGGTCAATATTAACCCCAAGGACATGGATTTCGTGATTTAACCAATTGGTTGATATCTCGATACCATTAATAAGCGTGATATTTAATTGCTTATCGATGATAGTTTTGCGTGCTTCAACTAAACCATCGACTGTATCATGATCGGTAATAGCTAGCATATGAACTTGTCGATTCTCCGCTCTGTTAACTAATTCTGCAGGCGATAATTGACCATCTGAAGCGGTTGTATGTGCATGTAAATCAATTAACATAAATGTCCTCAAAATAATTTTAACAATAATCATTCACTAGATACGCATAAAATAAGCCATATACAGATACTCAAGTGATTATAATGGTATAGTACGCAGTAAGCCGCTTGCTGGCCACTGGCACGATACTAAGATAACTTGCAACCATTGACCGACAAATTTTTCACTTCAAAAAATGTTGTGTATAGTATATGATTTTCATAGTAATTACTCTTAAAAATTATTGCTAAGCAGTTTTTGATTAAACTTAGTGAGCTCGCATGCTAATATCAATGATATTAAGGTTGTTATCAACTGCTACCAAGAACAAATAATGCTAAGCTAGGCGGTCATTGCTATGATCTGTAAATATTAATGCAAAGTTTTGTGCCATCGATAATCAGTAGCAGCGCTACATGAAAGAATGATCGCGGCATTTCAATTGTTGATCCTGAGTTGAGTATCAAGCTCGGGCAAGCGTGATAATAACTAACTTATGCTACGCAGCTGCTAAATTGAAAATTGTTTACATTATGGCCTAACAATTATAACATATTGGTTTCTAAATATATAGTACGCAACATGCGTCATTTAGAATTAAAGTCTTGATTTTAATTGCTCTGAGATGATGAGTTACGTTACCATCGAGATCAATTTTATGCGAGTGTCCGTCCACAATTTTCTTGGCTGATTTTTCACCTTATGTAACATGAGTATAAAAGAAAAGATATGAAAACAGATCACCCCATTGGTGTATTAAAAAATATTGAAGCACAATGTCGCTATATTCAGGATCCGCTTGGGTTATTCCAACAATTAAGTGAATTTAGTCATGATCATTTACTGTTTGACTCCGCTGAAATAAATACTAAAACACATTTAAAAAGTTTAATGATTGTTGATTCTTGCATGACGATTACCTGTAACGGTTTAGTGGTGACACTTGAGGCGACAACCGATAATGGCAAAGATTTATTAACTTTTATCACGCCGCAATTTTCCATTGTACTTATTACCAATCAATCGCCTAATTATTTACAATTGACGTTTCCACCAGCAGATAAAAGTGGCGATGAAGATAAGCGTCTAAAATCCCTGTCGCCGATGGATGCTGTACGCGGCATTATTGATCGTGTAACAAGAGTTTGCGCCCATCCACAAGCTTTATTCTTAGGAGGCGTATTTTCTTATGATTTCATTGCAACGTTTGAAGATTTGCTTGCAGTACCGGATGGCGATAACACCTGCCCTGATTTTTTGTTTTACGTGGCTGAAACACTATTAATTCACGATCATAAAACACAAAAAAGTGAGCTTATCGGCAGTATTTTTGGTGGCTTATATACTATTGAAAATGAAATTAAAATTTCTAGGCGCATCGCTGAAATTCAAGGTTTATGTAAAAATTTCACCACGAGCGTCAAGCACATGAACACCATTACAGGAGGCATTAATGTTGATATAGCAGATGAGGCGTATTGCACTATTGTTGAGGATCTCAAAGACAATATCGTTAAAGGTGATATATTCCAAGTCGTGCCATCACGTAGCTTCTCGCTTTCATGTCCAGATCCGCTGGCTGCATATGCGGTATTAAAGGAAACCAACCCAAGCCCATATATGTTTTATCTAAAGAATAAAAATTTTATTTTATTTGGAGCATCTCCTGAAAGTGCACTTAAATACACAAAAAATACCAATGTTGTTGAAATTTACCCCATGGCAGGTACCCGCAAACGTGGTTTTAATGCCGATGGATCAATCAATAAAGATCTTGATAGTCGCCTAGAGCTTGAATTACGCTTAGATAAAAAAGAAACCGCTGAACATTTAATGCTCGTTGATTTAGCGCGTAATGATGTGGCGAGGGTTAGCCAAGCCGGTACTCGCCATGTTGCTGATTTATTGAAAGTTGATCGTTACAGCCATGTAATGCATTTAGTCTCGCGTGTCGTGGGTCAACTCCGCTATGATTTAGATGCGCTACACGCATATCTTGGCTGTATGAATATGGGCACATTAGTTGGCGCTCCTAAAATTCGTGCTGCCGATTTAATTCGCCAAGTCGAGAAAAAACGCAGGGGCAGTTATGGTGGCGCAATAGGCTATATTAATGGTAATGGTGATATGGATACCTGTATTGTGATCCGCTCTGCATTTGTAAAAGAAAATATCGCCTATATACAAGCTGGGGCAGGGGTTGTTTTTGATTCAGTTGCGCAATCTGAGGCAGATGAAACACGAACAAAAGCTGCTGCGGTTTTAAATGCAATTGCTATATCCCATGGTACAACCCTAAAAGCACTCTATGATCAAGATAACGCTGAGTAACTTATGACAAATTTAACCACTCAAAAACAAACGCTCTTTTTTCTTGATAACTTTGATTCATTTACTTACAACTTAGTTGACCAATTTAAATCGCTCGGTTATCCAGTAAAAATTTATCGCAACAATCAATTAGCGACACAAGTTAAGCAGTATATTGATGACTGTGAAACGGATGTGGTACTTATTCTATCGCCAGGCCCGGGACTGCCGATCGATGCCGGCTGCTTACTTGAATTAATATGTTTATGCCGTGGTGAAATTCCTATGTTAGGTATTTGCCTTGGTCATCAAGCCTTGATTGAGCAATATGGTGGAATTATCGGGCCTACTGCTGAAATTATGCATGGTAAAGCGTCATTAATCACTCATTGCCAAGACAAAATGTTTGCCAATGTGCACCACCCGCTTGCTGTTGCACGTTATCATTCACTTGTCGGGACAACCATTCCAGAGGCGCTGGAAGTTGTTGCTGATTTTAACGGAATATGTATGGCTATTTATAATGAAAAAGATCGAGTCATTGGTTTTCAATTTCATCCTGAATCGATTTTAACCTGCGAAGGAGCGCAAATTTTGCAGGCAAGTCTTAAGTTACTCACCAAAACAACTGGGCAATAAATGCAACCTATACTAGAGCAGCTCTATAAAGGACAGTCCCTTACACAAGCGCAGAGCAAAGATTTTTTTGAAAGTATTTTTAAAGGCGGTGTTGATCCTATTATTTTATCAGCGCTATTAACCGCATTAAAAATAAAAGGCGAAACGCCTGATGAAATTGCAGGAGCGGCGCAAGCACTTATGTCACAAGCCAAAGCCTTTCCTCGGCCTGATTACGATTTTACTGATATCGTGGGCACTGGTGGTGATGGAATTGATACGATCAACATATCAACAACAAGCGCCTTTGTTGCTGCTGCATGTGGAGTAAAAGTGTGCAAACATGGTAGCCGAAGTGTTTCAAGTCAATCAGGATCGTCTGATTTACTCGCAGCATTTGGCATTAATTTATACATGAGCCCTTTGCGTGCCAGGCAATGTTTAGATGACTTAAATATATGCTTTATTTTTGCGCCATATTATCATGAGGGAATGCGCTTTGCTGCGCCAGTTCGTGCGGCATTACAAACTCGCTCTATTTTCAATATCTTAGGGCCTCTGGTGAACCCTGCTCGTCCTAATTTTGAATTAATGGGCGTTTATTCACCAGAATTAATCGTACCGCTTGCCAAGGTGCATCAACAATTAGGCATGAAACGTGTCATGGTAGTACATGGTAGTGGTCTTGATGAAATTGCTTTACATGGTGAAACACAGGTTGCTGAACTGATTAATAATGACATTAAAAAATATACATTATCAGTGGCTGATTTCGGTGTAAAGGCCGCCCCTATTGAAGCTATTCTAGGGGGGAGTAGCACTGAAAATAAAATCATTATCGAGCAGATCTTGCAAGGTAAAGGCACGCCCGCCCAGCAAAATGCTATCGCGATAAATACCAGCGCACTGCTAGTTTTAAATGGCAAAGCACCTGATTTTAAAACAGGGACAACCATAGCACTTGAGATGATGAAAACTGGGAAACCTTTACAGCTTATCCATAAATTAGCGGAGCAAAGTCAATGTTAAACAATACATCATTGAGAGGCACAATATTAGGTCGCATTGTTGATGATAAATTATTATGGATTGCCTCGCGTGAAAAAATACAGCCTTTAATTAGCTTTAAAGATGAAATAATTGACAGTGATCGTGACTTTTATGATGCACTTTCTAAAGACCGCTCTGTTTTTATTCTTGAATGCAAAAAAGCATCACCTTCTAAAGGCTTAATTAGAGATGACTTTGATCTTGACTTGATTGCGAGTATTTATAAAAATCATGCCGATGTTATTTCGGTGTTAACGGATGAAAAATATTTTCAAGGTAATTTAGAATTTATTACAAAAATACGCACACAAGTAACACAACCGGTTCTTTGCAAAGATTTTATTGTTGATCCTTATCAAATTTATCTTGCGAGGTACTATCAAGCAGATGCCATTTTGTTAATGCTTTCAGTCTTAGATGATGATGCATATAAAGCATACAGAGACACGGCGCACAGCCTGAATATGGGTGTATTAACCGAAGTAAGTAACAATGATGAGCTACTTCGCGCTATCGCACTTGATGCAAAAATTATTGGTATTAACAATCGTAATTTGCGAGATTTAAGCATTGACTTAAAGCGCACTAAAGAGCTCGCGGTAAAAATTCCAGCTGATCGCATTATCATTTCAGAATCAGGTATTAATACCCATCACCAGGTAAAAGATCTCAGCCGCTATGCCAATGGATTCCTCGTGGGTAGTTCGCTCATGAGCCAAGATAATATTGAACTTGCTTGCCGGAGCTTAATTTTAGGCGAAAACAAAGTGTGTGGATTAACAGAGCCTAAGGCTGCAAAAGATGCTTATCATGCTGGCGCTATTTATGGTGGGCTTATTTTTGTCAAAACATCAAAGCGCGAAGTTGATATTGAGCAAGCACGAAAAATAATAGCATGCGCTCCCCTTTTATATGTTGGCGTATTCCAAAATGAAACACCTGAAATAATATGCCATAGCGTGCAACAGCTAGGATTATCTGTGGTGCAATTACACGGTGATGAATCGCCTGTTTATATAAAAACATTGCGAGCACTTATACCAACATCATGTAAAATATGGAAAGCACATAGCATTGCAAATGTCCTACCAGAGATTGAAAAATATAATGTAGACAAACATATTTTAGATACTCGCTGTAAAGGTCAATCTGGCGGCACAGGGCAAGTTTTTGATTGGTCTTTACTCATTGATACTAATATAGATAAAAATAAGCTGATTTTAGCGGGTGGTTTATCACCTGAAAATGCACAACAAGCAGCGCTAATTGGCTGTGCTGGGCTTGATTTTAATTCCGGATTAGAATCTGCTCCTGGAATTAAAGAGACCCAAAAAATAAATGCAGTATTTTCAATCATTAAACATTATCAACAACGAGATCTACTACAGATATCTAACTCTCAAGAAACGCAAAAGGTCTAAAATGGAAAAAACAAACCCTTATTTTGGGCAATTTGGTGGCATGTATGTTCCCCAAATTCTGGTACCAGCATTAAAACAACTTGAAGATGAGTTTTTAAAGGCCCAAGCAGATCCAGATTTTATTGCAGAATTTTCAGAATTACTCACTCAATATGCAGGTCGGCCAACCCCTCTTACATTATGTCGTAATTTAACCCAGGGTAAAAAAAGCAAATTATACCTAAAACGTGAAGATTTATTACATGGCGGCGCACATAAAACAAACCAAGTATTAGGTCAAGCATTACTGGCAAAACGCATGGGTAAAACACAAATTATCGCAGAAACTGGCGCTGGACAACATGGAGTTGCAACTGCACTTGCCTGCGCCTTACTTAATTTAAAATGCAAGATTTACATGGGCTCTGTAGATATGAAACGCCAAGAGCCCAATGTATTTAGAATGCGTTTAATGGGTGCGCAAGTGGTTGCTGTGAATAGTGGATCGGCAACTTTAAAAGATGCATGTAACGAAGCATTACGCGACTGGGCTGGCAGTTATGATGACACACATTACCTTCTAGGCACAGCCGCAGGGCCTCACCCATTCCCAACCATTGTTCGTGAATTTCAAAAAATAATTGGAGAAGAAGCCCGAGCGCAATGTTTAAAAAAAGAAGGTGTGCTACCCAATAAAGTCGTAGCCTGTGTGGGGGGAGGGTCAAATGCCATTGGTATATTTTGTGATTTTATTGACGATGCAAGTGTGGAATTAATCGGTGTTGAACCAGGGGGGCTTGGCGTTGAAACTGGCAAACATGGTTGCCCAATTAGTCATGGCTCAAAAGGTATTTTCTTTGGCATGAAATCGCTTATGATGCAAGATGAAAATGGTCAGGTGCAAGAGTCTTACTCCATTTCAGCTGGGTTAGATTTCCCATCTGTGGGACCACAGCATGCGCATTTAGCTGAAACTAAACGCGCACAATATGTGAGTGTAACCGATCAAGAAGCGCTCGCTGCCTTTAAATTACTCGCTGAAAAAGAAGGTATCATCCCAGCATTGGAGTCCGCTCACGCTTTAGCACATGCACTTAAGATCATTGAAAAGCATGATGCCTCTCAGATAATTATTGTTAATTTATCGGGTCGTGGTGATAAAGATATTTTCACCGTTGCTGAGATATTTAACAAAAAAGGAATGATGTGATGACCAGTCGTTATCAAGATTTATTTACAAAATTAGCAGCTAAAAACGAAGGCGCATTTGTACCGTTTG
This sequence comes from Bathymodiolus brooksi, assembly GCA_963680875.1. NCBI lineage: Eukaryota > Metazoa > Mollusca > Bivalvia > Mytilida > Modiolidae > Bathymodiolus > Bathymodiolus brooksi. Next base: position 995,566 of record CAVMGF010000075.1, read on the forward strand.
TAACGATTGGCGATCCCTCTGGTGATCGCTCAATAGAAATTATCGATACCTTAATCAAATCGGGGGCTGATGCAGTTGAATTAGGCATTCCATTTTCTGATCCCGTAGCAGATGGCCCTGTTATTCAACAAGCCTCCATACGCGCATTAGCCTCTGGGATAACACCAAATATTTGTTTTGACATCATTGCAAAAATTCGCACATTACACCCAACAACACCAATTGGTTTATTGCTCTATGCTAATATAGTCTACCACAATGGTATTGAACACTTTTATCAACTAGCTGCAAAAGCTGGCGTTGATTCAATTTTAATCGCAGATATTCCCCTGCATGAAAGCGCCCCTTATCGAGATGCGGCTAATAAACACGCGATTGAGCAAGTTTTTATTGCCCCACCTAATGCTGATATCGACACCATAAAGCAAGTGGCAGAATACAGTGAGGGCTACACTTATCTGCTTAGTAGGGCAGGGGTGACAGGTACAGATGAAAAAGCGGGCATGCCTATTGAGCACATGTTAACAAGCTTAAATAAATACAATGCACCACCGCCATTACTGGGTTTTGGCATTTCACAGCCAGCGCAAGTAATCGAGGCAATTAAATCTGGTGCTGCTGGTGCTATTTCGGGATCTGCGGTTGTTAAAATAATAGCAACTAATCTGGGCTTTCAACCTAAACTACTGGCTAATATGAGTGACTTTATTCGCAAAATGAAAGCGGCGACATTAGGTTAAGTCAATATTAATGTCAAGGATCGGTATTTATCCAAGCAAGGCCGCGTAGTGGTTTATGATTTATCGCTTGAGGAAATACGCAATTCAACTAGCGCATCCCTTTAAATTTGCATCAGGCGTTGCTGCTAATTATTCTTGCTTAAGGCTATGTATGCAATAGGCAATATCTGCTCCATTCCATTTAGCAAACTGTGTTACGCAACCTAGTCCCTTGTTAGGCTACCATTTTTGTGCGGATGCTCTGTCCCAATCAAGTTTCCAAGATACAGGTAGATCTTGGTCAGATAATAAAAAAAGTGGTTTTTCTTTAGGGTAGAGTTGGGCATAATTTGCAATTGATGTTCCATTGAAGCGGCGATTAATATGACAAAGATCAATTTCGTTTAAATTATTTAAACCACAAGCTCCGAGTAATTCCATTAAATGCGATACGGTAGAATTGTGAAAATTAGCAACTCTTTGACCTTTTACATCAATATTTAAATGTTTATAGCGGGCAGGGTTTTGGGTGGCTATACCTGTTGGGCATGTGTCAGTATTACAACGCCGTGACTGTATACAACCCAGCGCAAGCATCATACCTCGCGCAGAATTTACTGTATCTGCACCCAAAGCCATAATACGTGCAAGGTGAAAAGCAGATATAATTTTTCCAGAGGCTATAATACGAATATTTTCACGTAGTCCTATTCCAAGCAGGGCGCTATTAACAAAGATAACAGCATCTCGTAATGGCGTACCAACTGAATTTGTAAACTCGATTGGCGCGGCGCCAGTACCACCTTCTGCTCCATCGACAGTAATAAAATCTGGCGTTATACCGGTTTCAAGCATCGCCTTGCAAATAGCCAAAAATTCAGCCTTGTTGCCTAGGCAAAGTTTAAACCCTATGGGTTTCCCACCAGAAAGATTGCGCAGTTTTTCAACAAATTCGAGAAGTCCCTTAGGGTTGTTAAATGCGCTATGCGATCCTGGAGATATGACATCTTGCCCCATAGGTACATGGCGGATATCAGCAATTTCTTGGGTTAATTTTGCCTTAGGTAAAATACCACCATGCCCAGGTTTTGCCCCTTGCGACAATTTAATCTCAATCATTTTAACGGCATCTAATTGAGATTGTTCGGTAAACAATTTTTCGTCAAATAAGCCCTTGCTATTTCGACAGCCAAAATATCCAGTTCCAATTTGCCAGATGATATCACCACCATGTTTAAGATGGTAAGAGCTTAACCCCCCCTCGCCAGTATTGTGTGCAAAACTACCAATTTTTGCACCTTTATTTAAAGCCATAATGGCATGTTTACTCAGTGCTCCATAACTCAAGGCGGAAATATTCATAGGTGAGGCTAAGTAAGGCTTTTTACATGTTGCTCCTCCAAAGAGGATCCGTGGATGTTTATCTTTAACATCAATAGGAGCAAGAGAATGGTTGATCCATTCATAACCTAAACGATAAACGTCAAACTGAGTACCAAAAGGGCGAGTGTCTCTTATATTTTTAGACCGTTGATAAACAAGTTCTCTATATTCACGATTAAAAGGTCGCCCACTGAGATTTGATTCAATAAAATATTGCTGAATTTCTGGGCGGATGCCTTCAAACAAGAAACGCAGATGGCCAATGATAGGGTAGATGTTTAGCAGAGTATGTGTTTTCTGTGTGATGTTATATACACCAAGCAATAAAATAGGAATTGTAACAATTAACCACCAATATAATTGACTCCAGGCCAAGGTCACATTTATGATGATGGACAGAGCAATAATTGTATTTCTAAGATTCATATAGTATCCCCGTTAGTATGACAATTTATTAAGTACCTTTTTTGTCTGCCTACTATACACCAGTTAGATTTTTTATTATTAATATTTGTGTGCTTTTTCCTACTTATACCCATGTGACGATCAAAATGCAACGTCGCATGAACTCGATGATCGATGATAAGGCGCATCATAAGGTAATTGGGGATGTGCTCCACGAATGGCAAGCTTTGGCTGCTCCTTTGCATATAAAAACCGAGTCCGGCCAGAAGGGCTCTACTCCTTGTTTAAGTTTGCATCATTATAAAATACCTATTGAGAATAACTTCCATTCAATTTTAGGCCAGGCACCTCGGCACAATTTGGCTTGCTGATATTGCATTTCGGGGATATATGGGTATATACCGCCATGCTGGTTATTTCGGCTGGAACACAGCACCTTTAGGCTCAAAGGCTATAGCCCTGCCATTTATATCATAACTGCCTTCAGAATAGCCCATTTTAAGTTCTTTACTGCCATCAGTCGCGGTGGATATTTTAAAGATATCAGGAACTTGTGTGCCAATATTAAGTTTTTCTATGGCATCTGGTGCACTGGAGATGTCTTTCCATTTATCTTTTTGCCAGTCTGTTTGCCCATAGCCATAATATAAATATGGTATAGGAGTGTTATAAAAATCACCTTTATTAAACTCATTACTTGTGAATGTATAGAACGTTGGATCCAGCTTTATTTGTACCTTGGTGGTCTTGATGCCTATCTGGGTATGCTCGTTGACTTCGCCTGCGTTTATCACCTTCCCCAGCACAATGTCCGCCTCAATTTCCACTTGGTATAGAGGATAATAGCTACATGCTTGTTTTTGGTTGTCATTATGATCATAAAAATAAATGGTTGTTGTTAGTTTGTTGCCCTCGAAATCAAGGGTTGAGGTCTGAAGACGAGTTTGATCATTTTTTACCATGGTGCAGGCATACTTCCATTGACCAGTAAGTCCAGCAGCTTGCGCCGTTTGCGTTTCTATTGTTTTTTTCTGCAAGGTCGCTGTGATGCTACCTGCAAGCGAGATAGGCCTGCTATCGCTATCTACATTGCCCCCCTTAATACCCAATTTGAGTACTTTATGAGTTGTGCCATCAACCATTTTTTTGGAAATTTGCAAGATATCATGCTCTGTTTTATCAATTTTAAAGTTTGTCCTGACAGCAGTGATATCGGGAGTTTCGACATTAGAGATATTTTTCCAGAATAAAGCTTTCCAGCCTGTGTTTCCATATCCATTGTATATAGACTCATTACTGGTATGACCCGCATTATTAAATAAGTTCGTGACAGTGCTATTCATTGCAGCTAGGATAACTTTTGTGCGCTGGATATCTATCTTGGTATGCCCTGTATCCGTGCCTGGGTTTACCGATTTGCCGAGCTCAATACCCGCCGTAATCCGCGCGCGAAGCACTTCTGCGCTATGTTTGCAATTAGTATTCTGTACGTAAAAAAACTTGTTTGTGGTGAGTTTATCGCCCTTAAAGTTAAAGATTTGCTGCTCATCATAACCCGTTAGACTCTTTGATGCTGAGCAGCTGGTCGACCATGAGCCCTCAAGTGACTGTGATGTTACTGGTATTGTTACCAGCTGATTTACTCGAGGAGTTACCAGATTTGGCTCTGTAGAGTCTCCACCTCCACCGCAGGCAGTTAGCATAAACATGCTTATAAAAAAAGTTGCGAGCTGTAATGTGTGGTTAACTTTCATCTGGTATATCCTTGTACATTATGATTAAAATCTACTCTAACTTTTTAACATGCTACACCCAGCGCATAAATTAAGCATTAATTAACTATAAATTAACTATAAATTAAGGTCGTAGTGTGAGTTGAGCGATATTTATAGCTGTTATAATGGACAATGCGTGGCTGAGATTGTAGCTTTAAATGCAGGCTTTGGCTTAGCGTTTGCCAAGGGTTGGAATTACAGGAGTTGCACCTTAACTGTGAGGATCTGCATTACAACCAGCAAAGCATTTTTAGCTTGCCTTTTTATGTTGTCTTTGCACAAAACATGGCTATAAACGTTGCACGGACTGACACTCACCAGATGAGTTTTAAAACAAGCGATGCTAGGCGCATTGCTTGTTGCATTGGCATGTGATTTTATTATACATTTTGGGCGATAATTTTATACCGCCATGCTGGCTATTATTACTGCAATACAGCACCTTTAGCCTCAAGCGACATAGCCCGACCATTTATATCAAAACTGCCTTGATAATCACCCATTTTAAGTTCTTTACTGCCATCAGTCGCGGTGGAAATTTTGAAGATATCAGGAACTTGTGTGCCAATATCAAGGGTTTCTATGGCATCTGGTATTGTGGAGATGTTTTTCCAGTCATCAACCTTCCAGTCTCTTTGCCCATAGCCATTATATAAATTTTTTACACTAGCGTTGTGTAAATGACTTCTATTAAAACTCGCCGCATAATTATCAGCATATATCCCTGTTGTTATTTGCATCTTGACCTTTGTCGTCTTGATACCAATCTGGGTATGCTCAGTGGCCGCGCCTTTGTTTATTACTTTACCCACAACAATGTCCGCCTCGATTTCTACTTGAAATACGGGATGCTGGTTGCATCCGCTATTTGTATCTAGAGAACCATAAAAAGTAATGAGTGCTTTTAGTTTGTTGTCCGTGAAAGTCAAGGTTGAGCTCTGCACCAGGGTGTCTCTACCTTTTGAGTAGCGACAGCTATACTTCCATTGACCAATTAGTCGCGCAGCTTGCGCCGTTTGCGTTGGGGTTGTCTTTTGCTGTTTGATAACTGTGATGCTACCCGCAAGCGCGAGAGGTCTGCCATCGCTATCTACATTGTCCCCCTGAGCGCCCAGTTTGAGCACTTTATGAGTAGTGCCATCAACCATCTTTTTGGAAATTTGGAAGATATCAGGTATTACTTGGTTAATTTTAAAGTTTGTTTTGGCAGCATCGATACTTGAGATGTCTCGCCATTGATTACGATACCAGTTGTTTTTCCCATACCCATTGTATATAGACTCATTACTGGTATGGCTAGTATTCTTAAGTAAGGCTGTAAGAGTGCTATTCATAGGAGCTAGGTTTACTTTTGTGGGAGTGATATCTATCTTGGTATGCCCTGTATCCGTGCCTGGGTTTACCGCTGCGCCGAGCGCAATACCGGCCGTAATCCGCGCGCGAAGCACTTTATCGCTATGTTTGCAATTAGTATTCTGCTGGTAAAAAAACTTGGTTATGGTTCGTTTATTGCCCTTGAAGTTAAAGGTATCCTGCTCATCATAACCCGCTAGATTATTTGATGCTGAGCAGGTAGTCATCCATGATCCCTCAAGTGACTGTGATACTGGTGGTGGCGTTGTTGCAGGCGGAGTTGCAGGCGTTGTTGCAGGCGGAGTTGCAGGCGTTGTTGCAGGCGGTGTTACCGGCGTTGTTGCAGGCTGAGTTACTGGCGTTGAGTCATTTCCTCCGCCACAGGCGTTTAGCATAAGCATGCCCATAAAAACAGCTATAAGTTGTAATTTGTGGTTAACTTTCATCTGGTATATCCTTGTACATTATGATTAAAATCTACTCTAACTTTTTAACATGCTACACCCAGCGCATAAATTAAGCATTAATTAACTATAAATTAACTATAAATTAAGTCGTAGTGTGAGTTGAGCGATATTTATAGCTGTTATAATGGACAATGCGTGGCTGAGATTGTAGCTTTAAATGCAGGCTTTGGCTTAGCGTTTGCCAAGGGTTGGAATTACAGGAGTTGCACCTTAACTGTGAGGATCTGCATTACAACCAGCAAAGCATTTTTAGCTTGCCTTTTTATGTTGTCTTTGCACAAAACATGGCTATAAACGTTGCACGGACTGACACTCACCAGATGAGTTTTAAAACAAGCGATGCTAGGCGCATTGCTTGTTGCATTGGCATGTGATTTTATTATACATTTTGGGCGATAATTTTATACCGCCATGATGGCTATTTCGGCTGCAACACAGCACCTTTATCCTCAAGCGACATAGCCCGACCATTTATATCAAAATTGCCTTTATAATCGCCCATTTGTAGCTCCTTACGATCCATGTTATTAATCCTAACAGTGGAAATTTTGAATATATCAGGAACTTCTCTGCCAATATTAAAGTTTGTTTTGGCATCTGGTATACTGGAGAGGTCTTTCCAATCATCAATCCTCCAGTCTGTTTGTCCATAGCCAAAATATACATCTGTTATATGAGAGTTATAGATATCAGTTGTATTGAATAAGTCCAGTACATTTACAGCCATAGGCTTAATTTGTACCTTGGTGGTCTTGATACCGATCAGGGTATGTTCGTTGACCGCGCCTTTGTTTATAACTTTACCTAGCACAATATCAGCCTCGATTTCTACTTGAAATTCTGACTGCTGGTTGCATCCTGTGTGTGTATTTGTAGAACTATAAAAAGAAATTAATGTTGTTAATTTGTTGCCCATGAAATTCAAGGTTGAGCTCTGTACCATGTTGTCGTTCTCTTTTGCCTTGCGACAGCTATACTTCCATTGGCCAATTAGTCCCGCAGCTTGCAGCGTTTGCTCTTGAGTTGTCTTTTTCTGCAGGGTAGCTGTGATGTTACCCGCAAGCTCGAGAGGCCTGCCATAGATATCTATATTGCCCTCCTTAGCACCAAGTCTGAGTACTTTATAAGTAGTGCCATCAACCATCACTGTGGAAATTTGGAAGATATCAGCTACTGATTGGTCAATTTTAAAGTTTGTTTTAGCAGCTTCGATACTTGAGATGTCTTTCCAGTAACCAGCATCCCAGCCTGTGTCCCCATATCCATAGTATATAAACTTATTACCATTTTGACCTGGCTTATGAATGAATCTTATAAGAATAATACCCAAAGTTATTGGAGCTAGCATAACTTTTGTGCGCCGGATATCTATCTTGGTATGGCTGGTCGCCGTGCCTGGGTTTACTGCGGCGCCGAGCGTAATGTTAGCCCATTCCCGCGCGCGAAGTACTTCACCATGTTTGCAATTAGTATTGTGCGGGTAAAAAAACTTGGTTGTGGTGAGTTTATTGCCCTTGAAGTTAAAGGTTTGCCTCTCATCATAACCAGTTAGATCGGCCGATGCTGAGCAGCTAGTCATCCATAAGCCCTCAAGTGACTGTGATGTTACTGACGGAGTGGTTACTACTGGCGTGACAGGAGGCGTTGCGGTAGAGTCTCCACCTCCACCACAGGCGGTAAGCATGAGCATACCCATAAAAACAGCTATAAGTTGTAATTTGTGGTTAACTTTCATCTGGTATACACCTGTCCATCATGATTTAAATTTAATTTTTTTAACATGCTACACCCAGCGCATAAATTAAGCATTAATTAACTATAAATTAAGTATAAAGTGTGAGTTGAGTGATACCTATCGCCGTTATCATGGCAATGCGTGGCTGAGATTTTAGCTTTAAATGCAGGTTTTGGCTTAGCGTTTGTCAAGGGTTGGAATTACAGGAGTTGCACCTTAACTGTGAGGATCTGCATTGCAACCAGCAAAGTATTTTTAGCTTGCCTTTTTATGTCGTCTTTGCATGTCGCCTTTTCACAAAACATGACTATAAACCTTGCTGTGGATGACACGTATTAGGTGAGTTTGAAAACAAGCAATGCTAGCCACATTGCTTGTTGTATTGGCATGTGCTTTTATTATTCATTTTGAAGGGCGATGAGTTTATATCGCCAGATGGTTATTATTACTGGGACGCAGCACCTATTAGAGCATAGCACCTTGAGCCTCAAGCGACATAGCACGACCATCGATATCAAAACTGCCTTTATAATCGCCCATTTTAAGTTCTTTACTGCCATCAGTCGCGGTGGATATTTTAAATATATCAGGAACTTGTGTGCCAATATTAAGATTTTCTATGACATCTGGTATATCAGAGATGTCTTTCCACTTCTCTTTTTGCCAGTCTGTTAGCCCATAGCCATTATATATATTTGTTATACTAGTGTTATAAAAATTAGCCTCATTAAAATACTGGATTACGGTACCAAAGTATTGTGAATCCAGCTTTATTTGTATCTTGGTGGTCTTGATACCTATCTGGGTATGCTCATTGGCCGCTCCTTTGTTTATCACCTTACCCAGTACAATATCCGCCTCTATTTTCACTTGGTATAGCCGGTGTATAGTATTATTACGACAGTCATAATGGCGATCGGCAAACTGAGAAATGATTGTTGTTAGTTTGTTGCCCTCGAAATCCAAGATTTTCCACTGCCACCATTTTGGATGTTCTTTTGACAGTTGACAGGGATACGTCCATTCACCAATTAGTCCAGCATCTTGCGCAGTTTCCCCGGTTGGTGGCGTTGTTTTTTTCTGCAAGGTCGCTGTGATGCTACGAGCAAGCACGAGAGGCCTGCCATCGCTATCTACATTGCCTCCTTTATCACCCAGTTTGAGTACTTTCTGAGTTGTGCCATTAACCATCTTTTCGGAAATTTGCAAGATATCAAGCACTGCTGATTGGTTAATTTTAAAGTTTGTTTTGGCAGCTTCGATACTTGAGAGGTTTTTCCAGAAAAACAATTTCCAGTTTGTTTGTCCATATCCATTGTATATAGACTCATTAGTTGTGTGACCCGAATTATTAAGTAAGGCCGTAAGAGTGCTATTCATTGGAGCTAGGATAACTTTTGTGGGATTGATATTTATCTTGGTATGCTCAGTTACCATGCCTAGGTTTACCATTGCACCGACCAAAATTTTAGCATTTTCCCGCATGCGAAGTGCTTCTGCGCTATGTTTGCAAGTTTGTGGGTCATTCGTATCGTGCACGTAAAAAAACTTGTTTGTGGTGAGTTTATCGCCCTTAAAGTTAAATATGTCCTGCTCATCATAACCAGTTAGACTCTTTGATGCTAAGCAGCGAGTCTTCCATAAACCATCAAGTGACTGTGATGTTACTGGTAATGTTACTGGTGATGCTATTGGTGGCGTCGTTGTTGGCGGAGCTAGAGTTACTGGCGGAGTTACAGTTACTGGCGGAGTTACAGTTACTGGCGGTGTTACAGTTACTGGCGGCGTGACAGGAGGCGTTGCGGTAGAGTCTCCACCTCCACCACAGGCGGTAAGCATGAGCATACCCATAAAAACAGCTATAAGTTGTAATTTGTGGTTAACTTTCATCTGGTATACACCTGTCCATCATGATTTAAATTTAATTTTTTTAACATGCTACACCCAGCGCATAAATTAAGCATTAATTAACTCAAGTTTCGGAGTTCATATTTACCAATAAAAATACCCTAACATGCTGATATAAAAGAATAAAATACCTACTTGTGTTATAATTCTTGTTAACTAGACAATAAAAAAAACACAAGAGGCATAAAATGAAGTCTGACATAAATGATTTTGGTTTACCATCGCTTACTGCGGATTTACTTAATCAACAAAATCTAAATATAGATAATACGTTTAGTACAACATGGAAAAACATTGGCTTTAAAGATCTCTTAAAACGCGCAAAATTTAACAAACGATCTGGCACTTCAGCTGACAGTGTTGTGTACCTCTTGATGTTGTGGGTTTGGCTAAAAGTAAACTCTGTTTCGATGTTCTCAAGGGATGCGTTATTGAGTTTCTCATCCTCAAAAAAAGATGCCCTCTACGATTTTATTAACCATGAAAACTTGGATTGGCGAAAGCTACAATTATTGACAGCAAAAAAAATACTTAAGCCCCATGAAGGAAATAAATTGAATGCTTTTGTTATCGATGATTCAGTTAAAATCAGACGTGGTAAAAAGATGCCAGGTGTTTCAAAGCACTTCGATCACTTAACCGCTCGATGTGTCAATGGGCAACAAATAGTGACGCTAGGCCTTGCTAATGACGAGTTATTTACGCCGATTGATAATGAAATATTTATCAGTAAAACTGACAGACAGGTTGCTGATTATCAGTTTAAAGATGGTCGTAGTATTGCAGCAAAACGTTACGAAAAGTCAAGAGAGCAAACTAAACCTGATATGGTTTGCGACATGATATCAAGAGCAATACGCAATGGTATTAACGCCGAATATTTTTTAGCAGATGCTTGGTTTGCAACGAAACGAATATTAAAAATGACGGTGGAACAATCACTTGTAGCAATTGTTCGAATGAAGCGAAATAAAATGAAGTATCGCTTTATGGAAAATGGAGAGAGTAAGTTACTGAGTGCTGAAGAGTTATATAAGCAACATATCAAAGGTCAATGGCATAACCTAAAAAATATTCCTTACCAAAGCAAATCAATTATTGTTGAGTTGAATTTAACGACTGAGACTAAAAAAGATCCACAATGGATTAAAGTTAAGCTTCTGTACGTTCGGTCTATGAATGAAGCCAAACAACAAGCGAGCAAAAATGATTGGGCTCTCTTTTTATCAACGGATAGCCTACTTGAAGATGAAAAAATACTTGAAATATATGCACTACGTTGGGGAATTGAAGTTTACTTTAAAGAGGCGAAACAAAAGCTTGGTTTTTTAAAAGAACAAAGCCGCCACTATGGTGCGTACATCGCTTCTATTCATCTAACTGGATTGCGTTTTTGTTTACTATTATTTGCAAAAGAAGAGCAAGTGGGAGCCAAGTTAAGTGAGGTTAGAAATGACTTTGAAGAAAGCCTTACGACGTTGAATTTTGGGTGTAAATTATGGGGTTTATTTAAAGCATTAATTGCAGGCGCTCTCAATGAAATAGGTAATTTAACCGAAAGTAAAAAATCAGAGATCTTAAAAAAGATCGATCAAACTGTTATTGGCTTTTTTACGAAAGCGCTACAAATGGATCAATTCACAATACGGCAAGAGGCACTGATATGATGGAAAATAAAACAGAAAAAGCTATAATTTCAACGAATATGAACTCCGAAACTTGAGAATTAACTATAAATTAAGTATAAAGTGTGAGTTGAGTGATACCTATCGCCGTTATCATGGCAATGCGTGGCTGAGATTTTAGCTTTAAATGCAGGCTTTGGCTTAGCGTTTGTCAAGGGTTGGAATTACAGGAGTTGCACCTTAACTGTGAGGATCTGCATTGCAACCAGCAAAGTATTTTTAGCTTGCCTTTTTATGTCGTCTTTGCATGTCGCCTTTTCACAAAACATGACTATAAACCTTGCTGTGGATGACACGTATTAGGTGAGTTTGAAAACAAGCAATGCTAGCCACATTGCTTGTTGTATTGGCATGTGCTTTTATTATTCATTTTGAAGGGCGATGAGTTTATATTGCCAGATGGTTATTATTACTGGGACGCAGCACCTATTGGAACACAGCACCTTGAGCCTCAAGCGACATAGCCCGACCATCGATATCAAAACTGCCTTTATAATCGCCCATTTTAAGTTCTTTACTACCATCAGTCGCGGTGGATATTTTAAAGATATCAGGCACTTGCGTGCCAATATTAAAGTTTGTTTTGGCATCTTGTATACTGGAGAGGTCTTTCCAAACATCTATCTTCCAGTCTGTTAGCCCATAGCCAAGATATACATGTGTTATAGGAGAGTTATAGATATCAGTTACATTGAATAAGTAGTCCAGTGCCGCTGCAGTCATAGGCTTAATTTGTACCTTGGTGGTCTTGATACCGATCTGGGTATGTTCGTTGGCCGCGCCTTTGTTTATAACTTTACCCACAACAATATTAGCCTCGATTTCTACTTGAAATGCGGGCTGCTGGTTGCATCCAGTTTTTGTATTTCTAAAACTATAAAAAGTAATTAATGTTGTTAGTTTGTTGCCCATGAAATCCAAGGTTAAGTTCTGTACCATGTTGTCGTTCACTTTATCCTTGCGACAGCTATACTTCCATTGGCCAATCAGGCTCGCAGCTTGCGCCGTTTGCACTGGGGTTGTTTTTTTCTGCAAGGTCGCTGTGATACTACGCGCAAGCACGAGAGGCCTGCCCTCGCTATCTACATTGCCCCCCTTAGCGCCCAGTTTGAGTACTTTATGAGTAGTGCCATCAATCATCTTTTTGGAAATTTGCAAGATATCAGGTATTACTTGGTTAATTTTAAAGTTTGTTTTGGCAGCTTCGATACTTGAGATATTTTTCCAGTAGACAGCTCGCCAGCCTGTGATTCCATATCCATTGTATATAGACTCATTACTGGTGTGACCAGAATTATTAAGTAAGGCTGTAAGAGTGCTATTCATAGGAGCTATGATTACTCTTGTGGGAGTGATATCTATCTTGGTATGGCCAGTATTCGTGCCTGGGTTTACCGCTGCGCCGACCAAAATTTTAGCAGTTTCCCGCGCGCGAATCACTTCACCATGTTTGCAATTAGTATTGTGCGGGTAAAAAAACTTGGTTGTGGTGAGTTTATTGCCCTTGAAGTTAAAGGCTTGCCTCTCATCATAACCAGTTAGATCGGCCGATGCTGAGCAGCTAGTCATCCATAAGCCCTCAAGTGACTGTGATGTTACTGACGGAGTGGTTACTACTGGCGTGACAGGAGGCGTTGCGGTAGAGTCTCCACTTCCACCACAGGCGGTAAGCATGAGCATACCCATAAAAACAGCTATAAGTTGTAATTTGTGGTTAACTTTCATCTGGTATATCCCTAGATTCTGATTAAAATATAACTTTTTAACACACTACACTCAGCGCATAACTTAAGCATTAATTAACTATAAATTAAGTATAAAGTGTGAGTTGAGTGATACCTATCGCCGTTATCATGGCAATGCGTGGCTGAGATTTTAGCTTTAAATGCAGGTTTTGGCTTAGCGTTTGCCAAGGGTTGGAATTACAGGAGTTGCACCTTAACTGTGAGGATCGCCATGGTAACCAGCAACGTATTTTTAGCTTGCCTTTTTATGTCGCCTTTGCATGTTGTCTTTGCATGTTGTCTTTGCATAAGGCATGGCTATAAACCTTGCTGTGGATGACACGTATTAGGTGAGTTTGAAAACAAGCAATGCTAGCCACATCGCTTGTTGTATTGGCATGTGCTTTTATTATTCATTTTGAAGGGCGATGAGTTTATATCGCCAGATGGTTATTATTACTGGGACGCAGCACCTATTAGAGCACAGCACCTTGAGCCTCAAGCGACATAGCACGACCATCGATATCAAAACTGCCTTTATAATCGCCCATTTTAAGTTCTTTACTGCCATCAGTCGCGGTGGATATTTTAAATATATCAGGAACTTGTGTGCCAATATTAAGGTTTATTATGGCCTCTGGTGCACTGGAGACGTCTTTCCATTTCTCTTTTTGCCAGTCTGTTAGCCCATAGCCATAATATAAATTTGTTACACGAGTGTTGTATAAACTACTTATATTAAAAATATAAGCAAAGGCCCCACCAAGCGTATCTACTATTTTTATCTTTACCTTTGTAGTCTTGATACCAATCTGGGTATGCTCAGTGGCCTGGCCTTTATTTATTACTTTACCCACAACAATGTCCGCTTCGGTTTCCACTTGATAATAGGGAAGACCCTTACATATTGTTTGTGGGTTGTCAGTATTATAATAAATATAAATGTCTGTTATTAGTTTGTTGCCCGTGAAAGTCAAGGTTGATGTCTTCACTGTGTTATAGGCACTTCCTCCTCCTACGAGACAGGGATACGTCCATTTACCAGTTAGTCCCGCAGTTTGCACAGTTTGCGTTTCTATTGTTTTTTTCGCCATGGTAGCTGTGATGCTATCTGCAAGCGCGAGAGGCCTACCATCGCTATCTACATTGCCTTCTTGAGCGCCCAGTTTGAGCACTTTATGAGTTGCGCCCTCAACCATCTTTTCGGAAATTTGGAAGATATCAAGCACTGCTGATTGGTTAATTTTAAAGTTTGTTTTGGCAGCTTCGATACTTGAGAGGTTTTTCCAGATAAACAATTTCCAGTTTGTTTGTCCATATCCATTGTATATAGACTCATTAGTTGTGTGACCCGAATTATTAAGTAAGGCCGTAAGAGTGCTATTCATTGGAGCTAGGATAACTTTTGTGGGATTGATATTTATCTTGGTATGCCCTGTATCCGAGCCTGGGTTTACCATTGCACCGACCAAAATTTTAGCATTTTCCCGCATGCGAAGCACTTCATCGCTATGTTTGCAATTAGTATTCGGCTGGTAAAAAAACTTGGTTGTGGTTCGTTTATTGCCCTTGAAGTTAAAGGTATCCTGCTCATCATAACTCTGTAGATTTATTGATGCTTGACAGCTAGTCCTCCATAAACCATCAAGTGACTGTGATGTTACTGCTGGCGGCGTGGTTACTACTGGCGGAGTTACAGTTACTGGCGTAGTTACTGGCGGTGTTACAGTTACTGGCGGCGTGACAGGAGGCGTTGCGGTAGAGTCTCCACTTCCACCACAGGCAGTTAGCATAAACATGCTTATAAAAAAAGTTGCGAGCTGTAATGTGTGGTTAACTTTCATCTGGTATATCCCTATATTCTGATTAAAATATAACTTTTTAACACACTACACTCAGCGCATAAATTAAGCATTAATTAACTATAAATTACGTATAAAGTGTGAGTTAGTGATACTTATAGCCGTTATCATGGCAATGCGTGGCTGATATTTTAGCTTTAAATGCAGGCTTTGGTTTAGTGTTTGCCAAGGGTTAGAATTACAGGAGTTGCACCTTAACTGTGAGGATCGCCATGGTAACCAGCAAAGCATTTTTAGCTTGCCTGTTTATGTCGCCTTTGCATGTTGTCTTTGCACAAGGCATGGCTATAAACGTTGCACGGACTGACACACACCAGATGAGTTTTACAACAAGCGATGCTAGCTACATTGCTTGTTGTATTGGCATGTGCTTTTATTATTCATTTTGGGCGATGATTTTATACCGCTCTGATGGCTATTTCGGCTGGAGCACAGCAGCTTTATCCTCAAGAGACATAGCCCTGCCATTTATATCAAAGAGGCCTTTATAACCACCCATTTTAAGTTCTTTACTGCCATCAGTCGCGGTGGAAATTTTGAAGATATCAGGAACTTGTGTGCCAATATTAAGGTCTTCTATGGCCTCTGGTACTGTGGAGAGGTCTTTCCATTTATCTTTTTGCCAGTCTGTTTGCCCATATCCAAAATATAACTCTGCTACAGGAGTGTCATTATCTGCTACAGGAGTGTTATAAAAATTAGCCTTATTAAAATACGCCGCAAAGTTACTAGCATATTGCCCATTTGTTCGTGTCTCTACCTTGGTGGTTGTGATACCTATCTGGGTAAAATTATCATTGGATTTACCCACGACAATATCAGCCTCCATTGCCACATTGTATAGTTTATGGTAGGGGAGACATCTCTCCAAATAAAAAGTAATGGCTGTTTTTAGTTTGTCGCCCTCGAAATCCAATGTTTCCAGTTGCGAAAAATACGGATGTCCTTTTGTAATTCGACAGGGATACGTCCAGTGACCAGTTAGTCCAGCAGCTTGCGCCGTTTGCTCTTTTTGAGTGGTTTTGTTCTGCTTGGTAGCTGTGATGCTAGTAGCAAGCGAGAGAGGCCTGACATCGCTATCTGTATTGCCCCCACGAGAGCCCAGTTTGAGTACTTTATGAGTTGTGCCATCAACCATCTCCTCGGAAATTTGCAAGATATCACGATTTAAGTAACCAATTTTAAAGTTTTTTCTGGCAGCATCGATACTTGAGAGGTCTTTCCACGTATGCTCATCCCAGCCTGTTAGCCCATATCCATTGTATATAGACTCATTACTGGTATGGCTAGTATCATCAAGTAATGCTGCAAGATTTTCATTCATTGCAACTAGGATTACTTTTGAGGGAGTGATATCTATCTTGGTATGCCCTGTATCCGTGCCTGGGTTTATCGCTGCGCCGAGCTTAATGCCAGCCACTTCCCGCGCTTGAAGTGCAGCTTCACTATGTATACAATTAGAACTCTGCGTGTAAAAAAACTTGGTTGTGGTGAGTGTGTTGCCCTTGAAGTTAAATGTGTCCTGCTCATCATAACCAGTTAGACTCTTTGATGCTAAGCAGCGAGTCTCCCATATGCCTTCAAGTGACTGTGATGTTACTGGTAATGTTACTGGTGATGCTATTGGTGGCGTCGTTGTTGGCGGAGCTAGAGTTGTTGGCGGAGCTAGAGTTACTGGCGGAGTTACAGTTACTGGCGGCGTGACAGGAGGCGTTGCGGTAGAGTCTCCACCTCCACCACAGGCAGTTAGCATAAACATGCTTATAAAAAAAGTTGCGAGCTGTAATTTGTTGTTAACTTTCATCTGGTATATCCCTATATTCTGATTAAAATATAACTTTTTAACACACTACACTCAGCGCATAACTTAAGCATTAATTAACTATAAATTAAGTTGTAAAGTGTGAGTTAGTGATACTTATAGCCGTTATCATGGCAATGCGTGGCTGATATTTTAGCTTTAAATGCAGGCTTTGGTTTAGTGTTTGCCAAGGGTTATAATTACAGGAGTTGCACCTTAACTGTGAGGATCTGCATTGCAACCAGCAAAGTATTTTTAGCTTGCCTTTTTATGTTGTCTTTTTATGTTGTCTTTTTATGTTGCCTTTGCATGTTGCCTTTGCATGTTGTCTTTGCACAAGGCATGACTATAAACGTTGCACGGACTGACACACACCAGATGAGTTTTACAACAAGCGATGCTAGCTACATTGCTTGTTGTATTGGCATGTGATTTTATTATAAATTTTTGGAGATAATTTTATACCGCTCTGATGGCTATTTCGGCTGGAGCACAGCAGCTTTATCCTCAAGAGACATAGCCCTGCCATTTATATCAAAGAGGCCTTTATAACCACCCATTTTAAGTTCTTTACTGCCATCAGTCGCGGTGGAAATTTTGAAGATATCAGGAACTTGTGTGCCAATATTAAGGTCTTCTATGGCCTCTGGTACTGTGGAGAGGTCTTTCCATTTATCTTTTTGCCAGTCTGTTTGCCCATATCCAAAATATAACTCTGCTACAGGAGTGTCATAATCTGCTACAGGAGTGTTATAAAAATTAGCCTTATTAAAATACGCCGCAAAGTTACTAGCATATTGCCCATTTGTTCGTGTCTCTACCTTGGTGGTTGTGATACCTATCTGGGTAAAATTATCATTGGATTTACCCACGACAATATCAGCCTCCATTGCCACATTGTATAGTTTATGGTAGGGGAGACATCTCTCCAAATAAAAAGTAATGGCTGTTTTTAGTTTGTCGCCCTCGAAATCCAATGTTTCCAGTTGCGAAAAATACGGATGTCCTTTTGTAATTCGACAGGGATACGTCCAGTGACCAGTTAGTCCAGCAGCTTGCGCCGTTTGCTCTTTTTGAGTGGTTTTGTTCTGCTTGGTAGCTGTGATGCTAGTAGCAAGCGAGAGAGGCCTGACATCGCTATCTGTATTGCCCCCACGAGAGCCCAGTTTGAGTACTTTATGAGTTGTGCCATCAACCATCTCCTCGGAAATTTGCAAGATATCACGATTTAAGTAACCAATTTTAAAGTTTTTTCTGGCAGCATCGATACTTGAGAGGTCTTTCCACGTATGCTCATCCCAGCCTGTTAGCCCATATCCATTGTATATAGACTCATTACTGGTATGGCTAGTATCATCAAGTAATGCTGCAAGATTTTCATTCATTGCAACTAGGATTACTTTTGAGGGAGTGATATCTATCTTGGTATGCCCTGTATCCGTGCCTGGGTTTATCGCTGCGCCGAGCTTAATGCCAGCCACTTCCCGCGCTTGAAGTGCAGCTTCACTATGTATGCAATTAGAACTCTGCGTGTAAAAAAACTTGGTTGTGGTGAGTGTGTTGCCCTTGAAGTTAAATGTGTCCTGCTCATCATAACCAGTTAGACTCTTTGATGCTAAGCAGCGAGTCTCCCATATGCCTTCAAGTGACTGTGATGTTACTGGTAATGTTACTGGTGATGCTATTGGTAGCGTCGTTGTTGGCGGAGCTAGAGTTGTTGGCGGAGCTAGAGTTACTGGCGGAGTTACAGTTACTGGCGGCGTGACAGGAGGCGTTGCGGTAGAGTCTCCACCTCCACCGCAGGCAGTTAGCATAAACATGCTTATAAAAAAAGTTGCGAGCTGTAATTTGTTGTTAACTTTCATCTGGTATATCCCTATATTCTGATTAAAATATAACTTTTTAACACACTACACTCAGCGCATAAATTAAGCATTAATTAACTATAAATTACGTATAAAGTGTGAGTTAGTGATACTTATAGCCGTTATCATGGCAATGCGTGGCTGATATTTTAGCTTTAAATGCAGGCTTTGGTTTAGTGTTTGCCAAGGGTTAGAATTACAGGAGTTGCACCTTAACTGTGAGGATCGCCATGGTAACCAGCAAAGCATTTTTAGCTTGCCTTTTTATGTTGTCTTTGCATGTTGTCTTTGCACAAGGCATGGCTATAAACGTTGCACGGACTGACATACACCAGATGAGTTTTACAACAAGCGATGCTAGCTACATTGCTTGTTGTATTGGCATGTGCTTTTATTATAAATTTTTGGAGATAATTTTATACCGCTCTGATGGCTATTTCGGCTGGAGCACAGCAGCTTTATCCTCAAGAGACATAGCCCTGCCATTTATATCAAAGAGGCCTTTATAACCACCCATTTTAAGTTCTTTACTGCCATCAGTCGCGGTGGAAATTTTGAAGATATCAGGAACTTGTGTGCCAATATTAAGGTCTTCTATGGCCTCTGGTACTGTGGAGAGGTCTTTCCATTTATCTTTTTGCCAGTCTGTTTGCCCATATCCAAAATATAACTCTGCTAAAGGAGTGTCATAATCTGCTACAGGAGTGTTATAAAAATTTCTTATATTAAAATCCGCCGCATAGTTACTAGCATATGGCCCATTTGTTCGTGTCTCTACCTTGGTGGTTGTGATACCTATCTGGGTAAAATTATCATTGGATTTACCCACGACAATATCAGCCTCCATTGCCACATTGTATAGTTTATGGTATGGGAGACACCTCTCTAAATAAAAAGTAATGGCTGTTTTTAGTTTGTCGCCCTCGAAATCCAATGTTTCCAGTTGCGAATATTTTGGATGTCCTTTTGCTATTCGACAGGGATACGTCCAGTGACCAGTTAGTCCAGCAGCTTGCGCCGTTTGCTCTTTTTGAGTGGTTTTGTTCTGCTTGGTAGCTGTGATGCTAGTAGCAAGCGAGAGAGGCCTGCCATCGCTATCTACAGTGCCTCCTTTAGCGCCCAGTTTGAGTACTTTATGAGTTGTGCCATTAACCATCTTTTCGGAAATTTGCAAGATATCAGGTACTACTTGGTTAATTTTAAAGTTTGTTTTAGCAGCTTCGATACTTGAGAGGTCTTTCCACGTATGCTCATCCCAGCCTGTTAGCCCATATCCATTGTATATAGACTCATTACTGGTATGGTTAGTATCATCAAGTAATGCTGCAAGATTTTCATTCATTGCAACTAGGATAACTTTTGTGGGAGTGATATTTATCTTGGTATGCTCCGTGTCCATCCCTTTGTTTACCATTGCACCGAACTCAATCTTAGCCATTTCCCGCGCTTGAAGTGCAGTTTCACTATGTTTACAATTAGTACTCTGCGTGTAAAAAAACTTGGTTGTGGTGAGTGTATTGCCCTTGAAGTTAAAGGTATCCTGCTCATCATAACCCGCTAGATTATTTGTTGATTGGCAGCGAGTTATCCATGAGCCAGCAAGTAATGCAGTGTCAAAGGTTGTGGGTCCTAGCGGCCTTATTGTCTGAGTTACCGATGGTGTTACCGCAGGTGTTACCGCAGGTGTTACCGCAGGTGTTACTGGCTTTGGCGCGGAATCATCTCCACCTCCACCGCAGGCAGTTAGCATAAACATGCTTATAAAAAAAGCTGCGAGCTGTAATGTGTGGTTAACTTTCATCTGGTATATCCTTGTACATTATGATTAAAATCTACTCTAACTTTTTAACACACTACACTCAGCGCATAACTTAAGCATTAATTAACTATAAATTAAGTTGTAAAGTGTGAGTTAGTGATACTTATAGCCGTTATCATGGCAATGCGTGGCTCAGATTTTAGCTTTAAATGCAGGTTTTGGCTTAGCGTTTGCCAAGGGTTATAATTACAGGAGTTGCACCTTAACTGTGAGGATCTGCATTGCAACCAGCAAAGTATTTTTAGCTTGCCTTTTTATGTTGTCTTTTTATGTTGTCTTTTTATGTTGCCTTTGCATGTTGTCTTTGCACAAGGCATGACTATAAACGTTGCACGGACTGACACACACCAGATGAGTTTTACAACAAGCGATGCTAGCTACATTGCTTGTTGTATTGGCATGTGATTTTATTATAAATTTTTGGAGATGATTTTATACCGCCCTGATGGCTATTTCGGCTGGAGCACAGCACCTTGAGCCTCAAGCGACATAGCCCGACCATTTGTATCAAAATTGCCTTTATAATCGCCCATTTTGAGTTCTTTATGGCCATCAGTCGCGGTGGAAATTTTGAAGATATCAGGCACTTCTGTGCCAATATTAAAGCTTATTATGGCATTTGGTCTACTTGAGACATCTTTCCATTTCTCTTTTTGCCAGTCTGTTAGTCCATAGCCATGATATATATCTTCTCTTTTAGAGTTATATAAATTAGTTACATTGAATGCGGACGTTACACTGTCATTATCTGCTATCATTTGTACCTTGGTGGGCTTGATACCGATCTCGGTATGCTCGTTGGCCGCGCCTTTGTTTATCACCGTCCCCACAACAATGTCCGCATCGATTTTTACTCGATATGAGTAACCAGTATCAGTGTTACACTGTACACTGGAAGGGAAAGAGAAATCAATGATTGTTGTTAGTTTGTTGCCCTCGAAATCCAAAGTTTCCCGCTGCAGCTGTGTGCTGGAGAATCTTGTGGAGACGCAGCCATACTTCCATTGACCAATAAGTCCAGCATTTTGCGCCGTTTGGGTTGGGGTTGTCTTTTTCTGCAAGGTCGCTGTGATACTACGCGCAAGCACGAGAGGCCTGCCCTCGCTATCTACATTGCCCGCTTTAGAGCCCAGTTTGAGTACTTTACGAGTTGCGCCATCAACCATATCCTCAGAAATTTGCAAGATCTCAGGCTCTATTTGGTCAATTTTAAAGTTATTTTTAGCCTCCGTGATATTCGAGAGATCTTTCCAGTAATTAGTACGCCATGCTTTCCCATATCCATTGTATATAGACTCATTACTGGTATGACCCGAATTATTAAGTAAGGCCGTAAAAGTGCTATTTATTGCAACTAGTCTTATTTTTGTGGGGGTGATATTTATCTTAGTATGGCCAGTATTCGTGCCTGGGTTTACCGCTGCGCCGAGCTCAATCTTAGCAGTTTCCCACGCGCGAAACACTTCATCGCTATGTTTGCAATTAGTATCCTGCTGGTAAAAAAACTTGTTTGTGGTGAGTTTATCGCCCTTAAAGTTAAATATGTCCTGCTCATCATAACCAGTTAGACTCTTTGATGCTAAGCAGCGAGTCTCCCATATGCCTTCAAGTGACTGTGATGTTACTGGTGATGCTATTGGTGATGCTATTGGTGGCGTCGTTGTTGGCGGAGCTAGAGTTGTTGGCGGAGCTAGAGTTACTGGCGGAGTTACAGTTACTGGCGGCGTGACCGGAGGCGTTGCGGCAGAGTCTCCACCTCCACCACAGGCAGTTAGCATAAACATGCTTATAAAAAAAGTTGCGAGCTGTAATTTGTTGTTAACTTTCATCTGGTATATCCCTATATTCTGATTAAAATATAACTTTTTAACACACTACACTCAGCGTATAACTTAAGCATTAATTAACTATAAATTAAGTTGTAAAGTGTGAGTGAGTGATACTTATCGCCGTTCTGATGGCAATGCGTGGCTGAGATTTTAGCTTTAAATGCAGGTTTTGGCTTAGCGTTTGCCAAGGGTTGGAATTACAGGAGTTGCACCTTAACTGTGAGGATCTGCATTGCAACCAGCAAAGTATTTTTAGCTTGCCTTTTTATGTTGTCTTTTTATGTTGTCTTTTTATGTTGCCTTTGCATGTTGCCTTTGCATGTTGTCTTTGCACAAGGCATGGCTATAAACGTTGCACGGACTGACACACACCAGATGAGTTTTAAACAAGCAATGCTAGCCACATTGCTTGTTGTATTGGCATGTGATTTTATTATAAATTAAGGGTGATGATTTTAATCCAGATCCTTACTTCAGCTCGAGTGCACAGCACTTTCAGACTCAAGAGTGGTAGGGCTACCATTTGTATCAAAATGACCGTTTGGATCACCCATTTTGAGCACTTTACCAGTCTGGCCATTAATTTGCTTTTTAGAAATTTGGAAGATATCAGGTACTGATGTGCCAATTTTAAAGTTTTTTATGGCATCTGGTATACTAGAGATGTCTTTCCAAGTATTGTACTTCCAGCCTGTTTGCCCATATCCATAATATTTATAGCCAGTTACGGCAGGGTTATTAAAGTCTTCAATTAGTCCTCCGTTGAGTGGTCGGAACTCCACCTTTGTGTTAGTGATATTTATTTTGGTATAATAATCAGCCGTGCCAGGATTTATAGTCTTACCCACATCAACGGTAGCCTCGACAGAAGTTCTAAGTGCATATGAGCTAGCGCTGCAGTAGTCGCCACCTGTTAGAGCTGTAACATAAATATAACTGTGTAGTATTAGTTTGCTGCCTTTGAATTGATATATTGTTCGAATATGATATGCGTTATTTTTTTGAAAGATACGACATGTACCAACCCATGTACCATCAAGTGGTGACTGGAACACAGCGAGCCAATTATTATCAAGAGTCAGCGGGCGGCCATCTGCATAATTTCCCTTCTTATCACCCATTTTGAGCACTTTACGAGTCTCGTTATTAATTTGCTTTTTAGAAATTTGAAAGATATCAGCTATTGATGTGCCAATTTTAAAGTTTTTTATGGCATCTTGTATACTCGAGATGTTTTTCCAAACATTGATCTCCCAGTCTGTTTGCCCATATCCATAGTATTCATTGGGACTGTAGCTAGGATCATTAAGCGAACTAAGCAAGCCAGAACGTGGAGCTTTGAGCCTAACCTTTTTGTTAGTGATATTGATTTCGGTATGCCTGGTTTCCGTGCCAGGATTTATTGTCTCACCCACAGCAACGTCAGCCTCGACCTCCGTTTGAAGTAGATGTGCGTCCTCTGCACACGTTGAGCCGCCATCTGACTGTTTAAGAGAAAGAGAACTATTTATTTTTAGTTTGTTGTCCTGGAACTGGAAAATTTTTTGAATATTATAGTTGTCATCTTTTTGAAAGGTGTGACACGGCTCCACCCATGTACCATCAAGTGACGGTGGCGGCGTTACTGGCGGCGTTACTGGCGGCGTTACCTGTGGTGTTATCGATGGTGTTACCGATGGAGTCACTGGCTTTGGCGCGGAATCATCTCCACCTCCACCACAGGCCGTTAGCATAAGCATGCTTATAAAAAAAGTTGCGAGCTGTAATGTGTTGTTAACTTTCATCTGGTATATCCCTATATTCTGATTAAAATCTAACTTTTTAACACACTACACTCAGCGCATAAATTAAGCATTAATTAACTATAAATTAAGTTGTAAAGTGTGAGTTGAGTGATACTTATAGCCGTTATCATGGCAATGCGTGGCTGATATTTTAGCTTTAAATGCAGGCTTTGGTTTAGCGTTTGCCAAGGGTTAGAATTACAGGAGTTGCACCTTAACTATGAGGATCGCCATGGCAACCAGCAAAGCATTTTTAGCTTGCCTTTTTATATTGCCTTTTTATGCGGCTTTTTCACAAAACATGGGTATAAGTATTGCTCTGACTGACACACCCCAGATGAGTTTTACAACAAGCAATGCTAGCCACATCGGTTGTTGTATTGGCATGTGCTTTTATTATTCATTTTGGGCGATGATTTTATACCGCCCTGATGGCTATTATTACTGCAACACAGCACCTTTAGCCTCAAGCGACATAGCCCTGCCATTTATATCAAAACTGCCTTGATAATCGCCCATTTTAAGTTCTTTACGGCCACCAGTCACTGTGGAAATTTTAAAGATATCAGGCACTTGCGTGCCAATATTAAGGTTTGTTATGGCATCTGGTGCACTAGAGATGTCTTTCTGAACATTGATCTTCCAGTCTCTTAGGCCATAGCCATTATATAAAACTGTTTCACGAGTGTTATAAAAATTACTTTTATTAAAAGTTGACTTATAGTGGTCAGCAAACACGTCTGAATTGGTAGCTATTTGCAGCTTTACGTTTGTTGTCTTGATACCTATCTGAGTATGCTCCGTGGCCTGGCCTGGGTTTATTACCTTACCCACCACAATGTCAGCCTCACTTTCCACTTTGTATAGAAGCTGCACAGCACTACATTGTGTGGTTTTGTCCCTCCCATCTTGATAAGTATCTATGAGATAAAAATTAATTAATGTTGTTAGTTTGTTGCCCGTGAAATTAATGGTTGAGTTCTGATACTGCCCCGGGTCGCCTTTTGCATTGCGACAACCATACTTCCATGTACCAGTCAGTCCCGCAGCTTGCGCCGTTTGCCCAGCCTGCTGAATTGTCTTGTTCTGCTTGGTAGCTGTGATCTTCTTAGCAAGCTCGAGAGGCCTGGCATCGCCATCTATATTGCCTAAATAAGAACCCATTGTGAGCACTTTATGAGTCGCACCATCAATTTGCGCCTCGCTAATTTGGAAGATATTAGGTCCTGAATTGCCAATCGAAAAGGCTTGTATGGCACGCTCTTGACTTGAGATGTCTTTCCAGAGAAAAATCTTCCAGCCGTTTAACCCAAATCCATAGTAGTGAGAGTCATTACTCGTGTAATTAGGGTCGTTAAATAAGCCAGTAATAGTGTCATTCATTGGAACTAGCAGTACTTTTGTGCGTTTGATATTTATCTTGGTATGCCCTGTCGCCGTCCCTGGGTTTACCGTTGCCCCGAGCGAAATATCAGCCTCAATCCTAATTTTAAACCCGACCTCACTATGTTTGCAAGTTTGTGGGGCATTAGTATCACGCACGTAGAATATTTTATTTAGTGTTAGTTTATTGCCCTTAAAATTAAAGATATCCCTCTGATCATAATCATCTATACCTGTTGATGCTTGGCAGGAAGTGCTCCATGAGCCATCAAGTGACTGTGATATCGGTGGCGGCTGTGTTACCTGCGGTGTCACTGGCTTTGGCGCGGAATCATCTCCACCTCCACCACAGGCCGTTAGCATAAGCATGCTTATAAAAAAAGTTGCGAGCTGTAATGTGTGGTTAACTTTCATCTGGTATATCCCTATATTCTGATTAAAATCTAACTTTTTAACACACTACACTCAGCGCATAAATTAAGCATTAATTAACTATAAATTAAGTTGTAAAGTGTGAGTTGAGTGGTACTTATAGCCGTTATCATGGCAATGCGTGGCTGATATTTTAGCTTTAAATGCAGACTTTGGTTTAGCGTTTGCCAAGGGTTAGAATTACAGGAGTTGCACCTTAACTATGAGGATCTGCATTACAACCAGCAAAGCATTTTTAGCTTGCCTTTTTATATTGCCTTTTTATATTGCTTTTTATGTTTCCTTTGCACAAAACATGGCTATAAACGTTGCTGTGGCTGACACACACCAGATGAGTTTTACAACAAGCAATGCTAGCCACATCGGTTGTTGTATTGGCATGTGCTTTTATTATTCATTTTGGGCGATGATTTTATAACGCCCTGATGGCTATTATTACTGGGACGCAGCACCTTTAGCCTCAAGAGATATAGCCCTGCCATTTATATCAAAACTGCCTTGATAATCGCCCATTTTAAGTTCTTTACGGCCACCAGTCACTGTGGAAATTTTAAAGATATTAGGCACTTGAGTGCCAATATTAAGGTTTGTTATGGCATCTGGTACACTTGAGATGTCTCTCCAATCATTGGTAGGCCAGTTTTTTTGGCCATATCCATAATATAAATTTGTTACAGGATTGAGATAGAAATGGATCGCATTAAACAAGATCGTTTGTTGAGCATTGGGAGTTGAGTTTAGATTTATTTTTACATTTGTGGTTTTGATACCTATCTGGGTATGCTCATCCACCGCGCCTGCGTTTATCACCTTACCCACAACAATGTCCGACTCGATTGCCACTTGGTATAGCAACTTACTATTATCCGTACACATGCTATGTGTCTTCTGATAAAAAATAATGGATGTTTTTAGTTTGTCGTCATTGAAATCCAAGGTTTTCTGCTGCAAATAGTCTGAATGTCCTTTTGCTAGGCGGCAGGCATACTTCCATTGACCAATAAGTCCAGCAGCTTGCGGCGTTTGCGTTTGAGTTGTTTTTTTCTGCAGGGTAGCTGTGATACTATTAGCAAGAGAGAGAGGTCTGCCATCGCTATCTACATTGCCCCCCTTAACACTAAGTTTGAGTACTTTATTAGTTTGTCCATCAACCGTCACAGTGGAAATTTTGAAGATATCAGGTACTGATTGGTCAATTTTAAAGTTTGTTCTGGCATCTGGTATATTCGAGAGGTTTCTCCAGAAAGTAGTAGACCAGCCTTGATCATATCCATTGTATATAGATTGATTGCCCGTGTGACCCGTATTATTTAATAAAGCAGTAAGAGTGCTATTCATTGGAGCTAGGATTACTTTTTTGGTGGTGATATTTATCTTGGTATGCCCTGTCTCAGAGCCTGGGTTTACCGTTTCGCCGAGCGCAATATTAGCCACTTCCAGCGTTCGAAGCGCTTCATCACTATGTTTGCAATTAGTATTCTGCACGTAAAAAATTTTGTGTGTTGTTAGTTTATCGCCATTGAAGTTAAAGATTTGCTGCTCATCATAACCAGTTAGACTCTTTGATGCTTGGCAGGGAGTAATCCATGAACCAGCAAGCGACGCAATGTCAAAGGTTACGATCTCTGCCGGTGTTACTGGTGTTGTTACGGGTGGTTTGACGGGCGGTGGCGCTATATGTTTTTCCTCTCCTCCACAAGCAACGAGCATGAGCATGCCCATAAAAACAGCGCCGAGTTGTAATTTGCTTTTAAGTTTCATTTTGTGTGACCTTTTATGAGAAGGATTAAAATTCAACTTTTAACATACTAGCAAGACAGTACATAGATTGACCATAAATAAAGTTAGCTTGTGTGATATGACCGATACTTATACTCATTTCATGGTTAAATGTAGGGTAACATGGGTATAAATGATAATGATTATTCATCAAGCATAGCTATGCAAAATGCAAGACATGATCCCATTACCTGCTGTTTGCTACTGGATGGGAAATAGTTCGAACTGATTACAAGCATACTGAATGCACAACTTTCTATGTAAAAGATAGTGGTGCAAACTTTAATTAGTTTTTTACGCTATTTAATCGATTGGTGAGCCACTATGAAATTTAAAATCAGGATCATGGCTGGATATTAATTGCTCTTCTACTGTAGCAAAATAAGCCACACGCGCAGATATATCTTTACCAGCAACTTGCCCTGCAAGTGTTAAATAATCTTGATAATGGCGAGCTTCAGATCTTAATAATGATATGTAAAACTTATTTAAGTCATCATCTAAATGTGGGGCTAGTTTAGCAAAACGTTCACATGATCGAGCTTCAATATAAGCGCCACAAATTAGCTTATCAATTAATGTTTCAGGCTCATGTGTTGTGACATGCTTCATCATCCCTTGGGCATAACGACCAGCGGTTATTCTATCAAACGGAATATCTCGTTTTACCATAATCTCCAACACTTGATAAAAATGATGTAACTCTTCTTTTATCAGCAAAACCATTTTATCAACAAGATCTTGGCTATAGGGTGAGTTATTCTTGGCAAGGATAGTTTTAGATAAATTATTTTTATTCGCTAATGACTTTAAATCACCTTCATTACGATATAAATAACCCTCATAAGGTTTAAACCAATCAGCAAGTATTTGTCCACTTTTTTTATCAACGGCATACTTACGAATAAGATGCATTGCGGTCTGGCCTGCTTTTAACTCACATGCTAAATGATCTCGTAATATAATCGGTAGATTTTCTGGTTTTTTAGCTTCATTTATCCAAGCATCTGGCGTTGGACATGTTAAAAAATTTAATATTGGCGCTAATAATTTTAGAGTAGACACGATATGCAACATCTCGTAATAAAAGTTAATAATTTAAGTTTATTTTATCATCATAATGGAATAATTTCGCTTATTATATGATTAGATATTTTTATTAAAATGGCAAATAAAACGATTTATTCTTGACAACATTTTTTTAACTTATATTATCATCAACATTGCAGTAATTTAAAAGGCATGTCGGTATATACCAATGCTACTTTGTGGCATTGTAAAAATGAATAACAATAATTCACCATCGAGTGGAACTATCATGTTTGCTTAGCCAAGTAATGAATAATCTTGAAATAGGGTGAGTCTACATATCCCTTTAACCGCGTAATTAGAGAGAAAAAATGAAACAATTTTTAGAATTTATTCCACTTATTATTTTTTTTATTGTTTATAAAATAGTTAATATTTATGCAGCAACAGCCGCTTTAATGATTTCCATGGCAATCGTACTTATCTTCATTTACTTTACAGCAGGTAAGATTGGAAAAATGCAGTGGATAACGTTTGCAATGGTCATGGTTTTTGGCACACTTACCATAGCCCTGCATGATGATGTATTCATTAAATGGAAAGTAACAGTTGTTTACGGCTTATTCACAATCGTATTACTGGTTACACAATTTATCTTTAACAAACCTGCTATTAAACAAATGCTGAGTAAAGAATTTACCTTGCCAGAGAAAGTTTGGAATAATCTCAATCTTGCGTGGGCAATTTTCTTTGCTGTACTTGGCGTACTTAATCTCTATATTGCCTTTAACATGCCCATTAATGTATGGGTAAACTTTAAAGTATTTGGCTTAATGGGGGCAACCCTTGTATTTACCGTTATTAGTGTCATTTATATTTATAAATATTTACCTAAAACAACAAAGGAAAAAGAATAATGCTGTATGTTATTTTTTCACAAGATATTGAAGATAGCTTAGCCCGGCGGGTCCAAGCTCGCCCTGCGCATGTCGCACGTTTGCAAGCTTTAAATGACGTAGGGAGATTATTTGTTGCAGGTCCTCATCCGAGGGGTAATAGCGATACAGCAAGCGAGTCTGGTTTCACAGGCTCAACGGTAATTGCCGAGTTTGATTCTTTAGAAGTTGCAAAAAAATGGGCTGATGCAGATCCCTATGTATTAGCTGGTGTTTACGCAAACGTTACCGTAAAACCCTTTATAAAAGTATTACCATAACTAAAAATAAATATCCTGTAGAGCAAGTATGTGATTTATTAATGGACATCAGCTCTTCACATCTACCAGAGGTAATATACTCATGTTACCTCAAAATGGAAAATCGGCTGCGAACTCGATGATAAGGCGCAACATGAGGTAATGGGGACGTACGCATCGAATGTTGATCGCAAGGCTGCTTCATTTCATATAAAACCCGAGTTCGCGCGCCAAAGGGCAAAGATCTTTGCACCAATTTGGATTGTTATAAAATCTCGATAGAGAATAACTATACTTCAATTTTATGCCTCGCATATCGGCACAATTTGCCTTGTTGCTATTGTAATTCGACTAATAGACTATTTTTGTTCGCTTAAGCGGACGTTATATTTTGCTTGGAGTGGATCATGCTACATAAATTCAATGAATGGATGAACGACACAAATGAGAAGTTTGCTAGTAAACGACAAAGCTGTTTAAAATTTATTAACGAGTTTGCAGGTTTCTATACACCTGAATTTTTAGCTACTGCTTATTTTGTTATTGTGGACAAACTTCCAATACCTGACTTCTTAGAGTTTCATCAAGCTGGTTTGGGGAAATGGCTAGAGATAGATATGGAAGGGATCACCTACAAAAACACCTATTATCTCACTTCTGAAGTAGCTTGTGAGTTACCCTCACATTTTCATGAATTGGTTCATGTTGTGCAATGGACGCAGTTAGGAGCTAGTGCTTTTTTACTACGTTATATTTTAGAGATCCAAAGCAGAGGTTATCACGATGCTCCCTTGGAAAAAATAGCATATCAATTGGAGATGCACTTCGCGAGTGGCGGTAGAAAATTAGATGTAATATCTTATGTAGCACGAAGAATACCATAAGATCCAGTAAACTATTTGAGTGTTGTGCTTGGAGTACTTTGTCGCGCTCTGTTTTGTTATTGGCTCTGAGCAGAGGCTGTATTATTTAATCGAACAATAACAAAAAAGGCTTAAGTTACGACTTAAACTTGGATATATACACCCAGATAAAATAAAGCATTAGCGTGGCTTATTTGCTTTATTTTCCTGTGCTGTGAGTTATTAGCCGTTAATCAGGTAAAAGTAAAGGATCATTTATGCATGAAATAAACTGCCCACACTGTAAGAAAGCATTCAAAATAGATGAAGCTGGATATGCAGATATTTTGAAACAGGTTCGTGATAGCGAGTTTAAAAAGCAGTTACTTGAAAGGCTTGAACTTGCTGATAAAGAAAAGATAACGGCTGTTAAACTTGCTAAAGAACAAGCAGCAAACGAAATGCAGAAGGCCGCATCGAGTCAGAATGCTGAAATTTTAGCACTCAAAGCAAAATTAGATGCAGGCTCTGTTACGCAAAAACTTGCGGTCACGAAGGCGCTCAAAGATGTCGAAAAAGAACGTGATGTACTAGATTATGAACTGAGGCAGGTGAGGCAAGATAACAAAAACGCCTCTAAATTAGCAGATGCTAATTATTCTAAAAACCTTCAAGAAAGCGCCGCCAAAAAGGATACAGAGATTCAAGAGCTTAAATCAAGGCTTAGTGTTACTGACGGCGCACAAAAACAGGCAAGCAGCGATGCGGCTCATGCAGCTGAAAGGGCTGGGTACGAATTTAAAAGTAAACTTGATCGAGTGAAGCTTGAGAAAGAGCTTGCTGAAACGGCATTAAAAGATAAATACGAAACGCAAATCACAGATCGTGATCATGAAATTGAGCGCCTTCGAGATATGAAAGCCCGTCTATCAACCAAGATGGTTGGAGAAACTCTAGAGCAACATTGTGAAACCGAGTATAACCGTATTCGTGCTACGGCTTTTCCTAAAGCATATTTTGAAAAAGATAACGACGCACGCGCTGGTAGCAAGGGAGACTACATCTTTCGCGATTTAGATACACAAGGGTTTGAAAGCGTGTCGATTATGTTTGAAATGAAAAACGAGAATGACGAAACGGCAACTAAGAAAAAAAACGAAGATTTTTTTAAAGAGCTCGACAAGGATCGTAATGAAAAGAACTGTGAATACGCAGTACTTGTTTCTCTTCTTGAGCCTGAAAGCGAGCTTTACAATGCTGGTATTATCGATGTGTCGCATCGCTATCAAAAGATGTATGTTATCCGGCCGCAGTTTTTTATTCCTATCATTACACTATTGCGCAACGCCGCTCAAAATGCCCTGAAATACAAGAGAGAACTTGCGATAGTAAAAGAGCAGAATGTGGATATCACTAACTTTGAGGATGAGCTGGATGCGTTTAGGTCGAGTTTCGCCCGAAACTACGAATTAGCATCTAAGAAATTTAAAACAGCCATTTTAGAAATTGATAAAACTATCGACCATCTGCAAAAAACAAAAGATGCGCTTCTTGGCTCTGAAAATAATCTTCGTCTTGCTAACAACAAAGCCGATGATCTGACATTAAAGAAGCTAACTAAAAAGAATCCCACCATGGCAGCAAAATTTGATGCGCTTTAAAATGCTTTAGGCGCCGAGTCTTCATGAATCATGGCTATTAATAAGATCGATCAGGTAATACCCATGTTATATCAAAATGCAACGGTGGCTGCGATCAGATGATCGATGATAAGACGCACCAGATGTAGTGCGTGGGCATAGAATGTTGAACTGCGGCTGGTTTCCTATCATATAAAAACCGAGTCTGGCCCAAACTGGCAAGGGCTTTTACGTTGAGTATGCCTGTGTTTGAATTTATTTGAGCTAAGTTTTTCTGGGTATGATCAAGTGGTCAATTATATCGATTAATGATCAGAAAAAAGAGCAACCTGTGTTATCTGTGTCATCTTCGCTACTATTGATGGCATTTTCGTCAAAAGGAAACATAACAAAATAGGCCCAGCAGTCAGCGATTAAAAGAGTTTGCTTTGGATCCTTGCAAGCTAACTCGATGCATCTTTCATCACCTATGTGTTTTCCCTGTTTGTCGGTATCAATCGTTTGTAATATTCTATGAGTCAGTTCATGATAGATGGTTATTCGTCGTAATTTATCAGTTACACAAGGGTGAAACATCTTCTCGCAAATCATTAGACGCATGCCGACACCGATATGTACATAGGGTTGTTTAGATTTTTTTATGATAGACATAGGCCATCTCACAGTTGTTCTAGGCGACTTTACGGTGGATAGTGGATATTGAAAAGCATATTCAGAGGGCAACGGCATGAAAGGTTGGCGGTTAACTGATTCCACAATGACTGCACCATGCTCACCTGCGAAACCTGGTGCTTCTGTCCACGTAACTTGTTCATACTGTGTAGCTTGATTTCGAGCATCAACAAATGTTATTAATCTTTTGGGATCGCTTAGGACATTATGAATTTTATTTATGCCAGATGTTAAGGCTTTAATAGTTTTTTTATTGTTACTACCAAAAAATAATTTCATGTAACCACGTTGATCTTTAAAGCCGCATTCAGCAGCTTTTTGTGCTCGTGCGGAAGTTTGCGTGATATCCGCCATCGTGGTTCTTAGTATGATTTTTTCTTTCTCATTAAATCCACCATGATCACCACCAAATTTATCAAAAAATATTGTCATCAAAATGTAGATGTCCTTTAAATGTTCTATGTTTCTTTATTATTTGTAGCATGCATGATACCGCATATTGGCGTTAATCAATATGCCTAGGTGATACCCATGCGCCATCAATGTGAAAAATAGGTAAGGCAAATTGTGCCGAGATTTGATGCCTAAAATTGTCCTCTCAAGGATTAATTCCGTAAATATCTAAAGGTGAATTAAATAAAAGACTGTAATGCTTTTCAAGTGACGATAAGCCAGCTTATTTTTGCAGTAGTAAGTTATACCTTCGTTGATTGGTGCAAGGACTTTTACGTTGAGTTTGCCTCTGTTTGAATTTATTTGAGCTAAGTTTATCTGGGTATGATCAAGTGCTCAATTATATCGATTAATGATCAGAAAAAAGAGCAACCTGTGCTATTTGTGTCATCTGCGCTACCAACGCTGGCATTTTCGTCAAAAGGAATCATCACAAAATAGGCCCAGCAATCGGCCATTAAAAGAGTTTGCTTTGGATCCTCGTAAGCTAACTCGATGCATCTTTCATCATCTATTATTTTTCCTTGTTTGTCGGTATCAATCGTTTGTAATATTCTATGAGTCAGTTCATGGTAGATGGTTATTCGTCGTAATTTATCAGTTACACCAGGCTGAAACATCGGATGGCCAACCAATATACGCAAACCAACGCCGATATGTACATATGGTTGTTTAGGTTTTTTTATGAGAGACATCGGCCATTTTATGGTGGATATAAGCGGTTCCACTCCACGTAGTTTATATTGCCAAGCATAAAGGTAGGGCGAGAGCATTAAAGGTTGGCGGTTAACTGATTCCACAATGACTGCGCCATGCTCACCTGCGAAACCTGGTGCTTCTGTCCACGTAACTTGTTCATACTGTGTAGCTTGATTTCGAGCATCAACAAATGTTATTAATCTTTTGGGATCGCTTAGGACATTATGAATTTTATTTATGCCAGATGTTAAGGCTTTAATAGTTTTTTTATTGTTACTACCAAAAAATAATTTCATGTAATCACGTTGATCTTTAAAGCCGCATTTAGATGCTTTTTGTGCCCGTTCGGAAGTTTGCGTCATATCCTCCATTGTAGTTCTTAGTATGATTTTTTCTTTTTCATTAAATCCACCATGATTGCCACCAAATTTATCAAAAAATATTGTCATCAAAATGTAGATGTCCTTTAAATGGTCTATGTCTATTGATTAATCTGGTCAATATGGCATTGTATATTAGTGTTAATCAATATGCTATTTACACAACGATTTAAAGGGTAAAATTATTTGATAAATAATTGTTATAAATAAATCTCTTACTTGAGATAGAAATCCACTTACATATTCTCTAGGATCTTGGTAACACTGTCTTTTGCATCACCTAATAACATTTCTGAGTTATCGTTAAAGAACAGTGGGTTTTGAACGCCTGCATAGCCAGCACCCATTGAACGCTTAAAGATAACAACTTTGTTTGCTTCCCAAACACTTAATACTGGCATACCTGAAATGGGTGTGCCAGGCTCGTTGGCTGCTGGGTTGACGGTATCGTTTGCACCTATCACAAGGACCACGTCAGTTTTTTGGAAATCATCGTTAATTTCATCCATCTCTAAGACGATATCGTAGGGTACTTTGGCTTCTGCAAGTAATACATTCATGTGACCAGGTAGTCGCCCTGCGACAGGATGAATACCAAAACGGACTGTTTTACCTTTATCACGTAAACGTTTTGTTATCTCTGCGACAGGGTACTGTGCTTGCGCAACAGCCATGCCGTAACCTGGAACAATCACCACTTTTTTTGCTGCATTAAGAGCTTGTGCTACCTCTGCTGGATTTGTTTCATTGTGGCTGCCATAGTCGTGATCATCTGTTTGCGCGGCATCCTCGTTACCAAATCCGCCAAGAATAACGCTGACAAATGAACGATTCATAGCTTTGCACATGATGTACGACAAAATTGCGCCACTGGAACCGACTAAAGCGCCAGTGATGATGAGGAGATCATTTGATAACATGAAACCAGTTGCGGCAGCGGCCCAACCTGAGTATGAATTGAGCATTGAGATAACAACTGGCATATCTGCTCCGCCGATGGATGCAACCAAATGCCAGCCAAAAGCAAGTGCAATAATAAGCATGAGAAATAATGCAAAACCGCCCATGGAGCTATTGAGAAAAGCAATTAATAGTAATACAAAAGCCACCACTACTGCGATGTTGAGCCAGTTTTTACCTGGTAGGCTAAGTGGGGCACTATTAATTTTTCCACTGAGCTTTCCATAGGCAACAATAGAGCCTGTAAAAGTAACCGTGCCAATGAATATACCTAAATATACTTCAACATAATGAATTTTTTCGGCAGCGCCAATTAAGGTGTGATGATCAAAAAAGGAGTTGAAACCAATAACCGTCGCCGCTAAACCGACAAAACTGTGCAAAATAGCAATCAGCTCTGGCATTGCTGTCATTTCAACTTTTAATGCCAGCCTAATACCAATACGACCGCCTATAATCATTAATATCACAACGAGTATATAGGTCGAGGCCCCAGCATGACCACTGTTTACCATAGCTGCAACGGTTGCTATAACTGCAATTGTCATTCCGATGATGCCAAAAATATTACCATTTTTAGCACTTTCTTGGCTACTTAGCCCATTTAAGCTGGCAATAAATAAGATAGATGCGATGATATAAGCCGCTGTAATTAATCCTTCTGACATAATTATTTATCCTTTTGGAACATTTTCAACATACGGTGTGTCACGGTAAAGCCACCGATGATATTGATTGTTGCGATAAGTACGGCAAGCAATGCAAGTACATTAACATACCAGTGTGCACTACCAACCTGTAGTAACGCACCCACTAAAATAATACTACTGATGGCATTGGTCACACTCATTAGTGGAGTATGTAGCGCATGTGCAACATTCCAAACAACGCCATAACCAATAATACACGCCAGTATAAAGACGGTTAAGTGAGATAAAAAATTAGCAGGCGCAACGCTTCCAACCCAAGCAAACAATAGCGCAGCAACCACAGCTATAGCTGGTTTCGTGTATGGATTATTCGGCTGTTTTTCTTCAATAATTGGCGCTTTTGGCTGTTCTTTTTGTGGAGCTGGTGTCGCGCTTACGCTGATTTGTGGTGGCGGCCATGAAATTTGTCCATCTTTAACAACAGTCGCGCCACGTATGACTTCATCTTCAAAATCAATATCAATTAAACCATCTTTGTTTTGGCAAAGCAGTTTCATGAGGTTGACTAGGTTTGTCGCGTATAGTTGACTTGATTGTGTGGGTAGACGGCTTGGTAAATCAGTGTAGCCGATGATTTTTACGCCATTGGTTGTAGTAAAAATAGTGTCTTTCACTGTTAATGCTGCATTACCACCTGCTGCAGCGGCTAAATCAACAATGACACTGCCAGATTTCATTGATGCAATCATTTTTTTATTAATCAACAATGGGGCAGGTTTACCTGGAATAAGAGCAGTGGTGATAATAATATCAACATCTATTGCTTGTTCCTGCATCATTAGCGCTTGTGCTTTTTGATAACCTTCGCTCATGGTTTTAGCATAACCGGTTGTACTGACCTCTTCCTTATCTTGGTAATTAACGACCAAGAATTCAGCGCCCATGCTCTCAACTTGTTCTTTCACTTCAGGGCGCGTGTCAAATGCACGAACAATTGCCCCTAAGCTCCCGGCGGTGCCTAATGCAGCTAACCCCGCAACACCTGCACCAATGATAAGTACTTTTGCTGGTGGCACTTTACCCGCAGCTGTGATTTGTCCGGTAAAGAAGCGTCCAAATTGATTTGCCGCTTCAATCACTGCACGATAACCTGCAATGTTCGCCATCGAACTTAGTGCATCTAGTGATTGAGCACGCGAAGTACGCGGAACACTATCCATGGCAATCACGCTAATTTTTTTAGCGGCGAGTTTTTCTAACAATTTAGGATTTTGAGCTGGCCAAATAAAGCTTACCAGCGTCGCACCTTTGTTTATTTGTTTAATTTCAGAGTCTGTTGGAGCATTGACTTTAAAGATGATGTCAGATAACCATACATTGTTGGTTTTG
Organism: Bathymodiolus brooksi; assembly: GCA_963680875.1. Classification (NCBI taxonomy): domain Eukaryota; kingdom Metazoa; phylum Mollusca; class Bivalvia; order Mytilida; family Modiolidae; genus Bathymodiolus; species Bathymodiolus brooksi. The sequence continues at coordinate 1,033,183 of CAVMGF010000075.1, forward strand.
TCCGCAATTTGTGCACCAGCATCTTGATAAGTTTGATCAGAAAAGCTAGCTGCTTGTCCTGCATCTTTTTCTACAAGAAAAGTAAAACCTTGTTTAATTAATAGCTCGACCGTTTTAGGTGTTGCTGCTACTCGGTTTTCAGTATCTTGGATCTCTCTGGGTATACCTATTTGCATAGTTAAGTCCTTGGTCGCAAGTTTAAAAAATGGATTTTTATCCAGATTAGCGGTAAAGCTATTTTCAAACTTATTAAGTGTTATTTATCTCGATCATAACCAGTTGATTTATAATGTCTATTTATCATAAAAACAGTTATAAAATAAAATTTTATAACTGTCTTATAAGTAATAGTTAGTTGTGCAATGAAAGTATTAATAACGTAAGCATATTGCATTGATTGTATCTTAATAATTAGCATTAAAAAGTGATATAGTGTTGAAAATGAATTTTTTTTTGCAACTTCCGCCTAAAATCTGATGATTTAAAAATTTTCGCAATGGTTATCAATACAAGTAATATCTAATATTTGTGAGTAATATTAAGGCAATGATATTATTTTAAGGTAGCATGAGTATAAATTACATGAGAGCGCGTATGAACATTGATTTAACAAAAATGGTGACTGAAAGTCGGAATGCAGCATCTGTAGAGATAGATACTTTATCAACACATGAGATGTTAGTGCTTATCAATAATGAAGATAAAAAAGTTGCAGTGGCAGTGGAACAAACGTTATCTGAAATAACAAAAGTAGTTGATGCTGTTGTTGCTGCATTTCAGATGGGTGGGCGACTAATTTACATTGGCGCAGGTACCTCTGGGCGTTTAGGTATTCTAGATGCAAGTGAGTGTCCACCAACTTATGGTTCAAAGCAAGGTCAAGTGATTGGTATGATAGCTGGCGGTGAAAAGGCTATTTTGAAAGCAGTTGAACATGCTGAAGATGATGACGCTTTAGGTGCGCAAGATCTTAAAAATATCAAATTAAATGAACAAGACGTACTAGTTGGTATTGCTGCAAGTGGGCGTACTCCGTATGTGCTTGGTGCAATGCAATATGCTTTGTCTGTTGGGGCAACTGTTGTAACAGTCACTTGTACTCCCAATAGCCCAATGGTCAGTCTTGCGCAAATTAGTATTATACCTATCGTCGGTCCTGAGGTCATCACTGGCTCATCTCGCATGAAAGCAGGTACTGCGCAAAAATTAGTATTGAATATGATAACAACGGGTGCGATGATCCGTGTTGGCAAGGTGTATGGTAACTTAATGGTTGATGTTGTAGCCTCAAATGCAAAATTAGTGCAACGCCAGATAAATATTGTTGTTCAAGCCACGCAATGTACACCAGAGGTTGCAAAACAGGCTCTTTTACAGTCTGGTAATCACTGTAAAACGGCAATTGTAATGATTTTACTCAAAGTAGATGCGCCGTCCGCCAAGCAAAAATTAACATTCAAAAATGGATTTATTCGTCAAGCATTAACATTATGATTGTAGTGTAGCGTTATTTTGCAGCTTATTACCCAGTGACTATCAAAAGGGAATATCAGGTACAAACTATATGATCAGAGATAAGGCGCAACATGAGGTAATGGGGACGTGCGCATTGAATGTTGAGCGCAAGGCAGGTATTTCGAGTTCGCTGCTAGTAGGGGGCTACTGCTTGTTTAAGTTTGCATTGTTATAAAATATCACTCGAGAATAACTTGCCTTCAATTTTATGCCCGGTGTAGCTGCCAATTTGCCGATCTGATATTGTATTTCGGGTACGAATTCGATAAACATTACCTTAGTTGTGCCTTGATTTGCTCTTCGAGCATAGATCCAAGCCGTGCATTTTGTATGATAACTGGTACTATAAAAAATGATATTTGAACAGTGCTTGCCTTGCCGTTGGCGTCGAACTTGACAAGCAGTGCACGGTCAAATGAACGCAATCAGCATTTTTAGGAGCTAATTATTAACAGGTCAAGATCTTATCGTTTGCTAAAAGAGAAATTACTCGAGCGAATTGATGAAAAACGTATTATTACAGATCAAACACTGCGATTTGCTTATGGCACTGATGCGAGTTTTTATCGTTTAGTGCCTGAAATTGTCTTACAACTTAAAAATATTGACGAAATTGTTTTTGCGCTTAAACAATGTTATGAGTTTGCAACGCCTGTCACTTTTCGCGCTGCTGGTACGAGTTTGTCAGGACAAGCTATTTCAGATTCAGTCCTTATTATGCTCACAACTGATTGGAATAAACATAAAGTTATTCATCAAGATAGTCGTTGTCTTGCCGAGCAAATATGGTTACAGCCTGGTGTTATAGGGGCAAATGCAAATAAATACCTAGCACCATTTAAACGTAAAATTGGACCGGACCCTGCGTCTATTAATAGTTGCAAAATAGGTGGAATTGCGGCAAATAATGCATCAGGTATGTGTTGTGGCATTGCGGAAAATAGTTATAAAACTGTCGCGGGCATGACGATTGTGCTCTTTGATGGCACAATATTAAACACACTAGATCCACAAAGTGTGGCCTCTTTTAAAGAGTCGCATCATGATTTATTAACCGCTCTTTGTGCTTTGGCAAATGAGTGTAAAGCCAATGCCGAATTAAGCGCCAAAATAAGACATAAATACCGTTTAAAAAATACAATGGGTTATGCCTTAAATTCACTTATTGATTTTGATGATGTCATTGATATTCTGTTACATTTATTGATTGGATCAGAAGGTACTTTGGCTTTTATTGCTGATATTACTTATAACACTGTGGTTGATCATCCTTTTAAATCAACGGCTTTGTATTTATTTGCGGATATTGAGCAAACCTGTAAAACGGTGAGTGAGCTTGCTAAAACAAATGTAGCGACTGTTGAGCTGATGGATAATCGTGCGTTACGATCAATTGCAGATCGAGAAGGCATGCCAGCATTTCTGGGTGAACTTGTTAAAAATAAAGATACTCAATCTGCAGCTTTGTTGGTTGAAATTCATGCTAAAAATGCAGCTTTATTAGCAATAGAAATAAAAGAACTTACCCGTATTATTGATCTATTTGAAGCAAAAGATGCAGTTGCATTTACCTCAGATAAAAAAGTTTATGCACAACTCTGGGATGTCCGAAAATCTCTATACCCAGCCGTTAGTGCGGTGCGTGCAACAGCGACAACTGTTATTATTGAAGATGTGGCTTTTCCAATTGCCAAATTATCCTTAGCGTTGCAGGATTTAGACGCGCTATTGAAAAAATATCGTTATGATGAAGCGATAATTTTTGGTCATGCGTTAGATGGTAATCTGCATTTTGTCTTTACCCAAACATTCGCAAGCCAAATTGAAATGATACGGTATCGCGACTTTATGGATGATGTTGCCCAACTGGTGGCGATAACTCACCAAGGCTCGTTAAAAGCTGAGCACGGAACAGGGCGAAATATGGCTCCTTATATTGAGCTTGAGTGGGGAGCTGATGGTTATCAATTAATGCAACGCATCAAAACTATTTTTGATCCTCAAGGTATTTTAAATCCTGGGGTTATCATTAATGAAGATAAACAAAGCCATATTAAAAACTTAAAATTAATGCCAGTTACTGATGATTTGATCGATAAATGCATGGAATGTGGTTTCTGTGAAGATGTCTGTCCATCGCGTAACTTGTCGCTGACGCCCCGTCAACGTAATAGTGTTTATCGTGAAATTTGTCGCCTGCGTGAAACAAAAGAAAATCCTGCAAAATCAACAGAAATGGAAAAAGCATTCCAGTATTTAGGCATTGATACCTGTGCTGCGACAGGGCTTTGTGCGGATCGTTGTCCAGTTGATATTAATACGGGTGATTTAGTGCGGAAACTACGCGCCACTGATAATAAAATAGCCAACAAGGTTGCAATGTGGACAGCAGATCATTTTGCCATGGTCACTAAACTGAGCGAACTAGGATTAAGTGGCGCAAATGTAATGCATCGTGTGATTGGCACAAGCAATATGGAAAAAATGACGGGTTTTGCGTATAAAGCAAGTGGTCATCGGATCCCGCGTTGGTCAAGGTATATCCCTCAACCAGCTCGTAATTTAAATATCTTAAAAGCGCATGGCATTAATCATGAAAATCATGAAAAAGTTGTTTATTTTCCAAGTTGCGCGGTAAGGATCATGGGATCGGCTGTTGATGCAATGGATCAGCGGTCACTGTTTGATGTTACGCAATCCGTGCTCAAAAAAGCTGGTATTGAAGTGATTATTCCTCACGATGTTAATGAGCAATGTTGTGGGATGCCATACCTGAGTAAAGGTTTTAATAATATAGCAAATAAAAAAACCAAACAACTTGAAACTGTTTTATGGGAGGCATCAGAGCAGGGTAAGTATCCTATTTTGATGGACACCAGCCCATGTGCATCAATAAGTATGGATTTAATGCGCAGTGAATTGTCAATTTATGAGCCTTTTTCATATATTGCTGAGTTTATTTTAGCAAAGCTAACTATCACCCCTCAAAAAGAGCCAGTTATGCTACATATTACTTGCACGTCACAGCGAAAAGGCAAAGCAGATGTAATGTGCGCAGTGGCTAAGGCATGCGCCGAGCAGGTAATTATTCCTGACGATATTAGTTGTTGTGGTTTTGCAGGCGATCGGGGCTTTAAATTTCCAGAATTAAATCGCAGCGCACTGGCAGGATTGCAAGAGCAAGTGCCCAGATATTGCTCAGAAGGCTATTCAAACAGCATAACTTGTGAAATAGGTTTATCAGAGCACAGTGGCATTGAATATAAATCAATTTTGTATTTACTTGATAAAGTGAGCTGTTAAATTAAGGCGCTTGGGGTTATCATCTTCGTTAATATGCGCCTGTTAATGTAATGTCGTAGTCATTACCAGTTTCTGTATTGGTAAAGCGCGTTATAGTATAAATTTTCGTAGTGCTTAACTGCATCGGACCAGTAGAAGTGAGAGTGCATTGCTTGTATTTTTAAGCGCTTCATCTCTTCTGGATTTTCAAGGTAGAGTAAAATAACACGGCGCAGTAGGTTTAATAACTGTAGTGGATCAGCTTTGCTAAATACAAATCCATTTGCATTTTTTGGATCATCATCATAATTAATAACCGTATCTTTTAACCCACCCACAGCGCGTACAATCGGTAGTGTTGCATAAGCTAAACTATAGAGTTGATTTAGTCCGCATGGCTCAAAAATAGAAGGCATTAAAAAGAAATCGGCACCAGCTTCTATCAAGTGTGAAAGAGTCGTGTTGTAGAGATCAAAGAACTTAAATTTATCAGGGAAACGCTCTGCTAAGGAGTTTAGCTGGTAAGTGATAGAAAGATCACCTGATCCCACAATAATTAATTGTATGTTATGTGCTAAGAAACGTTCCATAATTGGAATTAAAAGGCAAAAGCCTTTTTGCTCTGTTAGCCTGCAAACCATACCAAAAATAGGTACGTTAGACACTGCTAAACCTACCTTTTTTTGTAAGCCTGATTTGCAAAGATCCTTGCCACTCATGTCTTTAGCGGTAAAGTTTGCTGGAATATGCTTGTCTATTTGAGGGCTCCAATCGTTGTAATCACAACCATTTAAAATACCTTCAAAATCATGTTGTCTGCTTAAAAAATGCTGGTAAGTGCCGTGAGAACCTAGTTCTGTTAATAGCTCCGCTGCATAATTTGGGCTGACGGTATTGATTTTATTGCTGTAAACTATGCCAACTTTTAAATAGTTGATGTAGCGAGCACTTTGTAAGACACGATCATCCATGCAAGATGATATTTCAGGCAGTATGCTTAACGAGGATTTTTTGTAAATACCTTGATAACATGCATTGTGCGTTGTTAATACTGTTTTGCTATTGACGAATCGGAAATGATTATTATAACGCGTTGCTAAAATATAAGGGATAAGCGCTGTATGCCAATCATTACAATGAATGATGTCGGGTGTAAAATCGAGGGCATCGGTGGTCATAAGTGCTGCGACCGAGAAAAATGCAAAGCGCTCTCCATTGTCATTATAAGCATCTTGTTTCTCACCATATATGCCGTCACGATCAAAGTAGTGTTGGTTATCAATGGCGTAAACAGGAATGTTATGTAAGCACATTTTTTGTACAGTAAAATGTATATTAGCAAGCGGATAATCTGTCTTGAGTACCAAGCTTAAGCAAGATTTAGCAGAGTTTCGATGCTCAATTGTACGGTAGAATGGTATAATGATACGAACGTCATGGCCTTGATTATAAAGTTCAATAGACAGTGCTCTGGCTACATCAGCAAGGCCACCTGTTTTTGAAAATCCTTCAATTTCTGAGGACACAAATAGAATTTTTAATTTTTTCTGATCCAATGAATACTCCTTTGCCATGAAGGGCAATTACTAGTAAATGTTTTTTATTTTGTCTGGCAACGATGTTCTTTAAGATCTGATATAAGCCGACTTGCCGCAATTTAGATAATGATGCAATGCCACGACTAAATTATCAATCTTACGCATTTTTGGGTAAGTTTGCTATGAGTGAACTGCAAGTTTATACCCATGAGACCTCAAAATGCACCGTCGGCATGGACTCGATAATCAGAGTAAGGCGCAGCATGAGGCAATGGTTATTCTCGCATCAAATGTTGAACGCAAGGCTGTTTCCTTGCATACAAAAACCTAGTTCGCGGCCAGAAGGGCGCTACTCCTTGTTGTAAGTTTGCATTGTTATAAAATATCGTTAGATAATAACTTACCTTCAATTTTAGGCTTCGCTTATCGGCGCAATTTGCCTTGCTTATATTGCATTTCGTGGTCGCATTGGTATAGATAAACAACACTTCCCAAGGCCGCTATTTTTGGCACTTTTCTGCGTTAAATTGACATATAATAGCTAGCTATCTAAGGTTTAATTTAGCTTGCTACTAGCATATACAATTAACCTTAGCGTTAATCATTGATAAACTTTAGTGCCTTTTGCAATAACAACAATATTATCATCAGAGACAACGAAACGTTTTTTATCATTATCAAGATTGACACCAATTTCAATGTTGTCGGCAATAAATACATTTTTATCAATAATGGTTTTGATGATGGTACAATTTTTGCCAATTTTGGTATCATTTAATATAACTGATTCAAAAATGTTTGAGTCTTCATCTATAAATACATTAGAGCCGATAACTGATTTTCTAATCGTTGCACTGGTTATATGACAACCATCAGACACTAATGATTTTCTGATCACGCATTTTTTGCTCTCGATACTTTTGAAAAAAGCAGGTGGCAATGCTGGGTAGTAAGTGTGTAGTGGCCAACGCTTGTTATACAGAGACATTGGTGGATCCGCTTTGGTTAATTCCATGTTTCCTTGCCAGTATGATTCAATAGTACCTACATCGCGCCAGTATGTTTTAAAGTCTTCTTCGCCAGGAATAATATTGGTCGCGAAGTCATAAACATAGACAGAGCCTTGCTTGTAGAGTTTTGGAATGATGTCTTTGGCAAAGTCATGACTTGAATTTTTGTTCTTTGAATCAAGTCTCAACTCTTTACATAATGTTTTTGAATCAAATATATAATTACCCATTGAAGCGAGTACGTGATCGGGATCGCCAGGAATTGTTGGTGCATCTTCGATTGCTGGTTTTTCAACAAAACCAATCATTTGTCCGTCTTTATTAACTTCAATTATACCAAAGTGATAAGCTTCTTTTTTTGGAAGTTTGATGGCAGAAACGGTTAAGACGGCTTTCTTTTTTTGATGAAATGCAATTTTTTGGCGAATATCCATTTTATAGATATGATCACTGCCAAAAATACAAACAATATCTGGCATATCTTCTTCGATGAAATGTATATTTTGGTAAATAGCATCCGCAGTACCTATGTACCAATGTTTACCCATGCGCATTTGTGCAGGGATGGTATCTATGAATGTATCAGTGATATTGTTTAACATCCATGCTTTATGCAGATGTTCATTTAAAGACTGAGATTTAAATTGTGTTAGTACATAAATACGCAGTAAATCAGAGTTTACAAAATTATTAAGCACGTAATCAATTAAACGGTAGCTGCCAGCAAAGGGTACTGACGGTTCAGAACGTGACTGAGTTAATGGCTGAAGACGTGTACCTGTGCCACCAGCGAGTATTAAGGAAAGAACTTTTGCCATAATTTAAAAACCTATATAATTTTAAATATCGAGAAAAAGAGCTTGGCAATATTTTAATTGCAAGCTTACTAACCCACGTTTGTGGTTTTAGCAATAACGACAATACCATTACTAGATACTGTATACAGTTTGCGATCTTCTTCGAGGTTTTCTCCAATGATAGTGCCAGGAGCAATTTCTACATTTTTATCAACAATGACTCTTGTTAAACGAGTACCTTCACCAATTTTCACTTTTCCTAAAAATATTGACTCTTTTATAATTGCGCCCTGGCAAATGTTAGCTTTAAACCCAATAAATGAGCGCTTAATGGTCGCGCCATTGATGTATGATCCTGCTCCAATAAAGGATTGATCAATAATACTTTCAGACTTGTCTACATCATGGAATGTTGCAGGTGGCAGGGGTGGATGGTAAGTATTTAGTGGCCAGTGTGCGTTGTATAGTGAGAAAGGTGCTTCTGGTTGGAGTAAATCCATGTGCGCTTCCCAGTACGAATCGATGGTCCCTACATCGCGCCAGTATGCAAATTCTGGCTCACCAGGAATGTGGTTATCACTTAATTTATAAATAAATACTTTACCCTGGGGGTAGAGTTTAGGAATGATATCATTACCAAAGTCATGGCTAGAGGCTTCGATGCAGGCATCATCGATTAATTCTTTCAATAGAATATCAGCTTTAAATATATAGTTACCCATGGATGCTAAAACATGATCAGGATCGCCTGGAATTGTTTTTGCATCTTCAACGGTTGGTTTTTCAGCAAATCCAATCATTCTACCTTCATGATCAATTTCAATAATACCAAAATGGATTGCTTGAGATTTTTGCACGCGGATGGCTGCGACAGTAAGAGAACTATCTTTGTGTTTATGGTGCTCCAACATTTGTTGAACATCCATTTTGTAGATGTGATCGCTACCGAATATGCACACATGATCGGGATCTTGTTTTTCAATGAAGCCCTTATTTTGATAAATGGCATCGGCAGTTCCTGAATACCATTTTTTACTGACGCGCTGTTGCGCAGGAATTGCTTCGATAAAGTGCTTAGTTACTGCAGATAACCGCCATGCTTTGCGCAAATGTATGTTTAGGGAGTGAGATTTAAACTGTGTTAAAACATAAATTTTCAGTAAATCAGCATTGACAAAGTTATTTAATGCAAAATCAATTAAGCGGTAGTTTCCACCAAAAGGAACCGCAGGTTTTGTTCGAGATTGAGTCAGAGGGAAAAGGCGTGACCCTTCACCGCCAGCAAGGAGCATAGCAAGAACACCAGCCATAAAAGTCTCCAATATTAAGTAAGTACGGTAAAAAATAAAGCACCGAAAAAAATATTGTCAGTGTATTTAATCATTAAGAGGTACAGTACTACTTTATTATCACTGCCATGGCGAGTGTTAGCTTTTTAATGTTTTTAGGAATGGCAAAGCAAAGTAGTTACGTGTGGTTCGATGATAAGTAACAAATATAAAAAATGCAAGACGTAAAAGTGTTTTTAAATTTTTTATTGTATTTATTTGACACATGTTAAAATTTTAAATTTGTTGGTAAAAATTGGACAAGACACATAACTAAAAGCATGCTCTAATAAAGGTTCGTATTTTAAAAATTTATTAGCGACAATGACAAGCTTACCCTTGGCAAGTAAATGTTCAGGGGCAAGTTTAATAAATTCTTCTGCTGCCGTGTAATTTGTATTTTTTCCAAAATGAAAAGGCGGGTTAGACACGAGAGTATTATATTTTTTATCAATATGAGAGAACACATTAGAAGGAAATATTTGCCCTTCGATAGCATTACTTTCAAGTGATAATTGTGCACTTGCAAGTGCATAAGCATTGACATCAACAAGATCGATGGTCACGTCTGGAAATTTCATTTTGACAAAGCTTGCTATAATGCCAGCTCCACAGCCAAAATCTAGTAGAGATCCAGTCATCTGCGCTGGTAAATTTTGTAATAAAAGTGCGGTGCCTTTGTCTAATTCACCATGATTAAATACGCCAGGTAGAGAATGAATTTTTACTGTAATGTTATTAATTTCAATGCTGGAGGACTTTATCCAATCAGTTTGTTTAAATGCGTTGACCTCTTTTGTTAGTTCACAGTAGATAAGCGCACAATGACGCGCACAATCAATTGTGTTGATGTTTGATGCGTATGGCGTGAGTAAGTTATGCATGCTTTTAATACCGCATTTATTTTCACCAACAATCAATATGCTGGCATTTGAATGAAGGTGAGGTACTAAGTTTGCAAGCAAATATTGTAATTCTTGTTTTGCTTTTGGGATATAAATTAACAATAAATCAAATTTTTTAATGCCTTGATAATTAGCTGTAAAATGGCATTCAGATTGTTTTAATTTGTCTTTTAATGCAAAAAAAGCACGAAAATCATTGAAACAGAATGTGGCTGAACTCGCGCATTTTTCTAGAATTAATGGGTAGCTATTATCAATGTTCCCTGCAACTATGATTGCGCGATTTTTAAAAAGTGATTCATTACGCTGTAACAATTTACTGGGATTAGAAAGCGCTTTACTGTCGCTTGAAAGGGGTAGATGAGACATTGTTTAGCCTTTAAATAGCAATGCGGTATATCAATAGCATATTATACCCATGTGCCTGTTAAAGTGCAAAATCGGGGCGGCAAATTGGCAGCTATACTCGGTATAACCTAAGTTTAACAGTTGATAAGAGAATAACCTATCGATAATTAACCTCTTTTGATTTATTCTAGTGACAGGCAATTGTGAAGTTAATAGAATATTATTTGCATCGATAATCCTTGCTAGGCTAAATATGGCGCTCTGATAGAGCATTTTTGGGTTATACTCGTTATTCATTTATTAGAACATAAAATTCAAGGCATAGAATGAAATTTACGGATAAATTTATTCTTCTAACCACACTTATTGTATTAGGTTGTTTAACATTTGTTGTTGGTGGTGGGATCATGAGTTTTATTGCAGAAGTGCGCTTAAACCATCAACAAAAAATGAATGCGGTCGCAAAAGTGGTTGAGTATCAGCTTAGTCAACATACCGATAAGAGAGAGTTTAATGCTTGGTTACCAGATTTGTTAAAAACTTCTGGCGTGGTGCACTTTGAAATACGTCGCAAAAAGAAATTATTTTTAGATTATAGATCCGACGCTAAAGCATTGCCTGCAAGTGATCTTGAAGTTTATGAATATCATTTAGAGCAGTACACTGGCGATTTATTTATTTTCACAACACGTAAGCCCTACCAAGGTCTGCATTTTTCTTTTTTCCCATTGATTGAAATCATGATTGCAACTGGTATTAGTTTGATGCTGCTTACCTTTTCATTATATTGGATTAAGAAACAATTTAAAGGAGCAGAATTGCTTGATCAGCGTGCTAAATATTTATTGCTAGGAAATACAACCAAGTGTAGAACCAAAAAAGAGGAGTGGCCAAAATTTGCAAGTAAAGCTCTTGATAAGTTAAATGCGGAGCTTATTCAAAATAAGCGCCAGCTAGGTAGTTTTGATGAGCATATTAGATCGCAAGTTTTTTTAGATAAAACAACGGGGCTATTTAATAGTTTGGCGTTTGAAAATCGTTTGGATATTACTTTAAAGGATGCAAATATTTTTTCTAGCGCTTTATTTATTATTTCTTTTCCAGAGTTAGATTTTATGCGTTCTGGCAGGAAAAATAAGACCCATAAAAATATGCTTTTACAAATATCAGAGGTATTAACATCTTATGCTATTCGCTATAATGATCAATTTCATAGCAGAATAAACAGTGCTGAATTTGCTATTATCTTGCCTCAACTGAGTTATCTAGAAACAACAATTTCCGCTAAACAGTTAACTAAAATGTTGTTTCAATTACAACTCCCTGATTTTTTTTGCATTGCTAATTTTTTCGCAATTGGTGTGAGTTATTTTCAATCAGGTGAAGGTTACTCGGCTATTATTGATGATGCATATGCCGCACTAAAGGTTGCCTCTCATCTAAAAGAAAGCAGTTGGTTTCTGGCTGATGAAGCAAGCAAACAGCTCTGTTTATCTAAAGGCACCGTCAAATGGCGTAGCTTATTTGCTAATGTTGTTGAAAATGACTTGTCAGTATTATTTTATCAAAAAGTCTTAGAGCTTGATCAGTTGCATGAAGTTTATTGCGAGTTGTTTTTGCGCATTCCTGATTTTGAAAATAACATGATTTCTGCGAGTATTTTTTCGCCAATGGAAAAGAAGTGTGGATTAAAAGATTTTTTTGATAAAAAAATGCTTGAAAAAGTGCTGGAGCTATTGAGAAAAAGAGGTGAAAAAGCAAGGCCAATTGCAATTAATTTAACTCCAAACTTCCTTGCTGATAGTAAATGCCAACAGTGGCTTGTATTGGAATTAATGAACCTTTCAGTTAAGCTGAGAAATAACATGATTTTTGAATTTTCTGAGCATTTCATGGCGAAACATAATAATCTGAAATATTATTATTTGCGTAAAAATTTAGTAGCATTAAAGGCATTAGGTTGCAAAATTGCAATTGATAACGTTGGAAAAACAGTCGTAAATACTGAATATATCAGCGATTTATCGATTGATTATTTAAAACTTCACGCGAGTCTTGTGCATAATATTCATTTACGGGCAATTAACCAGGTCGCAATTCAAAGCATCAGAGCAAGTTGTTTGTATGAAAAAACTAAACTGATTGCTGTTGGGATTGAAACAAATGAAGAATTGAAAATGCTAAGAAAGCTCGATGTTTATGGGGGACAAGGGTTCTTGTTTGGTGAACAGAAAAAATTGCTTAATTTAAATGGATGACAGAAAATAATGTATCCATTTTCTGGGTTAAAGTAAGTCAACGCTGCGTTGCATTTTTTCGTTGCATGGATATACAAACCCAAATTATTTGGATTTCATGGCGAGCATATTGGCACAATTTTCCTTGTGGATTGTTTATCTTGAAGTAGCATGCATATGATTTATTTAAAAATATAACAGTGGAGAAGGAAATCCGTGTTGATTATTCGTTTGCTATCATTTTTAATCTTGATATTAATAACTTTTTTAGTGAATGCAACACCTGCAATCAAGCATAAATATTCGGTTAAAAAAAAGCGCCCTGTTATTGCGCTTGTGCTCAGTGGTGGCGGTGCTAAAGGGGCTGCGCATATTGGAGTAATAAATATCTTAGAAAAATACCATGTGCCGATTGATATTATTGTTGGTACGAGTATTGGCTCTTATGTCGGCGGACTTTCAGCCCTTGGTTATAATGCGCAAGAAATCAAAGCACTTATGTTCAATACAGACTGGGAACGTGGTTTTTCTGATTTCATTCCAAGACAAGAGCTACTTTTTGCCGATAAAGAGCTGCGCGATAAATATAATATTACACTGCGCCTTGGCTTTAGTGATGGTAAATTTAAAATGCCCAAAGGGCTTTTACTTGGGCAATCAGAATTGCAAGTGTTAAAAGAATCAACCGGTAATGTTGGTCTCTTTAAAAGTTTTGATAATTTACCTATCCCTTATCGCGCAGTAGCAACTGATCTTGCAACGTCAAAGGCGGTTATTTTACATGATGGAAGTATAACAGAAGCGATGAAAGCATCATCAACAGTCCCTGGTGCACTTGGTCCAACAAAACTAGATGGTAAATTATTAGTTGATGGTGGCATCTCAAATAACCTTCCCGTGAGCGTTGCCCGTAGTATGGGGGCAGATATTATTATTGCAGTTAATATTGGCTCATCTCTACTCAAGAAAAATCAGATACATTCAACAATTGATGTGCTTAGTCAGCTCTCAACAATTATGACCGATAGTACAACGAAGGAAGGAAAAAAATTACTTCATAGCAAACATGATGTATTGATCCGCCCAGATATTAACGAATTTTCTACAACCGACTTTTCTCATCTTAATGAATCCTATGAAAAAGGAAAAGAGGCGGCAATTGCGCAAAAGACTGCTCTTCAAGCATTAAGTATTAGCGATAAAGACTACGTTATATATCAAGCGAAAAAGCGAGCTAAGAAAAAGCAATGGATGGCGAAGTTAATACGCCCAACCGAGGATATTATTTATGATAATAAATCACACGTAGATGTTGCATTGATCTCCTCACATTTTGGTTTGGTTGCTGGTAAGGTGATTTCAAAAAAGGAGTTGGAGGCTGCTGTGCAAAGAGTTTATGCATTAAATCGCTTTGAATATGTTAATGCTGAATTTGAAGACACTGAATCTGGTCGTATTTTGACGCTAACTACTAGGGAAAAATCTTGGGGACCTTATTATCTGCATATGGGGATTGGTTGGGAAGGTGATGTGAAAGGAGCGTTCGAAGCAACTTTTGATCTTGGTTATATATTAACAGACATTACCGATAACGGCGGTATTTGGAAAAACGAACTTACATTGGGCTGGGAGTCAGGTCTCTCTAGTGAATTTTATCAACCGCTAGACAAGCAACAGTTATTTTTTAGCAGAACTACTATTGAATATAAAGAGGACAACTATTTAGAAAATAGAACGGCTACAAGTGATCGGCGAGCTGAATTTTATGATAAATATGGACAAATGAGATTGGGCGTTGGTAGCAACTATACCGATAACGGTTTCTCTGAAATAGGAGCACTTGCATCGCTGGGGGATCTCTCTTATGATGACGTATTAGGCGATTTTGATGGCGTTCAAGGGCGTGTATTATATACCAATTATGGAGGTTATTTGTTTTTTGCTTATGATGATTTAAATAGTATAAACCTGCCTACATCAGGTAATAAAGCTGATTTAAAATTTATTCTAAGAAATGATGACATGAATGATAAAAAACTAAATGATCTGGTCGATACCTCTTTAGAGATTAAATTTGATTGGCGAGGTGCATTTGAAATAGGCAATCATTCATTTGTTGGTTTATCTTCATTTTCAACTGTTTTTACAAAAGGGCAAATAACAACTCACCTGTCAGAGCTTGGGGGATTTCTTAACTTGTCAGGCTATCAAAAAGATGCATTAATCGGAGCACGTAAAGTCTTTGCTGCGGTTGTGTATCAATATGACTTAGCGAGATTATCAAATGGCATTGGTGTGCCTATTTACTTAGGTAGTAGTCTAGAATTTGGGGATACATGGGAGTTACAGCAAAAGATAGACTTGGGTGATTTAAGAACATCTGGCAGTCTATTTTTTGGTACGGATACATCCTACGGTCCTGCGATACTGGGTTTTGGATACGCAGCAAAGATTGAAAATTTGAGCGATGATGCATTATCTATCTTTTTTTCATTAGGGAAAAAATGGTGACAACTATGGCAATAGAAATAAAATATTTTTTTCACGAGACAACGTCAACGATGAGTTATATCATTTTTAATGTTAATGATAGACAAGCTTTTATTATTGATAGTGTACTGGATTTTGACCTAGCAAGCGGGAATATTTCTAGCAGTTTTGTAGATAAGCAACTTGATTTTATTAAGCGCCACTCCCTTAAACTTGTCTATATTTTTGAAACGCATGCGCATGCAGATCATCTTACATCTGCTAGCTATTTGCGCGATAAAACTGGAGCTAAAATTGTAGTGAGTGCGAACATAATAGGCATACAAAAACATTTTAAAGCCTTTTATAATGATAAGGCACTGATTGCTGATGGGGGCTGCTTTGATCTTTTGGTTAATGATAATGACAGCTTAGCTTTTTCTGATGAGAGTATTAAAGTATTATCAGTACCTGGACATACCAAGGATAGTATTGCGCTATTAATCGATGGTAACGTATTTGTCGGAGATAGTTTATTTATGCCAGATATAGGCACTGCTCGCTGTGATTTTCCAGGTGGAGATGCCGCCACGCTGTTTTCTAGTGTTAAAAAATTACATGCATTGCCAGCGCATTTTATATTATGGATGTGTCATGACTATCCGCCACTTGACAGGGCTATAGCGTATAAAATTACAGTAGCTGAAAGCCGCAAGCAGAATATTCATATTAACGAGAGTACAACGGTTGCAAAGTTTGTAAAAACGCGAGAGAAGCGAGATGCAATTCTGGAGGTGCCGCAGTTACTCTACCCTGCCATTCAAGTAAATATTCGTGCTGGAAAACTCCCTTTAAAGGAAGATAATGGCCAAGTCTATTTAAAAATTCCAGTGACTACTTAAAATGAAAAATTCAGCAAGTATCATGGATAGATAATAAAAACGCTACTCATTTAAATTTTAAGTTAATGCGTAAGATTGATAAGCTTATTTACTGCGATTGAGCTCTGTTAAGTGGCGTAAGAATTTTTTTCGGAAGGTTAGCGTCTGTGATCTGCTTTAGACGTTTTTTAACATTATAAATAGCAAATCCTCCAAAAATGACAAATAATAACCAAAGATGTAACCACCCCCAGATAATATCAGTCCAAGATGCGCCGAATTGATTTATTTTTAGCATGCTCATAATGGCGGGAATGGCGGGAATTATTTGTGATAAATTTACCAATAAATGGGGGATTAATATTATTGGCCAAACAAAACCTGTTAGAAAGATGATTGGCATTCCCATTAATATAAAGACTTGAGTTGGTCGCTCTTTACTTTCAAAAAAGCAGCTAAGCGCTATTCCCAGTGTTGCAACCGACAATAAAAAGGGGATCATTAGCAGTAACACCTCACTAAGATGAGCCACTAAAGTAACACCATAATGCATGAAACCCCAACCGACATAGAGTGCGGTTAATAGGCTATAAATAGAGCAAAAAACAACCAGTCGAGCACTGACTAATTGTAGCGCTGAAACACGAGACCAGTAGCCTTTTTTATGCCATTGTGTGGTGCCTATTGTGGCTAAAGCAATTAACATTGTCTGATGCAAAATAAGCAATAAAAGCCCAGGTATTAAATAGGGGTTATAACTTAGAGTTGGGTTAAAAACAGCAACTGTGTTTAACTTTATTGGATTAAGTGCTAGATGCATTTCTTGGTAGCTAGCGCCATGAAAGAGTGCTCCGCTGCGTTGAATTTGTTTGTCAAGCTCCATGCTAACGGCGGTTAAACCTTTAGCAATCGCGCCATAAATAAGAAAGTAACTCGCATCGGCCCCGTAACTTAATGTACTTTCTTGTCCCAGTAATAGATTGCGTTGAAAATTATTCGGGATAATCAAAAACCCGCGCGCTTTGTTAGATTCAATCATTTTTTGTGCTTGCTCAATTGAATTGACCTTTGCCACAACTTTAATTTTAGCACTGGCATTTGCATCACGAATGATTTGCCTGCTTAATGATGTTTGATCATGATCGACTATGACGATAGTTTGCTTAGTGGGTACACCTGCTAAATACGGTAAAGGATAAAGTATTAAATAGACAAGTGTCGCGACAATAACGGTTAACTTTACCGTCGGATCGCGAAATATTGTACGAAATTCAAAGCGTATTAATGTCCAAAAGTTCATATCTTCGACCCAATTGTTTCATGGCGAGCTGTTTGTTTATTGACTGATGAAAAATATTTATTAATCAATACCACTATGATCGGCACTAGTACTAAAAAACCTGCATAGCTTGATAGATTGAGTAACATGTCGAAAAAACTTTCGCCATAATTTACAACTTTAATGTGCATATCAATGTAATGGCTAGATGGCATGATCTCTCGATAATATTTTGCGAGTTGTGGCATATCGTGAGCGGGGAATGTGACCCCCATAAATGCAAAAGCTGGGGCAAGTAATGCACTAAATATGCTAGTGACTCTTGTCCCATTTAGGAGCACAAAAAAGAGCAACAAGACGATTACCCAGACGGCTAAAAGCATGATGGCAAGTGCAAATAATAAAGTATAAATAGATCCCTTGCAGGAAATGCCGATGATCTGATAAATGAAGCTGTACATAAAGCCTCCATAAAGTAACATGATCGCGGTGTAAAATATTATTTTAACAAATAAAACTTTCCATACGCCAAGTGAATACCAGCTTTGTGTGCTGTTTTTCTTAAATTCATGATTAATGCTATTGATAAAGGCTAATCCCGCAACAAGCTGTAAAAATGCGATTAAAATAGGCGGCGTTAAAAAAGCAACGTAATTATTATTGCGATTATATAGTGGGGTTATTTGATTTTTAATCGGACTAATGTTGATATTTGCTTGGTGTATTGTAGCGCCTGCATATAATTGTTTTATCTTTGCGAGTGCGTGTAATTTATCGGCTAAACTTTTCTGAATTGTGCTGGAAAGTAATTTTCCAACAAGCAAAAATTGTGCGTTATAGCGAATATCAATCGTGGGTTGATTTTTTTTCATCAGATCGACTTCCAAGTGATAAGGAAATGTCACTAAAGCAAAGACGTGGCCGCGTTTCATTGCGTGTTGCGCATCAGATGTATTGGCAAAGCTAATCACTTGAATGCTTGGGCTTGCGTTAACGTTTCGAGTGAGTTGTCTACTGAGCCCAGTATTATCATAATCGACAACCGCAATGGGCAACTTTTCAGGTAATGCGGCACTAAATATCCACCATAAAAAAAGAAACGAGAAAATAGGGACATAAGTGGTTAATGCAAGTTGCCATGGATCGCAATAAAGGGCGCGAAACTCTCTTTTAAACAAGTTCATCATATTATTTTATTGCTTTTTTGATTAATACCGTCATACCCGCACGTAAATTTTTAATCGGTTTGATAGGGCGAAGCTCTACACTAAATGTTTTCATATCAAACTCATGGCCACTTTCTGTTGCACGCCAAATTGCAAAGTTGCCCATCACTGAAATATAACTCACTCTAAATGTATAATCATGATCAAGGGCGGGAATACGCACATTGATTTCTTTTTGTAGCGTAAAGTTTTTTAATTGATCTTCTCTAATTTGGAAAACAGCCCATGCATCATTCATATCAATCAAACTGACAACGGGAAATCCACTGGGTACTAATTCACCGCTGTGTAATAAAACATCGGTGACTTGTGCGGTTTTAGGCGAACGCATTTGACTGTCCTTTAAAACAGCACTCACTTCATTAACAACACCTTCGGCCATACGAACTTTACCAGCTGCCGCCTCTTTGCTTTCAGGACGCGCACCTTCTTTAGTCATTTGGTACATAGCAAGTGCTGCTTGTTCGGTGTAGTCTGCTGCTTGCCATTTAGTAAATGCTTCATCGCGTTTTTGTCTTGCAAGTACACCTTCATTAAAGAGATTATTGACGCGAGCATAGGTTGTTTTTCTTAATTTTGCAGCGGCTTGTGCTTTTCGCCATTGGTCTCTGGCGGCTTTTATTTCTTGTATTCGCGCACCTTGATCTACGGCCTTAAATTGCGCATTAGCTGCATCTCTGCCACCTTCAGCTTGCATTAATTTAGCATTTAATTCAGGACTATCGATAACATATAATAAATCACCTTCAGCCACATTGTCACCGCGCGCTACCATTACATTTTTTATTCGTCCAGCAGCTTTTGATGAAACATGATATTCTTGAGCTTCTATCTGGCCTTGAAGTATTACAGGTTTTGGGCTGTATGCGCGCACTAAACCATAGCCTAAAAAAACAAGCAAAATAACAACAGCGATGCCTGCTAATATTTTATTTAATGTCATATTTTAAATGTCCTTATGGCTACTTTTTGCAATAAATTGATTGATCTGGCTGCTCATTGACATTAACCTGGCGTAGGCTTGAATATAATGATATTTCTCAGCAAGTTGTTTTGTTTTTGCGGCAGTAAGCTTTAATTCAGCATCTACTTTTTCAATGGAAGTCGAAAGTCCTTGTCTGAAAGAGAGATCGCGTAATCGTTCATTTTCACTGGCAAGTTTGATAGATAAATTGAGTTCGGAAATTTCCTCTTTGGCTTGTAAAAGATCGCGATAGTTTTTCTCAAGCAACAAATTCAAATCTTGTTGTGTTTGGGCTCGTGTGTAACGCGCTTTAAGTTGTGCACTTTTTGCAGCTTCTATTTTACCGCTGCGACCATTTCTACTTAACAGAGGTATTTTTACACCAACGCCAACAAGCCAGTCAGGCTCAGCCTGTGAAAAAATGCTGTCGTCTTTATATAAAGTGTAATTACCATATAAAAATACAGTGGGGTAATAACCGCTTTTTTCAATATCAATAAGCCCTTGTGCTTGATCTTCTTTGGTTTTTAGCAGGCGCAGAGCTGGGTGATTAGCGATGGTTTGCTTTGCAAGTTCAGTAAATGAAAGAGGGGAATTTAGCATAAACATAGGCGAGAGTGTTACAACTTGTTTTTCATGTAACATTTTAGAAAGAGCAATTTCAGCCATTTCAGCTTGCCTTTTAGCTTGAGATGCAATAATTCTTTCATTGGCTAATGCGACTTGCGCATTAAGCCTTTCGACCTTTGCTATCTGACCTTGTGCTTCTAATTTTTTTGCATGACTTGCATGCTTTTCAAGGGCGCTTACTAATTGTTGATGTGTTTTTACTAGCGCTTTTGTGACGGCAACGCCGTAATAACGATTGACTAATTGTACAAATAGTTTATTTTTTTCAATCTCTTGTTGAGCTTTTTGTTCTTGGACTTGAGCTGCATGTACGGCTTGTGCCGCAGTTATTTTTCCACCGGTATAAATAGGCCACATGGCGCTTAGGCTGGATCGAAAGATATCTTGCTCGGTCAATGCAATTGATGAAATAGCAATGGGAATACTTGCTATGTGAACGTTTTGGTTACCTGATTCGATAGGAGAAGATAAATGCGTGTAGCCTCCAACAAGGTTGATAGAGGGGAGATTCAAATCAGTATCAGCATCGGCTTTAGCTTTTGCTTGATCTACTGCTAAATTGCTGGCATGTAGCTTGTTACTCACCTTGACAACGTGCGCCCATGCCTGTGCAAAATCAAGACTTTTGGCAAGACTAAAAAAAGGAAGGCTGAGTAATATTGTAAATAATAATAAAGAGGGTATCTTTTTCATTTTATTTTTTAAGTCTCCATCTGGCTTGTCTCAATACAATTTCAAAATGTGAGACAAGCAAACAAATTGTATAACGCGACACAATTGATCAAGTTTTTGGGTGAATTGCGCTACAACATAAAGTTGCATGTATCAATACTTGGTAATTGCTAAGATGTTTGCCTTTGAGTTTGCTATATCAGTGAATGACTAAATAAATGATTTTCAATGAATGCGCATAGCAAGTTTAATGAAATTGATATAATATTAATCAAACTTTAACAGGATAGCAAAAAATAACAATAAATTTTGTATTTTGGTTGTGAAATTTGAACTTTTAATTAATTTCATATGGAATCAGAATAAAAATGGAGGTTAAATGGCCAATGAAAAAATCGTTAAAGAAGACTATTTGGACTAAATTTTCTCTTGCTTTGATTCTTTTTACATTAGTTTGTATGGTCACTTTTTTTATTGTAAATGTGATTTCTATGAATCTAAAGCATGCTGAAAAAAAAGCCAAAGTAAGTGCAGCTATCAATATTGGTAGTAGTGTGATACGCAATAATTTTGACAGGATCTTTTCGGATCTAACATTTTTATCCACAAGTGATCCAGTTATTACTTATGCTAAAAATCCGACAAATTATAATCGTCAACAACTCGAAAATGAATTTATACATTTTCAAAATAGCAGTAAAATGTATGATCAAATACGATTTATTGATGCACATGGAATGGAAAAAGTAAGAGCCAACTATCTTAAAGAAGGTTCAACCATCGTGCCGCTTGAAAAATTGCAAAGTAAAAAAGGTCGCTATTACTTCATTGGTACAGCCGCTATTAATGATGATAAAATTTTTGTTTCACCTTTTGATTTAAATAAAGAAAGAGGAAAAATAGAAATGCCTATAAAGCCAACGATCCGTTTTGCGAAACCGATAAGAGATGAGCATGGTAAGTTTCAAGGTATTTTGGTATTAAACTATTTTGGAGGGATATTTTTGAACGCTCTTCGAAATCACTTCGCCAATACTCCAGGGAAGGCGTCATTATTAAATGGTAATGGATTTTGGCTATTAAGTGCAAATCCTGAAAATGAATGGGGTAATATTCTTGCACACGGAAAAAGTTTTAGTGAGAAACATCCAAATGTTTGGAAAAATATAAAAACAAAAAACAATGGGATAATCAAAACAAAAGTAGGAATTTTTTCTTTTATGAAAATACAGCCTATTTTTAATATCAGCACAGATGTGAGTAATGATAACCATTTTCTGGATCAATGGAAAATAGTGGTTGTGAATCAACCGCAGAGTTTTTCATTGGAATCTTCAACAGAAATAAATCGATTTTTACCCGTGTTTATATTTAGCTATTTTATTGGTGCTTTTTTGATTTTTATTTGGTCAAGAGCATCTGCTGGAAAAATGCTTGCAGAGCGTGATCTGAAACATTTAAATGTTGCCTTGGAGGCAATTGTAATGGATCGCACGCGTGATTTAACCAAGCGTGCTAAAGAGCTTGAAGCCATCAAAAATGCGGTTATTTTTGGAATGGCTTCACTTGCTGAAATACGAGATCAAGAAACTGGTTTACATGTGAAACGTACTCAAGAGTACACTAGAATGCTTGCAATCTCATTGCGTAAACATCCTGATTTTTCGCAAGTGTTAACTGATGAGTTAATCGACATGTATGCAAAAACAGCACCTCTGCATGATATTGGTAAGGTTGGTGTGCCAGATGCCATTTTATTGAAAGAAGGTCCGTTAACTACTGCAGAATTTGAAGAAATCAAGTGGCATCCAACTTACGGTGTACAAATTATTGATCGCTCAATTCACAATTTAAAAATGGAACTGCATTCTGACGAAGGTCTTGAGTTTTTGTCAATTGCCAAAGATATTGTCGGTGGGCACCATGAAAAATGGGATGGCAGTGGTTACCCTCTAGGTTTGCGTGGCAATGATATCCCACTAGCAGCGAGGATCATGGCACTTGCAGATGTATATGATGCACTTTCAACTGAAAGACCTTATAAAGCGGCGTTTGCCAGAGGAAAAGTAGAAGAAATTATACTCGAAGGCACAGGGAAGCATTTTGATCCACGAATTATTGAGGCATTTGTCAATATTAAAGACGATTTTTGGTCTATAAAAAATCAATTATCCGATGATATAATAGGCGGTGTTTAGTTAACGTAATTGTATCAATAATTCAATAATTCAATAATTCAATAATTCAATAATTCAATAATTCAATAATTCAATAATTCAATAATTCAATAATTCAATAATTCAATAATTCAATGATTTGGTGATTGATAGTGATCTTTAAATGCGAGGTTGCTAAATGAGGTTGTTGTAGTTAATTGGTGAAGTAACCCAAGGGTAGTGTGATTGACAATAAACCTTGAACCAAAAGGTCAAAGTCGGTGTCTTCGTTCCTACCGTAGGCTTCTCGATACGAGCCGAGCTTGCTCAATAGTAGTCAGGCTAAGTCACCATCATAATGCGTATCGGCTCAGTGATGTCGTCAATCACAACAAATACCCAAGGGTTATAATAACTGTAGGCTCTTTTTTTACATTTGACTACTGTTTTTTTGCATTAATTTAAAAAAAAAATTAAAAGTGTCGTTTAATAGCAAAAAAATGCGTTTTTTTAGCGAGTATAAGGATATCTAATACGATTGGTATTAATTGCTTTTATCGGCTAAAGAAAGTAGTGCTTCGATGGATGTTTGTAGTGATTTTATACGATGATTTATTTCTGTGTCGTGTTGAACGTTTTTATCTCTTTCTGTTTTTAATTGATGACAAAAATTTAGCGCAGCAATAACGATCAGTTGTTCATTTCTTGACGATGGATTAGCTTGCTTCATTTTTAATAATTGGCCATTAAATTCTTTTGCCGATTCACTTAATACATTTTCTTCACCAGTTGGACAGCCTATCTTGTATCGTTGCCCTAGAATTGAGATATCGAATTGTGCCATAAGTAATCCATTGTTGCAAAAAGAAATAATTATAATTCTAATGCAATATAATATCTCGCTATAGAGTAACTTTCAAGTAGCATACTGTCAGAATATAGGACAATCACATTAAAAAAATTGACCAAGGTCGCTATATTGGATTTTAACTTCATATTAGGTGAATTAAAATGACCAAAGCAGATCTTATGCTTAGCGAACATTTTAAAATATTGCAGATCCTCGTCTTAAAAAAGACAATTATGCCTTACTACTTCAAAATGAACCGTTAGGCAGGCGGGCTTAAAAGTATCTTGAAGTATTTTTGTAAAATGCCTAAGATGAAAGACAAATGGCAGGATCCTGCAATTAGCCATTAAAACATTGCAAATATTTTAATACGATTAGCTTGTGTTAGAGTGTGCATTAAACTTTGCTTAATTAAAGAGAAGCTCATTATGATCAAGCACGAAGACCTTTGTTTTTCTGACATTAAGACAATATTAGAGGAAGCCTCGCTATTTACGAGTGCTGCAGAAACACATGGCATTTTATCTGGTATTGCCTGTGGGGGTGGAGATTTAAAGGGGCAGGCTTGGAAATCAGATTTTAACGATATCGTTAACGGGGGAGAAGGTTTGTCTGTTGCTGCTAAAGAGTTGGTTGATGTATTGTACGCGAATGTAGTGAAACAATGTGTTGGTGATAGTTTAAATTTTAAGATTTTGTTACCAGATGATGCATTGCCTATTGCTGAGCGCGTTGAAGCCCTCGCCCATTGGACACAGGGTTTTTTAGTCGGATTTGGTATGGTGCAGCAAGAATTAAATAAAGCTGCGGCTGAAATTCAAGATCTCATACGTGACATTCGCGATATATCGCAATTGGTCCTAGATTTCGATGGTGAAGATGAGGGATCTGAAATAGCGTATGTTGAAATTGTTGAATATTTACGTCTTGGAGGTATGTTTTGTTTTGACTACTTCTCTTCTGATAAGGTAGATATTTCCTCGCAAAAATTACATTAAAAAAATATATTAATACCCATGGTATCAGAAGATTATTTATCAGGTGTTCGCTCGAATATCAGAGCAAGGCGTGCAGATCGTCTTTGGCAATGATGAACTGCGTTAACCATGTGCAAAAAAATGCTATATATACCCATGTTACCCTGGAATGCAATATCAGCCAGGCAAATTATGCCGATATGTGAGGCATAAAATTGAAGTATAGTTATTATCGTGGGAGATTTTATAACAATGCAAAGTGGTGCAAGGAGTTGCGCCATTTGGTGCGCTAACTCGGTTTTTATATGATCGGTAGCAGCCTTGCACTTAACATTCAATGCGATAATAACCATTACCTCATGTTGCTCCTTACTCTGATTATCGAGTTCGCGGCGACGTTGCATTTTGAAGTAGGATGGGTATATACCCATGTTACCCCGGAATGCAAAATCAGCAAGGCAAATTGTGCCGAGTATCTGTGTACAATTTTCCTTGCTGATTTTGCACCTTGGGGTATGATGGTTACCACAATTTATTTAAGGAATAAGATTTATGGACGAGTTCATATCACGCAGAGAAACTTTTCTTTCTAAAATGCAAGATAATAGTATTGCTATCTTTCTTTCTGCAACTGAAATGCAACGCAATAGTGATTGTGATTTCCCTTTTCGACAAAATAGCGGGTTTCTTTATTTAACTGGATTTAATGAGCCAGATGCTTACCTTTTACTGATTAAGAAGTCAGATGTACAACAGTCCATTTTATTTAATCGAAAAAAAGATGCGAGCGCTGAAATTTGGCATGGATACCGGGTTGGGCAATCGGCAGCAATCACTGAGTTTGGTTTTGATTTGGCGTTTGAAAATACTGAATTTGCTACAAAATTAATCACCTTTATACGTGGGGCGAGAGCACTTTATTTCCCAATTTTTCAAAGTGATGCGTTGGAGGAGCCGCTAGCGCATGTTATGGGGATACTTCGCGGTGAAAAACGCAGAGGAAGTGTTTTTCCGACTGCGTTTTTTGATTGTCTGGAAATACTCAAAGAAATGCGCTTAATTAAGTCAGATGGTGAAGTTAAACTGATGCAAAAAGCCTCTGAAATTTCCGCTGCGGGACATGTTCGGGCAATGAAAAAGTGTCGTCCAGGAATGTGGGAATATCAGCTTGAAGGTGAAATCGTTTACGAATTTACCTTGCAAGGTGCGCGAGAAGTTGCTTATAACAGCATTGTTGCAGGAGGAAAGAATGCGTGCTGTTTACATTACACTAAAAATGATGCTCAATTAAAAGATGGTGATTTAGTATTAATCGATGCAGGTGCTGAGTTTCAAGGATATGCAGGCGATGTTACACGTACATTTCCCGTTAATGGTGTTTTCTCTGAAGAGCAAAAAATGTTATATCAGCTGGTGTTAGATCTGCAACTTAATGCGATTGATCAAGTACAAGTTGGTGTTGCACAGCTCGATATTAATACACATGTGATTAAACAACTTGTCGATGGTTTGATTGTATTAGGGTTGCTAAGCGGCGATGCAGAAAATTTAATAGAAAAGGAAGCATATAAAGCTTTTTACATGCATGGAATAGGTCATTATATCGGTCTTGATGTGCATGATGTGGGTGATTATCGTTTATTGGATAATTTGCAACCTTTAGCAGAAGGA
The DNA here is from genome assembly GCA_963680875.1 of Bathymodiolus brooksi. Taxonomy (NCBI): domain Eukaryota; kingdom Metazoa; phylum Mollusca; class Bivalvia; order Mytilida; family Modiolidae; genus Bathymodiolus; species Bathymodiolus brooksi. The sequence goes on from CAVMGF010000075.1 coordinate 1,059,918, forward strand.
ATGGTCGTTACCATTGAACCTGGCATTTATGTTGGGTTAGATGCAGATGTAGAAGATAAATGGAAAGGTATTGGTATTCGTATTGAAGATGATGTTTTAGTGACCAAAAACGGTCCTCAAATTTTAAGCCATGGTGTACCTAAAACCATTAATGAAATTGAAGCTTTGATGGCAAGATCGTAACCATGCTTAAATGCGATGTTATTATTGTCGGTGGGGGCCTGTCAGGTTGCATGGAGGCACTGGCAATATTAATGTTTTCACCTAAATTACGTGTTATTTTGATCGATGAAAATGCGCATCGTTCACCTCAAGCCGAGGACACTAGATTTGATGCGCGTAGCATTGCGTTAAGCTTGGGGAGTTGTGCGTTATTAAATGAAATTGGGTTATGGGTTAAAATCAAAAATTTTACCCATCCGATTGATGAAATTAAAATATCAGATCAAGGTAACTTAGGTGGATCGACACTTGCACCTGAACATAAGCCTTATGGTGTGGTGGTACAGGTGCAAGATATAGTCGCTGTGCTGGAGAGTGAGTTGCAAAAATTCAATTCAAAGCAATTACAGCGCATTTATAACACAAACGTCACCGCAATTGAGAAAACCAATAACACTATAAATTGCTCACTATCTAATAAACAAATAATCAACGCTAAACTGTGTGTCGCAGCAGATGGTGGGCATAGTCATACACGCAAATTATTGGCTATTAAATCGCAAACACACGATTACCACTGTAGCGCGATAATTGCGAATATAAAAATGAAAAATAAACATAAAAACGTTGCTTTTGAGCGTTTTACAGCGTCGGGGCCAATTGCTTTGTTGCCGCTTACTGATGAGTGTTATTCACTTGTCTACTGTGTCGCTAATATAGATGCTCAGGCCGTTATGTCATTGGACTCCTGTGCATTCTTGAATGAAATGCAATCACAATTTGGTTTTAAAGCTGGTATATTTGCCCAAGTTGGAAAACGAGATCTATATCCATTAAATCTAATATCGGTGGATTATCCCATCACGCATCGCGGTGTTTGTATTGGTAATGCCGCTCATAGCTTGCACCCTGTGATGGGACAAGGTTTTAACCTTGGCTTGCGCGACCTGTATGTTTTAGCAAAAGCTATCAGTGACACGGCAAAGAAATCATTCATTGGCGACTTTGATATGTTAAACAGCTATTGGCTATCTCGTGAAAAAGATCACTTTCGCACTATTAACATGACAGATTTTATGGTTCGACTATTTTCTAATCAATCGGCCCTTTTTAACATTGGACGAACCATTGGTCTTTTTACCATGAGCTGTGCTATTTTTTTATCTCAACCGATTGTAAAACAAGCTAAAGGAACTTTTGACTTGTTTGTTATTAAGTAATACCATGCGCATTAATATTCAGGCAATGACAGTCAATAACATGTTAGTAGTACGCGTTAAAATGGTTTACGTATTCGACTGACGTTTTATAAAGGGAGAAACACTCTAACTAATTTTCGCCGCGAATTTACTTATTTTCCTAGGCAATATTTTCTAACGACTTTAATGTTATTACTCTAACTCAATGCAAGTAACCAGAATTGAGGTGAAGTCGTATGATTGATAGACTTATTTAGTGCGATTTACAGAAGGAAGACGCCGTGATGCAATCTTTTGATATTACAATTATTGGTGGTGGGATAGTCGGCTTAAGTCTTGCGGTGGCGCTTGCAGAGGCTGATGTTTCTATCGCTATCATTGAAAGTGATGTAATAGGGATACCAGATGATAAGATTTCGCGTCGAGTGAGCGCGATAAATTATGCAAGCCAGACTATTCTTGAGCAATTGAATGCATGGCAACTAATTGATAAAAAAAGAATAACAGCTTATAACACTATGCTTGTATGGGAGAGAGATAGTTCGGGGAAATTGTCTTTTGATACAAGTTTAATTGATGCTGATGAGTTAGGTTATATTGTGGAAAATGATCGTATTCAGCATGCCCTCTTGGCCTGTGTAAAAAAACAAAAAAATGTTAACGTTTTTTCTGAAAACAAATTAAAAACAATTGCAACGAGTGATGATGGTGCGTGGCTCACTTTGCAAAGTGGTCAAAATATAATGTCCAAGCTTGTCGTTGGCGCTGATGGTGCAAATTCATCATTGCGGAAAATGATGGATATTCCTCTGACATATTGGGATTATAATCATCATGCGCTAGTTGCAACTGTAAAAACACAATTACCTCATCAGGCTTGTGCGCGGCAAATCTTTACTGCAGATGGGGTATTAGCTTTCCTGCCGTTATTTGAAAAAAATGTATGCTCTATTGTTTGGTCTGTTACACCTGAGCAAGGTTTGCGATTGCTTGCATTGTCTACGGGGGAATTTAATAAGGAACTTAGCCGCGCATTTGACAACCAACTAGGGTTGTGTGAAATACAAAATAAAGTGCTTAGTTTCCCGTTAACCATGCGTTATGCGCGTGATTTTGCCCAGCACCGTATCGCTTTAATTGGCGATGCTGCACACACAATACATCCATTAGCAGGCCAAGGAGTAAATTTAGGTTTACTCGACGCGTTAAGTTTGGCAGAAACAATTATTGAAAATAAACAAGCTGAAAAAGATATTGGTGCATATAAAAATTTACGTTACTTTGAACGCTGGCGTAAAACACAAGCAATGCAAATGATAACCGCGATGGAATTATTAAAGCGTTTGCTTGGAGGCTCTGATTCAGTGACAAAAGTATTGCGCCATTTTGCGTTAATTTTGACGGATAAAGTGCAGCCACTAAAACAACAATTCATTAAACAGGCGATGGGACTCAAAGGTGAGCTTCCTAAAATTATTTTTAAACAACAACATTTTTGAGTGAGTGGCATGGGTATATACCCATGTTACCCCAAAATGCAACGTCGGCTGCGAACTCGATAATCAGAGTAATGCGCAGCATGAGGTAATGGGGACGTACGCATCGAATGTTGCAACGCAAGGCTGGTTTTTGAGTTTGCGCCCCGTAGGGCAAGGCAACTTGTACCAATTTGCATCGTTATAAAATCTCTATAGAGAATAACTATACTTCAATTTTATGCCTCGCACATCGGCACAATTTGCCTTGCTGATATTGCATTTTAGGGTAGTATGGGTATATTACCTTCATTGACTGGTGCAAGGCTTGGGCCTTTTCCTCTCCAGTTGGCTAGCTTTGCCTAATATTGCAAGTGAATAATAATGACGATATCCCGTGTTGGGAGATGAAGACCGAACTAACACCAGGTAAATAATATTTTAGGTAATGGTGTTATACTAACCGTCGTAAAATAAGCGAGTAATCGCATGGGGTTGATGTTATTCACTTTAGCACTTATGAAATTTCGTATTTTGAATGATAATTGGTATAATTAATCACTTAAAAGGCAGTATTTTCATCTTGAACTCAGGCATTTTTTCTGAGAATATTCATACAATGTTATTAGCAATTAAAAATAATTCAATTTATCTCACCAATAAAGGATAAAAAATGATAATCAAACCAAAGACCCGCGGATTTATTTGTACAACAGCACATCCTGTCGGCTGTGAGAAAAATGTCCAAGCGCAAATTGCGAAAACAAAAAGTGCTGGAAAAATAAAAAATGGGCCTAAACGTGTTTTAATTATCGGAGCTTCAACTGGCTATGGTTTGTCATCGCGTATCGCTGCAGCGTACGGCAGTGATGCAGCAACCATTGGCGTATTTTTTGAAAAACCAGCAACGGAGCGTAAAACTGGATCGCCAGGTTGGTACAATAGCGCCGCATTTGAAAACCAAGCAAAAGCCGATGATTTATATGCCAAAAGTATTAATGGTGATGCTTTTTCTCACGAAATGAAAGCAAAAGTTGTTGCGTTAATTAAAGAAGATTTAGGGACAATTGACGCTATCATATATTCTGTTGCTTCCCCTGTGCGCAAAATGCCAGATTCAGGAGAAGTTATTCGTTCAAGTCTAAAACCCATTGGAGAAACTTATACTTCAACTGCGATAGATACCGATAACGATGTTATTATTGAAGCCTCGGTAGCGCCTGCCAGTGACGAAGAAATTGCCAATACAGTTACCGTTATGGGCGGAGAAGATTGGGAACTTTGGTTAAGTTCTCTAAAGAATGCAGGTGTGCTTGCGGAGGGAGCTAAAACTGTTGCATATTCTTATATTGGCACAGCGCTTACCTGGCCAATTTACTGGGATGGCACGTTAGGTAAAGCTAAGATGGATTTAGATCGCGCAGCAGCGGCAATCCAGGTACAACTTGATAGTCTAGGCGGGAGCGCTTATGTATCAGTCCAAAAAAGCGTCGTAACACAAGCAAGCTCTGCCATTCCTGTGATGCCTTTATACATTGCCACGGTATTTAAAATAATGAGAGAACAAGGAATACATGAAGGCTGCATGGAGCAGATTTTGCGTTTATTTAACGATCAGCTTTATAAATCAGATGGTAGCGCTGCCACCACAGATGATACGCGCAGATTACGCTTTGATGATTGGGAATTGCGAGAAGATATTCAACAAAAATGTGCAGAACTATGGCCGCAAATTACCACTGAAAACTTATTCTCACTAACAGATTATAAAGAATATAAAAAAGAATTTTTACAGTTATTTGGTTTTGCTCTTGCAGGGGTTGATTATACACAGGATGTTGATACGCTAGTTGACTTTAACTGTTTAACTGTTTAACTGTTTAACTGTTTAACTGTTTAACTGTTTAACTGTTTAACTGTTTAACTGTTTAACTGTTTAACTGTTTAATGATTAGAAAATTAAATAAGCTCGTGAGCTATCAAGATCTAAACTCAGCAAGTGCTGATACTGAAAAGTTTGCCGGCAAAAAGCTTGCCGCCCCAAGGGTTAAATTAAAACTTTTTAATGGATAGATGTTTGCTTGAAAGCTTTGTCTCTGGGGAACTAGGTTTTTATACCATGCAACATAAAAATGCAACGGTGGTTGGGCTCTAGATGATCAGAGCTATTGCTTCATGTTGCGCTTTGATTTGATCTTCGAGCTGCGTTGCGCATTTTAGCATGATAACGGCTATATTCTATGATTCTGCTATTTCTTTACAATCATCCCATGTGCTATTCGAGCCTTTTGTAGTGAATTCGCTTGCGGCTGAGATATAACCCTTTATATCTGGCAACTCTGAATCAAAAACATAAGGACTAGTACGTAGAAGATTAGCGCTGTAATTTTTTAGATCGTCAACATAGACAAGACCTTCCTGAAATGACTTTTTATCGTGTTCTGTCATCTTGTGGTCAGGGGCAGCCATCGACAGCATATTAAGAAAGTGCATTTTATCTCCGCAAATACCTGAATTTAATACCAAAGCCGTTAGTTCTGGTATGGATATCATTGCGTCACTGAACACGGTGAAAAAATCGTCAGAGTTATTTTCAATCAATGGTTTTCGGTCTCCTTCACTCAATGCAAAAGTTTTTGTAAGGTTGTTATCCATTGATGAGCTGAGCCAAAAGTTCCTAGCATCTAAAAATATACCGCGCATAATTGCTAATTTCATCTGGCGCCTTAGAAAGACATAAACAGCTTCTATGATAGACGTAATAATATCGGTGAGAGTTGCTGTTGCTACGCCTCCGGGCACTAATAACATTATTGAGATCAGAATAGAAGATTTAATTGCCTCGAATAGCTCACCTTTCAAATCTCCCCTCATTGCGCTTTTGAGTGAATTACATATTATGGTTGGGTGCCCGTGTAAAATTGAAACGGTTCTAGCTCTCCACCAAGTTGTAATGCAATTTATTGCGGCATCTGCTATCAAGATAAGCCTGTCCATGAGATTGTAAGTCTCTGCTATATAAGGAAAATCTAGTAATTTGTCTACCGCTTGATGAATTAATAGTTTTATTATGGTTATAAGAGTAGACCAATTGATTTCATTTTGTGTATAACGACATGTTTGTTTTACAAAGAGCGTTTTTAGTGCGATCAGTAACCTCTGAGCAAGGGTTTTTACCCATTCGACTAGCATATTATATAGTTTTATTGAATAGCTTGGTTTTGTAGGTAAGAGTTGACCATCTGCGAATTTGAGTTCAGGCAATGCCACAAAATTTAATATTTTGCATTGGACTGTGAGATGAGATAAAAGATACAGCAGACCAAGCCTGGTGTGGGCTATATTATTTGCGTAACTACTGGGTTTAAGATTTGCCATGTTTGGATGAAGAGTGACAGCCGCTTCAAGTTTTGTGAAGCTCTGCATTTGATTGCGCTCATTACTTTTCCATGTTTGCTCAGGTCCTTGCTCTTTTTGCCATGCTTCTAGTGACCATCTTATATTTAGAACTGACCACTGACTTCTATGCTCAGATTCGCTCATAATTTCTCTTTCGGAGAATTCAACTCTCTGAGTTTCATAATTTTTTATTGCATCATCTAGTGATCTCAGCGTGCTGCATCTTATAGAGCCAGGGATGGAGGTGTTAAGCATCCAATCCGCATATGTTGTGATATTAAATATGCGCATGTGAGTAAATCCTTATTTTGAGTATATTGTTATAAACCAATAGATATATAACAAGTAATAAAGTAATGCTCAAAACTCAGTTAAATCGTAGTTTTTTTAAAGTACTTTACCTACATATTTTTAGGTCAAAGTAACAAGCAATATTTATCAATTGTTATAGACAAAAAATTAAATAATTGTTATATCTAATTTATTAAGTAGTTTTCTTTCAAATGTTTACTAAGAATTAAATAATTCTTCTTTATATACGCATGATGACATATTACATCTAAAAAGTAAAATCAATATTATTATTCCTGTTTGAGATAGTATCTATCAAAATAGGAGAATTACTATGAGTAAAAAAAGAACAACTTATTCTGCTGAGTTTAAAAGTAGACTTGTACTGGAGTTATTGGAAAATGAAAAAACTTGAGCTGAGATTGCAAATGAAAATAATATCACCCCATTGATCCTTGGGAATTGGAAAAAAATATTCCTGGAAAATGCTGTTATTGCAATGGAGCCAGCAAAAGCGGTTAAGGAATATAAGCAAGAGCTTGTTGCGGCTAAAGAAGAAAACCAAATGCTAACAAAAATTGTCGGTAAAATGACTGTTGAAAAGGAGTGGCTTGAAAAAAAGCTAAAAAGCTTGGGCTTATCTGAGAAGAATAAGTTAATTGATCCCAAGCTAGAAAACCTATCTGTCTCACAGCAATGTGAGCTATTGAATTTGAATCGGAGTACTTTTTACTACACTGAAAAAGTGAATAATAAAAAGTATGAGATTAAGATGGAAATAGCTTAAGTATTTGATAAAACAGCAACTTACGGGGCTAAAAAGGTGCATCAATAGCTTCTAGAGAATGGAGTCAAGGCATCTTTAAACACGGTAGCAACATACCGAAAGGAGCTGGGTTTAAAGTCTATTTTAGCGGTTAAGCAAGTAACAACCACCGTAGCCAATAAGCAACATCAGAAATACAGTTATAAGCTTAGAGGCCTTAATATTTCACATGCTAATCAGGTATTGAGCACAGATATAACCTACATCAAAGTTAATGGTGGAATGGTTTACCTTGCTGCGGTCATTGATTGGCATTCGAAAGCCGTCCTATCACACAAAATATCGAATACGATGGATTGTGCACTGAGCATTAACGTCTTGAATACGGCCTTGGATCGCTATGGAAAACCTGAGATCTTCAATACAGATCAAGGAAGTCAGTATACAAGCGAGGTGCATACTCAAAAATTAAAACAGAACGGGATCACGATATCAATGGACGGAAAAGGCCGAGCTACTGATAATATTTGCATTGAAAGATTTTACGACGCGCAAAATGCTCTGTATTTATCTAAATGAATATGAAACGATCAAAGATTTACAAGAAGATGTATCCGATTACATTGAGTTTTATAATCACCAACGATTTCATGAAACATTGAAATATAAAAAACCAATGAATGTTTACCAAGAAGGAATTAAGGCGAGCTTAGCTTTATCAAAGGTATCTTAATTGTGGAATAAGAAATATTAAATAACTGTCTTGACTCTTTGGGTAGGTATAATTTTCATGCTACAAATTTAATAAAAAATTTTATTCGTTTGCCATTATTCCCTTTTTGAGCAGATTTTGCGTTTATTTAACGATCAGCTTTATAAATCAGATGGTAGCGCTGGCACCACAGACGATACGCGCAGATTACGCTTTGATGATTGGGAATTGCGAGAATATATTCAACAAAAATGTGCAGAACTATGGCCGCAAATTACCACTGAAAACTTATTCTCACTAACAGATTATAAAGAATATAAAAAAGAATTTTTACAGTTATTTGGTTTTGCTCTTGCAGGGGTTGATTATACACAGGATGTTGATACGCTAGTTGACTTTAACTGCTTAACTGCTTAACTGCTTAACTGCTTAACTGCTTAACTGCTTAACTGCTTAACTGCTTAACTGCTTAACTGCTTAACTGCTTAACTGCTTAACTGCTTAACTGCTTAACTGCTTAACTGTGTAATGATTAGAAAATTAAATAAGCTCGTGAGCTATCAAGATCTAAACTCAGCAAGTGCTGATACTGAAAAGTTTGCCAGCAAAAAGCTTGCCGCCCCAAGGGTTAAATTAAAACTTTTTAATGGATAGATGTTTGCTTGAAAGCTTTGTCTCCGGGGAACTAGGTTTTTATACCATGCAACATAAAAATGCAACGGTGGTTGCGCTCTAGATGATCATAGTTAAGGCGCAACTATTGCCTCATGTTGCGCTTTGATTTGATCTTCGAGCTGCGTTGCGCATTTTAGCATGATAACGGCTATATTCTATGAGTTTGTCATTGCTTTAAAATTATCCCATGTTTTATTCGAGTCGCTTGTAGTGAATTCTTTTGCGGCTGAGATATAACCCTTTATATCTGGCAACTCTGAATCAAAAATATAAGGACTAGTACGTAGAAGATTAGCGCTGTAATTTTTTAGATCTTTAACATAGACAAGACCTTCCTGAAATGACTTTTTATCTTGTTCTGTCATATTGTGGTCATGATCAGCCATCGACAGCATATCAAGAAAGTGCATTTTATCTCCGCAAATACCTGAATTTAATATCAAAGCCGTTAGCTCTGGTATGGATATCATTGCGTCACTGAACCAGGCACAAAAATCGCTAGAGTTATTTTTAATCAATGTATCTCGGTCTCCTTCACTCAATACAAAAGTTTTTGTAAGGTTGTTATCCATTGTATAGCGGAGCCAAAAGTCCCTAGCATCTAAAAATATACCGCGCATAATTGATAATTTCATCTGGCGCCTGGTAAAGAGATAAACCGTTTCTATGAGAGTAGCAATAATATTGATGGCAGCTCTTATTGCTATGCCTCCTGCGGGTATTAATAACATTATTGAGAGCGTAATAGAAGATTTAATTGCTTCGAGTAGCTCACCTGTCAAATCTCCCTTCATTGCGCTTTTGAGTGATTCACATATTACGGATGGGTGACCGTATAAAATTGCAACGGTTCTAGCTCGCCACCAAGTTGTAATGCAATTTATTGCGGCATCTGTTGCCATGGTAAGCTTGCCTAGGATATGGGAAGTATCTGCTATGAAAGCAAAGCTAATATCTAGTAGTGTTTTTACCGCGATAAGAATTAATTTTTTTATTATGGATAAAAGAAGAGACCAATTCATTTCATTTGGTCCATAACGACATGTTTGTTTTACAAAGAGCGCTTTTAGTGCGATCACTAACCTATTAGCAAAGGCTTTTACCCATTCGACTAGTATATCATATAGTTTTTTTGAATCGCATGGTTTTGGAGCTACGATAGCATTCTCAATCGAACTTGCGATGATGATTGTCGGATTACCACCATATCGAACATAATCGTGCACGTCATTGATCCTTTCCAACGATGCTTGCCCCATATGCCACAGATCTTCCTGTTGCAATTCTGCGAGTATACCACCTGTGAATGTGAAGGCAGGCATTGCCACTAAATTGAATGTTTTGGCTTGGACTGCGAGATTAGCTAAAAGATACAGCACACCAAGCCGAGTGTGGGCTAAATTATTTTCGTAACTACTGTGTTTAACATTTGCTATGTTTGGATGAAGACTGACAGACTCTTCAAGTTTTGTGAAGCTATGCATTTGATTGCGCTTATTATTTTTCCATGTTTGGCCAGGTCCTTGCTCTTTTTGCCATTCTTCTAGTGCCCATCTTATCCTTAGAACAGGCTCCTGACTTCTATGCTCAGATTCGGTCATCATTTCTCTTTCGGAGAATTCAACTCTCTGAGTTTGATAATTTTGTATTGCATCATCTAATAATCTCAGCTTGCTGTCTCTTATATAGCCAAGGATGGAGGTGTTACGTATCCAATCCGTATATGTTGTGATATTAAATTTGTGCACGCGAGTAAATCCTCATTTTGAGTAAATTGTTATAAACAAGTAACACAGTAATGCTCAAAACTCAGTCCAAGTGCAGTTTTTTAAAGTACTTTGCCTACATATTTTTAGGGCAAAGCAATACGCAATATTTATTAATTGTTATAGACAAAAAATTAAATAATTGTTAAATTTAATTTATTAAGCATAGTTTTCTTCAAAACGTTTGCTATGAATTAAATAATTTTTCTTGATAGATTCTCATGCTACAAATTTAATAAAAAATTTTATTTGTTTGCCATTATTCCCTTTTTAAGCATATTACTCTGGTTTGATTTTTAATCTTGCAGACGCATGGGTAACTAGTTTATATATCTGCAGCTGTTTTCAAAAACTTCCATGCCTTACTCTGTGTATTCGTATCGAATTTTTTGGCAATATTGATATAACCTGCTACATCAGGGTAATCTGAAGTAAATCTATAATCGCTAGTGCGAAGAAAATTGGCAGAGTAGTCTTTGAGTGAGTCAACATATTCGACGCCTTTATCAAATTTATCTTGCTTGATAGGCCCCTCGGTATAAGAATCAAACATATTAATAAAATTCATTTTGTCGCCACAAATACCAGAATTTAATGTTAGGGCGATTAATGATGGTACGCTTTTCGCTATTTCACGGTACCATGTTGCAAACCGCTTACTGTCTTCATGAAACAATGGTTTTCTTGCAGCCATGTTTTGTTGCTGATTTTGATTTTTTTTATATTGTTTCCATAAATACTGACATTGATAAATAATACCGCGTATGGTTGTTACCGTGACGTAATGTTCGATAATGTTATAAATCGTTTCAAAGACGCTCAGAATAATATTACTAACCGCTCTTATTACGCTCCCTATTCCTGGGAGTATTAGCTGGATTGCTATTCCTGCAGAAGCCTTTATTGTGTTGTATACCCCTTTTGAAACCTGACCAGACATTTTTGCTTTGAGTGTGTCGCATATTATTGAAGGATGACCTTCGAGTATGCTCACGTTTTTCGAACGCCACCAACTTCGAATGCCATCCACTGCGGCATCTGCAATACGAGTGAGATGTCGTATAAGTCTAAGGCCATCTGATGCAAAATTTGTTAAGCTGTCGCATAGTACAATTGCTCCCATTGTAATTGCTGATTTCACTACTGAGAGTATCATTGAAATTTGTACTACATGTGGTCCATCTTTCATTTCTTGCCGATAAAAAAGCTCTATAAAATTGTGCCCTAATTTGCTAGCAAAATCTGTAAGCCAGTCGACCATATCCATAAATAGTGAGGCTGATTTAACGTTTGGTGTATTCTTTATACCACTCTCAATTATCTCTCCAGTTGATATTAAGGGCTCACCTATGAACCTAATACCATGCATTACATTATTACCGATATTAGCAGCCGTGGAGTCCCCCGCATGACCAAATAGATCATAGGGGTTGTCAGAGACTTGGCCGTCTAGAAAGCCAGCAATTGAAACGGCAGGTAATATAAGCATCCTTGCAACTGATGCATGGACACTTAAGCGCGAAAAAAGATAGATAACGCCAAGCCGAGCACGGGTTAACTCGGCATCGTGGCTTGCTGAAGGGGTGAACTTCTCACGGTCCATAGCTATGTTATAGTTGGTGAATGCAACGCTAAGTTTGGTGAACGCACCGTTTTTATTTCGCGGGTTGGCTCTCCACTCTTGGCCAGAGCCTTGCGAACTTTTCCAGACGGCTAGTGCCCTCCCGAGGTTTTCAATCGCCTTCGGTTGCTGTTTATCGAGATTTTCAAAGCTGAGTTGCCCTATCTCGTATCTTTTAATAAGCTGCTCATGGGCTTGTATTGCAGCGTCTATAGCTTTAAGTTTGGGACCTCTAATAGAAAAACGAAGTGTAGTGTCCTGTAACCAAGCGCTATGTGATGGTAGATCTGAATTATTCATGATATATACCGCCTTATAGGTTAATTATTATTAAAATATTGTATTGATATTCAAGTTACTTTTGGATGTTTAGACAAAATATTTATGGACAATTTGCATGACGGAATTTGAAGTAGTAGTGTACAATAATTTTGATATAACTTAGAGATATCATAGTTAATATTTTATCAGCTCTAGTGTCTGATTATTATGACCATTAATATTTGTACACTTGAAAAGTCAGCTAGTCCATAAGTATGCAATCTTAGCAAGATTTGATGCTAGCATAAATTTTCTTGCAATGCAAGTTTCGCAGCAAAGCTGACGTAATATAGGATTAATTATGTAAGCAAGCGTTAGTTAGATAAAAAATGAGTAATTTGAAATGTAAGTAGTATAGCCTGATAGTTCGTTGTTAACTTTACACACGCGCATTAACATTGCACATAAATATAATGCAATATTGATGTATAAATTTAATACGTAATTGCTTTAAATTGTTGCGAGTGTTGCAAAATATCTATGATAGGAGCTATCCATTTTGACTCACTTGAGTCTATGTGTCCACTAGAAGATCATAAAAAACAGCCAAAACCATGTCAGTCTTTATTGTCAACAATGATTGTTAATGTTTACTAACTATTAACGGTTAATTGTTAAGCAAACATGATTCTGGAGTTAGCCACCAATTAAACCTTGCTATGATTGGCACGCACAGGATATGAGTTTTATATCTATCCTACCTAGATATGCAAAATGAGGGTCGCAAATTGGCCGCAGATTTGAGGCATGAAATTGAAGGGAAGTTATTATCTATTGATATTTTAGAGGGTGCAAAGCTCAACTTTAGATGGTGCAAAGCTCAACTTTAGATGGTGCAAACCTAACAAGGAGCCTTGCCGGTTGGTGCCTAGCTCGATTTTTATATGATCGGGCGCAGCCCAAGCTTGCTGTTCGATGCGCACGTCCTCATTAGCTTATGTTGCGCCTTAATCTGCTCATCTGTTGCATGCCGAGGTTGCATTTTTACAAAACATGGGTATATACCCATGCCATCACGAAATGCAATATCAGCAAGGCAAATTGTGCCGATATGCGAGGCATAAAATTGAAGTATACTTGTTATCGTGGGAGATTTTATAACAATGCAAACTTAAGCAAGGAGTAGCGCCATTCTGGGCCGGACTCGGTTTTTATATGCAAGGAACCAGCCTTGCGTTTCTACATTAGATGTGATAATAACCATTACCTTATGTTGCGCCTTATTATCGATCATCGAGTTCGCATCCGACGTTGCATTTTTACAAAACATGGGTATATAACAAGATATGCTAGTCACATCTCTTGTTGTCTTGGCATTTGATTTGTTATAAATGAAGGGTGATGATTTTATATCGCCTGCTGGCTATTATTCCTGGAGCACAGCACCTTTAGCCTCAAGAGACATAGCCCTGCCATCTATATCAAAACGGCCTTTATAATCGCCCATTTTGAGCACGGTATGAGTCAAGTTATCAGTCGTCACTGTAGAAATTTTAAAGATATCAGGCACTTGTGTGCCAATATTAAGGTTTTCTATGGCATCTGGTATATCAGAGATGTTTTTCCAAATATCGTCTTGCCAGTTTGTTTCCCCATAGCCATAATATAAATTTTGTAAATGCGTATGATAGAAATCAGCTCTATTAAAATTTGCCTTTGTGTTACCATGATGATTTGGAGATATCTTTATTTTTACCATGGTGGTCTTGATACCTATCTGGGTATGCTCATTGGCCGCGCCTTTGTTTATCACTTTACCCACAACAATATCCGCCTTTGTTTCCACTTCGAATAGGAGCTTATTACTCACACACTTAGAGGGGGTACCCACACAGGGCAAGATCACGAATATAAACCTGTATTATTGCTTCCCAATATGATCAAATAGGCTCCTTAATAAATAGGAGCCCCCATGTTATCAGCATTTAACGAACATTTTTCTTCAATCCCAGACCTTCGCCAACAGTCTAAAGTTGAGCATAAGCTGCATGATATTTTATTAACTCTCATTGTTGGCGTTATCTGTGGTGCTGATGGTTGGGAAGCCATAGAAGAAGTTGCTTACAATAGAAGAAAACTACTAGAGAAATACGGTTCATTTGAAAATTGGATCCCTGTTCATGACACTATTGCCCGGGTTATTTCAACAATCGCTCCTGAGCGTCTACAACACTGTTTTATCAGTTGGATGCAAGCTGCGCACATTGCTACACAAGGTGAAGTGATAGCAATTGATGGCAAAACAGTTAGAGGCTCATTTGATAAGAAATCGAAGAAAAATGCTATTCACATGGTAAGTGCATTTGCAGCAAATAATGGTGTTGTTTTAGGACAAATAAAAACAGAAGAAAAATCAAACGAGATCACCGCTATCCCTCAACTACTTGATTTACTAGACATTGAAGGAAGCATTGTGACAATTGATGCTATGGGATGCCAAAAGAAAATTGCAGAAAAAATAAAATCTAAAGGAGCTGATTATGTACTTGCGGTGAAAGGCAATCAGGGTCATTTGCATCAATCTATTAAAGACTTTTTTGCAATCTGCCAAGAAGACAAGTTTCATAATGTGGCTCATCAATTTCATGAAGAAGTTGATGCTGGTCATGGGCGAATAGAGTCAAGAAGGTACTGGATAAGTGAAGATTTAAGCAGTATTAAAGATTTAACATCACAATGGGATGGTTTAATTAGCGTTGGCATGGCTGAATCTGAGCGTCATATCAATGGAAAAATGAGTAGAGAGGTGCGTTATTTTATTTGTTCAATCAAAGAAGATGCTAAAATATTTGCTCAGGCTGTTAGAAAGCACTGGAGTATAGAAAATCAGTTGCACTGGGTACTAGATGTTAGTTTCAATGAAGATTTAAGCAGGATCAGGCGACGTAATGCTTCAGAAAATATGTCTGTATTGAGGCATTTGGTGCTTAATCTGTTGCGGCAAGAAACAAGTAGTAAAAAAGGATTAAAAGCTAAACGCTTTAAAGCTGCACTAGATACAACTTACACGGAAAAAATTCTAAAGCTCATTTTTTAAACACTCGTAATCTTACCCTGGGTACCCACATAGAAAAAAGTGGCTATTATTAGTTTGTTGCCATTGAAATTAAGGGTTGAGTGCTGCCAATAGAATAGATTTCCTTTTGCCTTGCGACAGGCATACTTCCATGTACCAGTCAGTCCCGCAGCTTGCGCCGTTTGCTCTGAAGTTGTCTTTTGCTGTTTGATAGCTGTGATGCGATTAGCAATCACGATAGGCCTACCAACGCTATCTGTATTGTCCCCATGAGAGCCCAGTTTGAGTACTTTATGAGTTGTGCCATCAACCATCTCCTCGGAAATTTGGAAGATATCACGATTTAAGTCACCAATTTTAAAGTTTTTTCTGGCAGCATCGATACTCGAGATGTCTTGCCAAATACTCTGAAACCAGCCTGTTAGGCCATATCCATTGTATATAGAATCATTTACAATTTTAAATAAGTTCTGGATCTCGTAATTCATTGGAGCTAGGATTACTTTTGAGGGAGTGATATCTATCTTGGTATGCCCTGTATCCGTGCCTGGGTTTACCTCTGCGCCGAGCTTAATGCCAGCCACTTCCCGCGCGCGAAGTGCTTCCTCACTGTGTTTGCAATTAGTATTCTGATTGTAAAAAGTCTTGTTTGTGGTGAGTGTGTTGCCCTTGAAGTTAAATGTGTCCTGCTCATCATAACCATCTAGAGCTTTTGATGCTTGACACTGAGTGCTCCATGATCCCTTAAGTGACTGTGATGGCGGTGTTACAGGAGTAGTTACTTGCGGTGTTAGTTGCGGTGTTGCGGAATCACCTCCACCACAGGCGGTAAGCATAAGTATGCTCATAAAAAAAGCTGTAAGTTGTAGTTTGCTGTTAAGTTTCATCTTGTACGTCCTTTTTACATAAATGATTAAAATTTAACTTTTAATATACTACAAGCTATCGCGTAAATTAACCACAAATAAAATTATATTGTGATATGAGCTAGGATTAGGTTCATGCTCCAGAAGGTTTAAAATACCATATCAGAGCCGCGAATTTGCGGCCTAAAATTGCCCACTGCTGATAAACGTAGTTAATCATCTGCCTGAGCATTAAAATAAATACTTGAATGCTTAATAAGTTATTATCCATTGATATTTTAGACGGTACAAACCTCAACTTTAGATGGTGCAAACCTCAACAAGGAGCCTTGCCGGTTGGTGCCTAGCTCGATTTTTATATGCTCGGGCGCAGCCCAAGCTTGCTGTTCGATGCGCACGTCCTCATTAGCTTATGTTGCGCCTTAATCTGCTCATCTGTTCCATGGGGACGTTGCATTTTGATCGTCGCATGGGTATAAAACAAGAGATGCTAGTCACATCTCTTGTTGTATTGGCATTTGATTTTATTATAAATGAAGGGTGGTTATTTTATAACGCCCTGCTGGCTATTATTACTGGCGCACAGCACCTTCAGGCTCAAGAGACAGAGGCCTGCCATCTATATCAAAACTGCCTTTATAATCGCCCATTTTGAGCACGGTATGAGTCAAGTTATCAGTCGTCACTGTAGAAATTTTAAAGATATCAGGCACTTGTGTGCCAATATTAAGGTTTTCTATGGCATCTGGTATATCAGAGATGTTTTTCCAAATATCGTCTTGCCAGTTTGTTTCCCCATAGCCATAATATAAATTTTGTAAATGCGTATGATAGAAACCAACGGTATTAAAATTTCCCTTTGTGTTACTCAGAGAATTTGGATATATCTTTATTTTTACCATGGTGGTCTTGATACCTATCTGGGTATGCTCATTGGCCGCGCCTTTGTTTATCACTTTACCCACAACAATATCCGCCTTTGTTTCCACTTCGAATAGGAGCTTATTACTCACACACTTAGAGGGGGTACCCACATAGAAAAAAGTGGCTATTATTAGTTTGTTGCCATTGAAATTAAGGGTTGAGTGCTGCCAATAGAATAGATTTCCTTTTGCCTTGCGACAGGCATACTTCCATGTACCAGTCAGTCCCGCAGCTTGCGCCGTTTGCTCTGAAGTTGTCTTTTGCTGTTTGATAGCTGTGATGCGATTAGCAATCACGATAGGCCTACCAACGCTATCTGTATTGCCCCCATGAGAGCCCAGTTTGAGTACTTTATGAGTTGTGCCATCAACCATCTCCTCGGAAATTTGGAAGATATCACGATTTAAGTCACCAATTTTAAAGTTTTTTCTGGCAGCATCGATACTCGAGATGTCTTGCCAAATACTCTGAAACCAGCCTGTTAGGCCATATCCATTGTATATAGAATCATTTACAGTTTTAAATAAGTTCTGGATCTCGTAATTCATTGGAGCTAGGATTACTTTTGAGGGAGTGATATCTATCTTGGTATGCCCTGTATCCGTGCCTGGGTTTACCTCTGCGCCGAGCTTAATGCCAGCCACTTCCCGCGCGCGAAGTGCTTCCTCACTGTGTTTGCAATTAGTATTCTGATTGTAAAAAGTCTTGTTTGTGGTGAGTGTGTTGCCCTTGAAGTTAAATGTGTCCTGCTCATCATAACCATCTAGAGCTTTTGATGCTTGACACTGAGTGCTCCATGATCCCTTAAGTGACTGTGATGGCGGTGTTACAGGAGTAGTTACTTGCGGTGTTATTCGCGGTGTTATTCGCGGTGTTACTTGCGGTGCTACCGCTGGCGTTGCAGGGTTTGGCGCGGAATCACCTCCACCACAGGCAGTCAGCATAAGTATGCTCATAAAAAAAGCTGTAAGTTGTAGTTTGCTGTTAAGTTTCATCTTGTACGTCCTTTTTACATAAATGATTAAAATTTAATATACTACAAGCTATCGCGTAAATTAACTACATATAAAATTATATTGTGTGATGTGAGTGATGATTAGGTTCGTGCTCCAGGAGGTTTAAAATACCATATCAGAGCCGCGAATTTGCGGCCTAAAATTGCCCACTGCTGATAAACGCAGTTAATCATCTGCCTGAGCATTAAAATAAATACTTGAATGCTTAATAAGGTATTATCGATCGATATTTTAGATGGTGCAAACCTCAACAAGGAGCCTTGCCGGTTGGTGCCTAGCTCGATTTTTATATGATCGGGCGCAGCCCAAGCTTGCTGTTCGATGCGCACGTCCTCATTAGCTTATGTTGCGCCTTAATCTGCTCATCTGTTCCATGGGGACGTTGCATTTTGATCGTCGCATGGGTATAAAACAAGAGATGCTAGTCACATCTCTTGTTGTATTGGCATTTGATTTTATTATAAATGAAGGGTGGTTATTTTATAACGCCCTGCTGGCTATTATTACTGGCGCACAGCACCTTCAGGCTCAAGAGACAGAGGCCTGCCATCTATATCAAAACTGCCTAAATAATCACCCCTTTTGAGCACGGTATGAGTCACGTTACCAGTCGTCACTGTGGAAATTTTGAAGATATCAGGCATTTCTGTGCCAATATGAATTCTTTCTATGGAATCTGGTATATTAGAGATGTTTTTCCAAGTATTGAGCTTCCAGTCTGTTTGCCCATAGGTTTTATATAAAAATATTGAAGAAAGGTTATTGCCAAGTCGATTATTGAGAAAGTCAACGTAGTCCATATTCATTGGGTTTACTTCTACCTTGGTGATCTTGAGACCTATCAGGGTATGCTCATTGGCACCGCCTGCGTTTATCACTTTACCAGGCACAATGTCCGCCTCTATTTTTACTTGGAAGCGGGGGGACAATTTGCATCCTGTGTCTATCTTTGTAGAATAATAAAAAGAAATTGTTTCTATTAGTGTGGTACCTATGAAATTCAGGGTTGAGTTCTGCACCACGGCGTCACCTTTGCCCTTACGACAGGAATATTTCCATGTACCAGTTAGTCCCGCATTTTGCGCCGTTTGCGCTTGGGTTGTCTTGATCGCCCGCATAGCTGTGTTGCTATTCGCAATCGAGATAGGCCTACCATCGCTATCTACATTGCCCGCTTTAGAGCCCAGTTTGAGTACTTTACGAGTTGCGCCATCAACCATATCCTCAGAAATTTGGAAGATCTCAGGCTCTATTTGGTTAATTTTAAAGTTTGTTATAGCAACATCGAAACCCGAGATGATTTTCTTATAATATATACTCCATTCTTTTAGCCCATATCCATAGTAAATAGACCCATTACCCGTGTAAGAAGCATCATTAAATGAAGTCGTAAAAGTGTCATTCGCTGGAGATAGAGTTACTTGTTTGGGGGTGATATCTATCTTGGTATGCCCTGTATCCGTGCCTGGGTTTACCGCTGCGCCGAACTTAATACTAGCCCTGGTCTGCGCTTGCAGCACTTGCTCACTGTGCTTGCAATTAGTATTCTGCTTGTAAAAAGTCTTGTTTGTGGTGAGTGTGTTGCTCTTGAAGTTAAATGTGTCCTGCTCATCATAACCAGTTAGACTCGTTGATGCTGAGCAACTAGTCATCCATAATCCCTCAAGTGACTGTGATGCCTGTGGTGATGTTACTGGCGGTGTTACCGGAGTAGTTGCCGGAGTAGTTGCCGGAGTAGTTGCCGGAGTAGTTGCCGGAGTAATTGCCGGAGTAGTTACTTGCGGTGTTATTCGCGGTGTTATTCGCGGTGCTACTTGCGGTGCTACCGCTGGCGTTGCAGGGTTTGGCGCGGAATCACCTCCACCACAGGCAGTCAGCATAAGTATGCTCATAAAAAAAGCTGTAAGTTGTAGTTTGCTGTTAAGTTTCATCTTGTACGTCCTTTTTACATAAATGATTAAAATTTAACTTTTAATATACTACAAGCTATCGCGTAAATTAACTACATATAAAATTATATTGTGTGATGTGAGTGATGATTAGGTTCGTGCTCCAGGAGGTTTAAAATACCATATCAGAGCCGCGAATTTGCGGCCTAAAATTGCCCACTGCTGATAAACGCAGTTAATCATCTGCCTGAGCATTAAAATAAATACTTGAATGCTTAATAAGGTATTATCGATCGATATTTTAGATGGTGCAAACCTCAACAAGGAGTTTTGCCCGTTGGTGCCTGGCTAGGTTTTTATATGCAAGGAAGCCAGCCAAAGATCGCCGTTTGAGGCTGGGACCCATTGCATCAGTTGCTCCTTACTATGATTGAGTACGCATGACGCTGCATTTTTACGCTGCATTTCGAGGTCAGATTGGGATATGGCATTTGCTAAAATAGGTCAAAGAATAAAATTAACCATCAAGGTGTAAAGGTTGGCATCCTTGCTTTCACCTGGAACAAAAGCTTTAATAAACTGGCCAGCTCTAAAAGGTGAATTTGGAGCATTTTCATCAACTTTAGTATATTGATACTCTGTATTGATAGAGATATTTGCCGTGACATCAAAACGAATGCCCGTTGTTATGCTGTGACTTTTTTCCTTACCCATGTTCATTGGTATATCGTGGTCTTTATGACCGTAGCTTATATATGGGGTAACTATTTTATAGTTATAGGTAGCTTGCGCATACCAGGTTAATGTATTCGCATCATCCGCGTAAACTTCCGATTTTAACTGCCAATCGTTTAAATAATATTCTCCCCCTAGGCTATACATAGTCCTCGAGTCATTTATTGTTGCTGGTGCATTTATGCCAATCTTATAGTCGGCATAAGAGGTTGTGAAGTGAATCCGATAATCAATACTGCTTAAATCTATTGCCATACCCCACATTTTGTTTACTTCAAAATTATAATGGATATCACCGGCGTCTGCCTCGCGCTTGTTTGAGAAAGACAGATAAGGAGCCACAGTTAAAGAAAGGTCATCGCTTAGTTCTTGATTCCATGTAAAATTAGCTCCATCATACGAAGTAATGCCGAATATACTATTGTAGACTTCTTGTGGCGGGCGAGTTGAAACAAAAGCATGAGCTACATAAGCATATTCTGAATCCATAAAGATAGGGATACGTAGCCTGCCTATTTTGGTACTAAATTGATTATATTCATAGCCAGCATAAAGCCATTCAATCTGAGGCTCAGACCATTCATACTGTGGCGCTTTGAGAACTTGAATAGAAGATGAAAAGTTGTCTAAAAAGTGATAATCAAGTTGTAAACCTATGGTTGTATCACAATCATAGCAAGTCTTATCGGTGATTTCTCTGTTGATAAAAAGCGGAGTTTTATTATCACTTTGGGTAACAGAGGTTGATCCAAAGGCGCTAAACAGTAAATTGTTTGCGACTTCAATTGAAGCAAAACTGCTTGGGGACGCAGTTGTTAACGCCATGAGGATTGCTAATAAGTAATTTGTTTTCATAACATGTCTCCAGTTGGCATAATGTATAAAATAGTGAATTCTTTAGATACCATTGATTGCAATGCATAGCTGATACTATTTGGTTTATTTTTTATATAATTTTTTACTGCTGAATAATTGTTTTGTGAGACGGTTTTTGGGGGAGTGCCTTTACCAGAAAAAACAAGCTTAGCACGGTAAACATTTATTCTTGCTTCAGATTGCCCAAGCAAGTCCTGATAAAATTGTTTTTTTATTTTAGAGCCATCTGGCCAGTCAAGCAGTGTAACTCGTTTATTATTTAAGCGTTTTATTTTTCCTTTAAAAAGCATTTTTGCTTTACCACTTGATAATGGTGAGAATGCTTTACTCGCGGTAAAAATGACTAGATTATCTTGCTTCGCTATCGCCATTGTTGAGGACAATATCATTAAAATTAAGGTAAGCCACTTAATTGCTCGCTGAAAGTAAATAAGTTTATTTTGCATATTTTATACTCCCTGAAATTTTTTTAAAATCTTGGTAGCGTATTTTTGTTAAAATCTGTTAAAGAATAAAATTAACCATCAAGGTGTAAAGGTTGGCATCTTTGCTTTCACCTAGAACAAAAGCTTTTGTAAACTGGCCATAGCCTATAGGTAGCTTTTGATTACTTTGATCAACTTTAGTATATTGATACTCTGTATTGATAGAGATATTTGCCGTGACATCAAAACGAATGCCCGTTGTTATGCTGTGACTTTTTTCTTTACCAAAGTCAATACCCATGACCTTTGGTAATTGCTGGTATTTGTGACCGTAGCTTATATATGGGGTAACTATTTTATAGTTATATGCCGCTTGCGCATACCAGTTTAATGTATTCACATCATCCGCGTAAACTTCCGATTTTAACTGCCAATCGGTTAAAGAATATTCTCCCCCTAGGCTATACATCATCAACGAGTCATTGAGCGTTGGGCTATTATTTATGCTATAGTTATAGTCTGCATAAGAGCCTGTGAAGTGAATGCGATAATTAATACTGCTTAAATCGAATGCTATACCCAGCATTTTGTTTACTTCAAAATTATAATTGTTATCACCTTTTTCTGCTTTGTGCTTGCCTGAGAAAGACATATAAGGAGCCACAGCTAAAGAAAGGTGATCGCTTAGTTCTTGATTCCATGTAAAATTAGCTCCAGCATACGAAGTAATGCCGAATATACTATCGTAGACTTCTTGTGGCGGGCGAACTGAAATAAAAGCATGAGCTACATAAGCATATTCTGAATCCATAAAGATAGGGATACGTAGCTTGCCTATTTTGGTACTAAATTGTTTATATTCATAGCCTGCATAAAGCCATTCAATCTGAGGCTTAGACCATTCATCCTGTGGCGCTTTGAGAACTTGAATAGAAGATGAAAAGTTGTTTAAAAAGTGATAATCAAGTTGTAAACCTAGGGTGGTATCACAATCATAGCAAGTCTTATCGGTTATTTCTCTGTTGATAAAAAGCGGAGTTTTATTATCACTTTGGGTAACAGAGGTTGATCCAAAGGCGCTAAACAGTAAATTGTTTGCGACTTCAATTGAAGCAAAACTGCTTGAGGACGCAGTTGTTAACGCCATGAAGATTGCTAATAAGTAATTTGTTTTCATAACATGTCTCCGGTGGGCACAATGTATAAAATAGTGAATTCTTTAGATACCATTGATTGCAATGCATAGCTGATACTATTTGGTTTATTTTTTATATAATTTTTTACTGCTGAATAATTGTTTTGTGAGACGGTTTTGGGGGGAGTGCCTTTACCAGAAAAAACAAGCTTAGCACGGTAAACATTTATTCTTGCTTCAGATTGCCCAAGCGAGTCCTGATAAAATTGTTTTTTTATTTTAGAGCCATCTGGCCAGTCAAGCAGTGTAACTCGTTTATTATTTAAGCGTTTTATTTTTCCTTTAAAAAGCATTTTTGCTTTACCGCTTGATAATGGTGAGAATGCTTTACTCGCGGTAAAAATGACTAGATTATCTTGCCTCGCTATCGCCATTGTTGAGGACAATATCATTAAAATGAAGATAAGCCACTTAATTGCTCGAGGAAAGTAAATAAGTTTATGCGCCATATTTTATACTCCCTTATATTTATTTGAGATCCTTGTATCGTATTTTTGAAATAAGTCTTTCTTTCTATCAAAAATAATCTACATTATAAGAAAATCATTTTTCCCAAAATATATTAAGGTGATACATGAGTATTCTTAATAATCTATCTATTAAATTTAGGGTGTTATTTTTAACCCTAGTGCCACTTGTTTC
Organism: Bathymodiolus brooksi; assembly: GCA_963680875.1. NCBI lineage: Eukaryota > Metazoa > Mollusca > Bivalvia > Mytilida > Modiolidae > Bathymodiolus > Bathymodiolus brooksi. The sequence continues at coordinate 1,083,889 of CAVMGF010000075.1, forward strand.
ATTGCTTTTGTTTTCGTATTTCAAAGTAGAGTCTTTGACGCATCAAATTAATGAACTCTCTTCGGTGGATGTTAATTTACAGATAGGCAAAAAATTATTTTCCAATATTCTCACTATGGATAAGATACGTCTTGCAGCGTTGCATAAGCAAGCAATAAAGTTGGATAATGAGAGGCAGAGCCAGTGGAATAGTAATAATAAATTTATAGAAGATACAATTCCTAAATTACTTGCTCTATTTAATGGCAATGGAAAGTCAAATAAAATCAATAGCTTTAGTGGAACCATTGGTGAGATAAAGGATATGGTCAATGACGTTGAAAGCTACAAGATTAACAATATTGATAATGTGGTGGAGTGGTCAGAAGTTTCATTTGATGATTTGAATTTTGACGCAATAGGCTATTTAGAAAAACTACACCTGCATACTGATATCCCAGCAGTAGACCAAAAAATGCATGTGATAATTCAACTCCGCTGGATCATGTACTATACATTGCAAGAAAATTGGTTTATCCAAGTGATGTTAAATGAAGATACGAATGATTATCTAGACCAGCTAAAAGACATTTCCATCGCACAAGAGGTATTTATTGGGCGATTTTTATCACTTAATGCAAATGAAGCACAAATCAAGGTTCTGTTAAAAACATTTCAATCTAAAGCGTTTCAAGAAAGTTATAAATATAAGCAAGAAATTTTAGAAGGGGATTTACAGGATAGATCAAACTCAGATTTAGCAAAAATAGAGGCGATACTGAGTCAACGTTTTTCCTTGATGAAAGGTATTTCCAGCAAAATAATAGAGAAAACTAACACGGAAATATCAGCAAGTGTAGAGACAATGAGCGAAAAAATATATTTGTTTATCGGGATCATTATCGCGTTGATTTTTTTCATTGCATTGATTGGTGTTAATTTAGCGATGCGTATTTTTAAATATTTAACAACAGTCATTACAACCCTTGAAAGCATTGAAAGAGATCATGATTATTCAATTCTAATTCCAACAGATGGTAAAGACGAATTCTCAGTATTTTCAGCAAAGTTAAATGTCTTGATTGCCGAGAGAAAAGTGAATGAAGATAAAATGATCCATGCTAAAGATCTGGCGGAGAAAGCAAACCAAGCGAAAAGTTATTTTCTGGCCAATATGTCACATGAAATCAGAACGCCGCTCAATGGTATTTTGGGTATGCACCAAATATTACTTGAAAGCAAGCTCACCTCGAGTCAAAAAAATCATCTTGATACGATTGAGCAATCATCTAAAACACTGTTAATATTAATTAACGATATCTTAGATATTTCCAAAATAGAGTCTGGTAATTTGAGTATTTCGAGATCAAGTTCAAATATTAGAGAGACTATTTTTGAAGTTCTATCGATTGTTATGCCCCAAGCAGCTGAAAAAAAACTACTGTTAGAAGTTAACATTGAGGCAAGCTTACCTGCGAGGTTAAATATTGATGAGCAGAGAATTCGTCAGGTCACTATGAACCTACTCTCTAATGCAATTAAATTTACGCAAGACGGGAAAGTGGCACTTGATGTCAGTGGGGAGACAGATGGTTATAATTATGCACTTAAAATTGCAATTTCTGATACAGGGATAGGGATTTCGAAAGAACATCAAGATAAAATTTTTCTACCTTTTGAGCAGGAAGACGGTTCGATAACCAGAAAGTTTGGTGGTACTGGGCTTGGTCTGTCAATTAGTAAACAGTTAATTAATTTGATGGGCGGAACGATTAACATCTATTCTGAAAAAGGCAAGGGTAGTTGTTTTTATTTTGTGCTTGATTGTGAAATAATTAGGCAAACAAGAAAATATAAGATAATACCGGCGCTACAATCTAGTGAGATTATTTTAATCACTAATGGTCAAGATACAGCTGGTGAGGTGCAAGATGAATGCGCCTATTTTGGGCTAGATGTCAATACTGAGATTGACTCGCTCGAGAATTTTAATGATGATGGCTACAATAATAAATTGTTCATTTACTGTCAAAATAAACTCGAGACAACGAAAAAAGAACTCCAAGAGTTAGTTGAGATTTATCCTAATACGCCTTTATTAGTAGTGCAATCGACTATTGATGAGCAGTTTGATTTTAGAAATAAAGTTGCGGGTCAAGTAATTGTGCCTTTACTTGGGGAACGATTTATTGAATTATTAACGCATGTTATTGAGCATAAACCTACGATGGAAGTAGATAAAGTAGATAAAGTAAATAAAGCGGATAAAACATATAAAACAGATAAAACAGATAAAACAGATAAAACAGATAAAACAGATAAAACAGATAAAACAGATAAAACAGATAAAACAGATAAAACAGATAAAGTCGATAAAGTAGATAGCACAGAGGAAAAAATTGAAGATGTTTATGTGCTGATTGTTGAGGATAATCTTGTTAATCAACAAGTGGCATCATTTTTTGTGAAAGGTCTTGGTTATAAGTATGAGATTGCCGACAATGGTTTAATTGCACTTAATAAAATAAAAGATGGTTTGAGACCAAATGTTATTTTAATGGATTGCATGATGCCAGAAATGGATGGCTTCACGGCAACCAAAAAAATCAGAAAATTTGAGCGAAGTTTTGGTATCGATAAAATTCCGATCATTGCGCTGACGGCAAGTGTGTTTGATGAAGATATTAAAAATTGCTATCAAGCAGGTATGGATGATTATCTTGCTAAACCCATAAACAAAGAACTTTTACAAAGTAAGTTAATGGCGATATTGGTTGATGGAGTCGTAGATGAACACAAATGAAGCACACGCATTAAAAGTTTTAATTGTTGATGACTGTAGCGTTTCTTCTTTAATGATGAAGGGCTTACTTAAGCAGTTAGCGATAAACGATGTTGATACAACGAATTCATATAAACAAGCGATCGCAATGTGTTCGCATAAAGCCTATAACATTTTAATGGTTGATTATCATTTAGAGCAGGATATAAATGGTATTGAATTGTTCGGTTTACTTAAACAGAACAGCTATGTCAGTCCATCATGTAGTCTCATTACCGTGTCTGGAGATAGCACAACACAAACCGTAATGGGGGCATTAGCTACTGGGTATGGCTCTTATTTATGTAAACCAATTAATAAAAAAACCATCGAAGAAAAAATAACAGCGGCATTTAATCTCTATAAGTTATTTTCTGTTATTTATGCAAATATAGCAAAGGGAGATGAAAAAAAAGCATTGACTTTAGCGGTTGAGTTTTGCAAGAAAAATAAATCGAGTAATGAAGTTGAATTATTTATTATTGGGCATTTAGAGAAGCGAAAACAGTTTGCAGCTTTAAAGTATTTAACAACACATGCAGCCTTTAAAATGCGCCCTAACTTTCTTTGCGCGAATATTAAAAATAATTTTAGCAGTGAAAAAATTTCAGCGGAAGATGCCATTGGTGAATTACAAGTATTTATAACGAAGCACGGATTTTTTATTCCTGCGTATGATTTGCTTGCAGATATTTTGCAAAAAAATGGGCAATTAAAAGCAAGTCTGGAGACAGCAGTCAAAGCACTTGATTTTACACCATCGGTAAGTTCTAGATCCTTAAAAGTTGCTCGATTAACGGCGTTTATATTAGAAGAAAAACAGTTTTGCCAAGTTGGGCGAACACTGGCTAAAAACCTCTCTATTGCGGATAATCATTGGCCTGCATTTATTGCTGAATTTTTTGTTTATTTTGAAATGTTATTCACAAAATCAGAAGCTCCAGATGATAAGGCAAAATTACTGGGTTTTTTAGCTAAATTTTCAGAGCTATGTCGACAAAAATTAATCGAAAAGCAACTTGAACTGTTTAACGTGCTTAGCGATATATTTGCATGTCGATTAATGATCTTTCGTGGTGAAATATATTCAGCAAAATGTAAGCTATATGAATCATTTGTGCCTTATTTTGGAAAAAATCATGATCTTGATGGTGCGATATTGATTGAAGCGATGGATGTTTGTTATTTCTTTTCTGAAAATAAATTGTTTGATAGTATCTCTAACGAATTAAAATCCCGAAAAAAAAAGGATAAGTATAGTCAAGGTTTGTTACCTTTATTTGAGGAGCCAATTAATTTTAAGGAACAAATGTCTTTATTGGGAAATGAGTTAGAGCAAGCAAATAAGGCCTTTAATGAACAAAAGTGGGCGTCTGAGGAGGATGAAAATAATCCTGAGCTGCTTAAAGAGCGAGAAGCTGCACTGGTTTTATATCAAGGCATATTTGAGCAGCATCCGCATAATACCGAAGCATGTATTGGGCTTTTAGAGCATAATTTAAAATTAGGTAACACTGAGGCAACCCCGGAATTAATTGCTTGTTTAACCTCGATTAAACCATTAAAACTAAGTGGTGATTTAGCTACAAAGCAGGAGTGGATCATCAATACGGTTGGTTTTGAAGCAAAAGCAGAGAAATCAGAAGAAAAAGAAGAAGAATCTGGTGAAAATGAATTAGTCACAGTTGGTAACGACTTGATAAATGTTGATAAAAAATGGACATTACTCGGGGGAGATGATTTCTAGTGTAATGGTTGCATTGCTATAAAGTTGATAAATTACTTGTTTTGTTTTTTTTTCTTTTAATAATGTCCAGTTCTTGGGTAATGTTAGCTTGCTGATGTTAGATTCCATTTCTATGTAAATAAGGGCGTTATCACTTAAATATCCATTATTTTCTAATGAGTTGCAACATGGTTGAATAAGGTCATTGTTAAACGGAGGATCAACAAAAACAATATCAAAACGTTGACTTGCGGTTTGTTGTAAATATTTAATACAATCGTCCTCAATGATGGAAATATTTGGCGCATTTAATTGCTGTGCATTTGCGTGTAATTGTTTACTGACAGTTGAATTTTGCTCGATTAATTGCACATGCTTGGCAAAACGTGAAAGTGCTTCAAATCCCAAACTACCACTACCGCTAAAGCAATCTAAACAATTTGCATCGCGAATATCATGCATTAACCAGTTAAATAAAGTCTCTTTTGTGCGATTTGTTGTCGGACGCAGACCAGCTAAATTTTTTACAAGGAGCTTTTTACCTCGCCATTTTCCTGAAATTAAACGAATGAAGCCGTCTTTATTATCTGTATTGTTTTTTTTATTTGTTTTATTGCTAGGATTTTTGCGCATAAAATTCTTTGTCCGTCAAAACAATGGTAGAATAGACTTGTGAGTATATTAACAGGTCAAATTAATTGTGAGTAAGGTTTTTAATAAATGTCTGAAAAAAAAGGTCTATTTTCGTGGTTCGATAGAAAATCAAAGAAACAAAACAATGACGTATGTGTCGCAGAAAAAATAGAGGTCGAACCTTTAGCCGCACAAAAATCAGCGAGCGAACCTTTAGCCACACAGAAATCAGCGAGCGAAGCTTTAGTCGCCCATAAATCAGCTAGCGAACCTTTAGGCGCCCAGAAATCAATTGCAGAAAAAGATAAAGTTGCCAGCCTTCGAGTTGAGACGTTAGCCGAAAATAACCAGGATATCGAGAGTTTAACGGCTGAAAAATTAAATATTGCCCGTTTAAAAATCGAAAAACGCGCATCTGAAAATAAAGGTGTAGCGCAATCTTGCACTGGTATCGGTGATGAATACATTGAAGTCATCATGTTTGATCATGAGCCTGCCGAGGATGCAAACATTTCTGAAGAAAAAAAATCGCTGGGGTTCTGGACGCGTTTTAAAAAGAGTTTAAGCAAAACGCATTTAAGGATCGGTAGTGGTCTATTTGCACTCTTTAAAAATAAAAAAATTGATGATGAGTTATTTGAAGAATTAGAAGATCAGTTAATTCTTGCAGATCTTGGTGTCGATACCACTATGAGAATTATCGATAAATTAACGGATCATGTTGAGCGGAAAAACTTAAAAAATTCAGAGGTATTATATAAGTTACTTAAAGCTGATCTTTTAAATATTTTGCTAGAAGTTGATCAAGTTTTTGAGCCTATTGCAAATGATATAAATGGTCAAAAAATACCGTTTGTTATTTTAATGGTGGGCGTTAATGGTGTCGGTAAAACGACAACTATTGGTAAGCTTGCTAAACAGTACCAGCAGCAAGGAAAATCAGTCATGTTAGCAGCTGGCGATACATTTCGCGCGGCGGCTGTTGAGCAATTACAAGTTTGGGGAGAGCGTAATGAGATCCCTGTTATTGCGCAACAAACTGGATCTGACAGCGCCTCGGTTTTATTTGATGCGATGGATGCAGCTAAAGCGCGTGGTATTGATGTTTTGCTTGCAGATACTGCAGGTCGATTACAAAATAAAGACCATTTAATGAATGAGTTGCATAAAATTGTCAGAATTATGCGCAAGAAAGACTCGACTGCCCCGCACGAAATCATGCTAACAATTGATGCAGGAACAGGCCAGAATGCAATGAGTCAAGTAAAGCTATTTAATCAAGCCATTGGCCTTACGGGGCTGACGCTAACTAAATTAGATGGAACAGCAAAAGGTGGGATCATATTTTCTATTGCCGATAAATTTAAATTACCGATCCGCTATATTGGCACTGGAGAAGGTATTAACGATCTGCGTAAGTTTAAAGCGCAAGAGTTCATTGATGCATTGTTTGATAAAGAGGATGAGCGTGCCGAGTAACATGGGAATAAAGACGATGAGCGTGCCGAGTAAAATGGAGATAAAGACGATGAGCGTGCCGAGTAAAATGGAGATAAAGACGATGAGCGTGCCGAGTAAAATGAGGATAAATGCTATCTACATTCAATGGCTAGGTTTTTACAATGAAACATCCGCACGGCGACTTTCGATGATCGGGTTTTCAACGGGTAATGTAATGGTAAAACGTGTATAGACGCCAACGTCAGATTCAATCTTGATCGTGCCATTATGGCGCTTAATAATTTTCTCACAAATGCTAAGTCCAATGCCAAGTCCGAAGTTACCCTCTCGTTTTGTTGTGTAGTTTAATTCAAAAACTTTATAGATTTTGTCTTTGGGTATCCCTGAACCATTATCTTCAATAATAACTTGTATGAATGCTTTGTTATTTTCAAGGAGGTTTTTTGTGGCAATGAGAAGTGAACTTTCATTTTCGGTGGCATCAATGGCATTGGCAATCATATTTGTCCAAACTTGTTGTAGTTCCCTTGGATGACAATCAATTTTAGGCAGATTTTGATATTCTTTTGTTACTTGTCGTAGCTTTAATTTATTTTCAAAAATAATTAATGTTTCTTCAATGATTTGGTTAATGTCTGTTTGAACAATTTTTTTACTATCGTAGTTTGCATAATCTTTTAAACTCGTAACAAGATCTACAATTCGTCCAGCACATATATTATTGCTATGTAATAAAGTGCCAATTTTATGATATTGATAGAGTAAGTTTACAGTTTGTTCAAAGTTGTATTCATCATTGCGTGGTATGTCAGATATTTTAATGTTCATGGTCACTATTTTTTTGGCTATTTTTTTATCCCCTATTTGTTTTCGAAATTCTTTTATTCTTTCTCTTATTGTTGCCGTCGGTAGCGGCTTAACTGTTAAACTTTTTGACAATACATTGTCTATTACCTTTAAAAAAGATGGGTTATTTCCTGTATAATCTCTATTTGTTACCAATGTAGATAGTGTCTCTGAGTTACGTAAAATAGCTGAAATAGGGTTATTTAATTCATGGGCAACCCCTGCAACAAGGTTACCAAGTACGACCATTTTTTCACTTTCAACGAGTTGAGAGTGGGCTTGCTTTAACGATAATAGCGTTTCTTGCAAGGTGAGTTCGATAATAATACTTTGCTGCAATCTGCGGTTAAAATTACGTAGTAATAAATTTGTGAAAGGGCCGAGTAATTGTGTATTTGATTGCAGAATTTGTGAAAAAATAGGTTTATTTACTTTTAATACTTCTGTTTCATTTAGTGTAATACTGCTAGTAAATGCAGGCTCTCCAGTCATAAATGACATGCTTCCGACGATTGACCCTGCATGCACTTTGGTAATGTCTTGAGTTTCACCGAGTGAATTTCTTTTACGCAATAGCAGGTCACCTTTAACAATAAACCACAAAAAATTATTTTTCTTACCTTCTCGAGTAAGAATATGATCCGCTTTATAGATCCGTTTAATCTGGTGTTCATCTGATTTTTCAAGTAATTTATGCAATGAGTTAATTACTAAGGTTGAAAGTTCAGCATCAGTGTAAAGTGAACAATCTAGAATATTATCTTGTAATTGCATATTTTGTTCAGTTGTATTTTTAGAGATAATATTATTTATTTGTCCAGAGTATTGATTGTACTCAGGATATTTTATTGTATATTTTTTAAGTTGCATTTTAACTGCTGTGACTAATTCTTTTTTTTGATATGGCAGTGTTACAAAATGATGAATATGTGCTTCGTTGATGTAATTGGTTAAACACTCAACAGATGGGTCGCTGGCATAAACTATTTTGCGAAAAAGTTGGTAACGATGCTCTTTAAACAATGCCAAAGCTAACCCATCACTGAGCTGATGTGCACAAATAATTGCAGCAATGGCTTTTTGTGTATTATCCGTTTGTTGTTGTGCTTGTTGTAGATTGTTTGCACGTATAATCACTAATCGATCATTTAATGGAGCAAGATCTGCACAAAGTTGGTTTAGTCGCTGAATGTTGCTATCAACACATAATAGAGTAAGCATTGTGTAAGGCCTTAAAATTGCAGTTGATCGATTGATTACGAGTATATATTATTCTTTTAGCAAAGCAAAAATGTGAGATAATTATAAAATATAATAATGAATTGGGGTGTGCATGAAAGTATTATTTCCTGAGTTTGATTCTGTTAATGTTATGGTTGTTGGCGATGTTATGCTCGATCGCTATTGGCATGGGCCAACAAATCGTATTTCACCAGAAGCACCGGTGCCTGTTATTAAAGTAGAGCACACCGAGGAGCGTCCTGGCGGAGCTGCTAATGTGGCTTTAAATATTGCAGCGTTAGGTGCAAAAGCAACATTGATAGGATTAGTTGGTGATGATGAGCCCGCAAATGCGCTACAAAAAGCGATGAAATCAGTACATGTGAAAACTGATTTTGTTACTCTGGCAAATTTATCTACTATCACTAAACTACGTGTATTAAGTCGTAACCAGCAGTTGTTACGCCTGGATTTTGAAGATGTCTTTGATAATATCGATAGCACGCCAATGTTAGAAAAAATAAAAGCTGGTCTGGCTGAAAATAATAAGGATCAAGTGGTTATTTTTTCTGATTACAATAAAGGCTCACTTGCCGATATTCAAACCATGATACAGCTAGTGAAAAAATCTGGCGCAAAAGTATTAATTGATCCGAAAGGATCTGATTTTGAAAAATATCGTGGTGCAACATTGCTGACGCCTAATTTAGCGGAATTTGAAGCAATTGTTGGCAAGTGTCACTCTGATCAAATGTTGATAGATCGTGGTTTAGAACTTGTGAAGGAATTTGATTTAGGGGCTATTTTAGTGACCCGTAGTGAAAACGGTATGACACTTATACGTGATGGAGCCAAACCTTTTCATCTGGCTACAAAAGCTAAAGAAGTCTTTGATGTGACTGGTGCTGGAGACACTGTTATTGGCTTGTTGGGCGCATCTCTTGGGGGTGGAAGTAGTTTTGAAGATGCTTGCATATTGGCAAATACTGGGGCAGGGGTTGTGGTTGGAAAAATTGGGACATCAACGGTTAACACCATTGAATTGGCGAATGCTGTTTTTAGTCAACAAGACATTGGTTTTGGTGTATTAAATGAACAGCAATTAAAGATTTCGGTTAAATTAGCGCAGGATCGCGGTGAAAAAGTAGTGATGACAAATGGTTGTTTTGATATTTTGCATGCTGGACATGTTTCATATTTAAATACTGCCAAAGAGCAAGGTCAGCGCCTCATTGTGGCGGTAAATAGTGATAGATCTGTGCATAAATTAAAAGGTGATGGCCGTCCAGTTAATTCTATTGATCGCCGAATGGCGGTTTTAGCTGGGCTTGGCGCTGTCGATTGGGTGATTGAATTTAGTGAAGATACCCCACAACGTTTGGTTACTAGTTTACGTCCTGACATGTTAGTCAAAGGTGGCGATTATAAAGTGGAAGATCTAGCAGGTGGTAAAGAGGTGCTTGAAAATGGTGGTGAAGTGCGTGTTTTACAATATGAAGAGGGGTGTTCTACAACAGAGATCATCAAGGCAATCCGCAATGAGAGTTAATAGCAATCTCTTGTAATATTTTAAATGAATGGTGCAACGCAGTTAAAGGTAATGCGCTCTTTTGTGCTCGGGTGGGTTAGTGTTATGCTTGCGGCATGTAATGCCAGTCTATTAGGGGATAATTTTTTTCCAAACGCGCTCGCATAAAAATCATCTCCTAATATTGAGTGTCCAATTTGTTGCATGTGAACACGTAATTGGTGTGTTCGCCCAGTAAGCGGTGTTAAGCGTACTAACGTTGTTTGTTGCTCTCGTTTTACAACTTCCCATTGAGTTTGTGAACTTTTCCCTAATTCAAAATCAATAATTTGACGTGGACGCCTTTCCCAATCACAGCGGATTGGTAAATCAATTAACCCCGACTCTTGCTTAATAATACCTTCGACCCGTGAAAAATACGTTTTATCGATAGTTTTTTGCTGGAACTGTCGGCTGATGTGGCTTTGTGCTGATTTTTTCATGGCTAAAATAAGTAAGCCAGAAGTTGCTAAATCAAGTCGATGTACGACACAAGCACTAGGCCAAACGCGCAGAACACGCAACGCGATGCTATCTTTGTGTTTATGTTCTCGACCAGGCACACTAAGCAGTCCAGCGGGTTTATTTAAAACGATAATATCTTCATCTTGATAAATGATATCTAAATAAGGGTGAGATGGCGGGTTATAAACAAAATGTGGCATAGGATCACTTTATGTCATAAAAAAGTTTTACATTCGCATGCAATAGTAGGTCAAAATACAAGGTCAGTTTGGCGATTGTTATTGTGGATGTAATAGCAAATTGTCGAGGGCTTTGGTCATTTTTTTCGCTAAAATAGCGAATATTTGCGTTGCCGTCAATCTAATTGGCCAGGATATTTTGCTTAATTATTATTTAGCGTCTATATTTGCCCCAAAAATATCACCTAAAATGAGTTTTTAATGCGAAATTAGCCATTAATCAGCTGCTCACAATTTTTTGCATTCTAATGTTGGCAATTTGCCGCCCTGATTTTGCGTTTTGATCGTCAGGTACGAACTCGATAATCAGAGTAAGGGCAAGGATCCTTGCATCAATTTGCATTGTTATAAAATATCAATCGATAATAACTATACCAGTGATCTTTGATAATGCATCGTAATTAGAAAAATAACTTGAATTTTAATTTAAAAAGATCACTCTAACAGAATGCAAATATCATTTATAGCCTAATTTAAACTTGTTTTCCTATAAATTTTAGTTTCAAATGGATAAAAAACAAAAACAAAAACAAAAACAAAAACAAAAACAAAAACAAAAACAAAAACAAAAACAAAAACAAAAACAAAAACAAAAACAAAAACAAACTAGCCTATAGATAATGATTAAAAATCTTTAGTATAATAAACGTTTCGCATTTGTTTAGATATTATCTGTGATTGAATCATATTTGTTAAAGTGTTACCAATATGTTTTTATATTTGCAAACATTAAATTTTTTGCTACTCTACGAGCATTATAAAACTGGGGATGATAAAAATGCCATTCTTTCGAAGAAAAGAAAAAAGAGCTAAATAAGAATTTGTAACTTCAAAAGGAGCTGAAGCATGCCAAAACAAGAAAGAATAGTTGTACCATATAATTTACATAAAAAGGGAGCTGACACTACTCCAAAACCACGACTGGATGAATTCGCATTAAAATCCATTGACATTCCAGACGAATTTAATAAATACACTTATAATAGATTCAAAGAACAACGCGATAATATATGGAAACAAATATGGCTCGGCGAAGGCGATGGCTTTCCTCCGATGATGACTACTCAATTTTCTCAATATAAAGATCCAAATAAAACTAGGGACTATTACAATTTCTACAAAAGTAGAATAATCAGTGACCCATTTGCGCACGATGATGTTCGCAAAGAGAAATATGGGCAAGTAGGGTTCGATGGATGTAAAAAGAAACCATCAAGAATACCTATTGGTTATAGGTACTCTAGCTGGGGATTTAGTAATCACGAAAAGATTTTAATGAGACAAGCGTTAGCATGTTGTGTTAGATGTTCAAATAAAGCATTTGAATCTTCTGCTAAGCTCTTCGTGGATAATATTGAGCAATTTGAAAGATGGTTTGGAGCATATGAACATGAATCCATCATGAGGATACGCAGCGGTGTATCTGAGATGAATAAGGTGTTATCTAATCCAGAAAAAATTCTCACCTTTATTGATATGCGGCAGCAAAGACAGAGAGGGAGGCCAAGGGCACCAATGAGCAAACCAGCTCCAGGTAGTTCAACTTGTTATGGAACATCATGTCAGGAAATGTTTACTGGAAAACTCTCGGAAGATCCATTTGCGCCAGTTGCGTTCGGAGTTCCAGAACATTTACCAGCTATTGGACTGCGTATATTGGTTGGCGAGCAGATGTTGCAATATTGGCAATCGCCTATCGACAGAGCATTAATTATATACCATGAAATATCACATAAAATATTATGTACTCTCGATAAAGGATTTGTACGCCTTTCAGATGGTACGCGTTCAATGGAACCTGTATTTGGTGTAGTACACACGCGAGAAATGGTGAAAGAGTTTCCTCGCAACACTCTTTCACATGCTGACTGTTGGGCTAACTTTATCGTTTCTTTTGGAGAATAAGATTAAAAATTAATTAAGCTATGATGATATTAGCAGTTAATTTATTAGGCTACTCTTGCATGGGTATACAATGAATGGCGATTTTCTAAATACTGTTAATGAAATATTTTCTTTTAAAAATATTTTTAAATTTAGATTTAAAGCGCTAGTTAAAAAGATAGTAGGAAACAAATAACTGAAAATATATATACCCATGCTACCTCAAAATGCAATGTCGGCTGCGGACTCGATAATCAGAGTAAGGCGCAACATGAAGTAATGGTTATTATCTTCGAATGTTGCAACGCAAGGCAGGTATTTCGAGTTCGCGGCCCGAAGGGCGCTACTCCTTGCTTAAGTTTGCATTGTTATAAAATATCAATCGATAATAACTATACTTCAATTTTAGGCATCAAATATCGGCACAATTTGCCTTGCTGATATTGTATTTCTGGGTAGCATGGGTATACAAGCCACGTAAAGATAAAATCATGGCAATAATAGCTTACAGGGCGCGTTACATTATCAAGATTTTGTTGAAACAATAAATCGAATGGCATCTAATTTCAATTGAGTTTGGCTTAGAATATGTTCAAAACTTGCTTGTTGATCGCGAATGAATTGGATTTCATCTTCGCGAATATTAGGGTTAACTGCTTGTAACGCTTGTAATCGATCTCGCTCGTGGTGTAAGGTATGTTGCATTTCATTTTTAGCATGTTTTAGAATTTCATCCATGAAGCTTTGCGCTATGGGTTGTGAGCTTTTAATTAGCTGACGAATTAAAACTTGTGATGTCTTGATAATTTTATGGCTAATGTTGCGGTTAATCGGGCTTAATTGGCGGTTAAAGTTATCAAAAGTCACATTCGGGGCTAAATTTTTACCATTTTTATCAAGTAACAAACGGATCGGTGTGGTTGGTAAAAATCGGTTAAGTTGGGCATTTTTAGTATTTAATGCTTCGACTATATAAATCAACTCTAAGAAAGTAGTGGCAGTAGGTAGCTTATTATTTTTCAGCATTGCAACTGATGTTGTACCAGTATCTGAGTTTAAGATCATCTCCATCGCACCTGAGATCATCGGATGTTCCCAATTTAAATAATGCACATCATCGCGTGTTAATGCGGTTTTTCGCTTGAAGGTGATTGTTAGCCCCTCGTCTGGTAATCCAGGAAAGTCGGAGGTTAACATATGATCGGTTGGATGCAAAACAAGGCAGTTATCGGTTGTGTCTTCATACTCAACACCAACCACATCAAAAAGTTGTAAGGTAAATGTGGTGAAGTCAGTTTGTTTATCGATTACAGTAATATTATCAAGAAGCTCTGAGCGATGTAAAATACCGCTTGAATTAATTTCAAGTAAACGATCTCGGCCTTGCTCGAGTTGTTTTTTAAGTTTCGTGTTTAATTTTTTAGTGGCTTGAATTAAATCATTTAACTGGCCATTTTCGTTGGATCCGTTTGCAAGTAATGCGATCAAATCGTCTTTTACTTGCTCGTAAACAGCTTGCCCGGTTGGCGTTGTTTTCTCAAACGCCTGTAGACCTTCTTCATACCATTTTTGTAAAAATTCTTGTGAGGTGTTTTTTAAATAAGGGGTATAAATTTTAATGTCACAGCGTTGGCCAATTCTATCTAGCCTGCCAATACGTTGTTCTAAAAGATCTGGGTTAACAGGCAGATCAAAAAGTACTAAATGATGTGAAAATTGGAAGTTTCGTCCTTCTGATCCAATTTCAGAGCAGATCAGAACCTGTGCGCCATTTTTATCTTGGGCAAAATAAGCTGCAGCTTTATCTCGTTCAATCAGTGATAAACCTTCATGAAAAACAGCAGCGCGAATAGCTTCTCGCGTTTTTAAGGCTTGTGCTAATGCAAGTGTTGTTGTTGGTTGTGCAGTAATTATTAGAATTTTATCTGTTGATTTTTTCTGAACAAAGTCTATTAACCAGCTAATGCGCGGATCAAATTTACACCATGAACACTCGCTATCCTTTTTATATGTTTGATAGAGGTGTTCTGGATAAAGTGATGAATAGGCTTGGCTTTCTAATGAGCCTTCTACCATTGTTTTAGCAGCATTGATTGCATTTTTATATTGTGCTGGCAATTTTAAAGAGATTGATTTGAGAATGCGTTTAGGAAAGCCTTTAATGGCACTGCGTGTATTTCTAAAGAATAAACGGCTTGTACCATGGCGATCGAGCAAATTTATGATCAATTCTTTTTGGGCAATTATCCGTTGTTCATTATCATGAGGATAATTGTTAATAATAGAGAGTAGTGGTTGTACATCTTGTTCACTGAGTAATTCAACAATAATGTTTTGTGCTTGATGAGTCAACTGTTTGTTATTGAGTAGTTGACTAACTGCATCAACGACGGGTTTATAATTCAATTCTTCTTTTAGAAAGGCTTGATAATCATAAAAGCGATTGGGATCAAGTAAACGTAAACGTGCGAAATGACTTTCATGACCAAGTTGCTCTGGTGTTGCAGTTAAAAGAAGTACGCCTGGAATACTCTTTGCGAGTGATTCGATAACTTGATATTCACAACTGGGTTTTTGTTCATCCCAAATTAAGTGGTGCGCTTCATCAACAATAAGTAAATGCCATTGTGCTTTGAGGGCATTTTCAGCATTTCTCTTTTTTCGCAATAAATCCAGGCTACACAAAACAAGTTGCTCTGTGTCAAATGGATTAACGCCATTGGCATCTGCATCGTTACATAACTCATCATCAAAAATACTAAAATGAAGATTAAACCGGCGGATCATTTCAACAAGCCATTGATGTTGCAAGTTTTCAGGTAAAACAATTAAAACGCGCTTTGCCCGTCCCGTGATTAATTGCTGGTGGATAATTAATCCAGCTTCAATGGTTTTACCAAGGCCAACTTCATCAGCAAGCAAAATTCGCGGAGCATGCCGTTTGCCAACTTCTTGTGCTATATAGAACTGATGAGGGATTAAATCAACGCGAGGACCGAGTAAACCTCTTAAGTTTGATTTTTGTTGAGTGTTTTGATGGGTAAACGTTTTATAGCGGAGTGGAAAACGATCAAACTTATCAATTTGTCCTACAAATAGTTTATCTTGTGGTTTATTAAAGGTTAGAAAGTTATTTAGCAAGGTTTCTGGTAATCGAGATCCTTCACCTGTGGCTGCATTGGTGCAGATATAAGTGAGTAAATTATTTTCATCGATAAAATCATTGACGATCAATGCGGTGTTATTTTGGCTAAGGATCTCATCACCGATATCAAAACGTACGCGAGTAATAGGTGCTGCATTAATTGAATAAAGACGTTTCTCGTTAGACGCTGAGAATAATAAAGTTAGCATACGTGCATCAATAGCAACGATTGTACCAAGGCCTAGTTCAGATTCAGCATCGCTGATCCAGCGTTGGCCTAAATTAAAGGTCATAAAATACCATTTGTATTATGTAAAAAGATGAAAAGTCAAGATTTTAATAAAAAATCACTCTAAAGGCTAATAAAATAGCATAAAAATCACGATGGAATATAAAAAATGGATAAATAAATAAAAAAACAATATTTTGTTAAAAAAAGCTTGCCAATGTAATTAACTACTCTATAATGCGCATCCACGGAAACGGGATAGCGACTTATTTTATTAATCTAAAAAAAGCAGTTTGAAGTTAACCTAGAACTTTGAAGATTTATATATAAAACTTTAGTAAAGTTATTTAAAATAAATCGTTGACATTGTTCGCCAGGCGCGTATTATATGCGTCCTTGCTTAAGCACAGAGTGCTTGGAGCAACGCTCTTTAACAATTTAATCAAACAATCTGTGTGAGCATTGATAGTAGATTTCAAAATAGTCCTTTTGGACAAAAAAAATCAGTATCAGTGACACACGAATTAATTCATTAATTCAGAATAACAAATCGTTATTTATATTTACTTAGGTAATTATAATTGGCAATTAGTTTTAGTCAGTAATATTGAGTCGTATCGCAAGATACAAATTAAACTTTAAATTGAAGAGTTTGATCATGGCTCAGATTGAACGCTGGCGGCAGGCTTAACACATGCAAGTCGAACGGTAACAGAGAATAGCTTGCTATTTTGCTGACGAGTGGCGGACGGGTGAGTAATACTTGGGAATATGCCAAATGGTGGGGGACAACAGTTGGAAACGACTGCTAATACCGCATGATCTCTTCGGAGCAAAGGGTGGGACCTTCGGGCCACTCGCCATTTGATTAGCCCAAGCGGGATTAGCTAGTTGGTAAGGTAAGAGCTTACCAAGGCTACGATCCCTAGCTGGTCTTAGAGGATGACCAGCCACACTGGAACTGAGACACGGTCCAGACTCCTACGGGAGGCAGCAGTGGGGAATATTGCACAATGGGGGAAACCCTGATGCAGCCATGCCGCGTGTGTGAAGAAGGCTTTCGGGTTGTAAAGCACTTTCAGCGGGGAGGAAAGGGTGTTATTTAATAAATAATATCTGTGACGTTACCCGCAGAAGAAGCACCGGCTAACTCCGTGCCAGCAGCCGCGGTAATACGGAGGGTGCGAGCGTTAATCGGAATTACTGGGCGTAAAGCGCGCGTAGGTGGTTTATTAAGTCAGATGTGAAAGCCCAGGGCTCAACCTTGGAACTGCATTTGAAACTAATAGACTAGAGTTTTGTAGAGGGTGGTAGAATTTCAGGTGTAGCGGTGAAATGCGTAGAGATCTGAAGGAATACCAGTGGCGAAGGCGGCCACCTGGACAAAGACTGACACTAAGGCGCGAAGGCGTGGGGAGCAAACGGGATTAGATACCCCGGTAGTCCACGCAGTAAACGATGTCTATTAGAAGTTTGTGGCTATATGCCGTGGGTTTCAAAGCTAACGCATTAAATAGACCGCCTGGGGAGTACGGCCGCAAGGTTAAAACTCAAATGAATTGACGGGGGCCCGCACAAGCGGTGGAGCATGTGGTTTAATTCGATGCAACGCGAAGAACCTTACCATCCCTTGACATCCAGAGAATCACCTAGAGATAGATGAGTGCCTTCGGGAGCTCTGAGACAGGTGCTGCATGGCTGTCGTCAGCTCGTGTTGTGAAATGTTGGGTTAAGTCCCGCAACGAGCGCAACCCTTATCCTTACTTGCCAGCGGGTTATGCCGGGAACTTTAGGGAGACTGCCGGTGATAAACCGGAGGAAGGTGGGGACGACGTCAAGTCATCATGGCCCTTACGGGATGGGCTACACACGTGCTACAATGGCAGATACAAAGGGTTGCTAACCTGCGAGGGTATGCCAATCTCAGAAAGTCTGTCGTAGTCCGGATCGGAGTCTGCAACTCGACTCCGTGAAGTTGGAATCGCTAGTAATCGTGGATCAGAATGCCACGGTGAATACGTTCCCGGGCCTTGTACACACCGCCCGTCACACCATGGGAGTGGGCTGCACCAGAAGTCATTAGCTTAACCCTTCGGGGATGGCGATGACCACGGTGTGGTTCATGACTGGGGTGAAGTCGTAACAAGGTAGCCCTAGGGGAACCTGGGGCTGGATCACCTCCTTACGTAAAGAAACTACTAACCTTTCGCTGAATTTGCCTAGCAAATAAAGTTATCGGTTCAGATGTTTTGCTTAGGCAAAGCGCTGTCAGTGCCCACACAGATTGTTTGATTAGAATGTAAAAGAGACATCTAAATAAAAATTATTTAGACAAAGATATTTGTTTTCAGGCAAGGCACTCAAGGCAAGAAAGAGGACGTGTACGTAAGTACATAACCGAATGATTGGCCGCAGAGTAACGCATAATGAAAGCAAAGATCGAAGTATAAAAAGGTCCCCATCGTCTAGAGGCCTAGGACACCGCCCTTTCACGGCGGTAACAGGGGTTCAAATCCCCTTGGGGATACCAACTCCATTTCAAGTGAAAAGATCCCAAATCTTTTCTTATATCACTAGATATTGAAATAGAAAATACTTTTTAAATAGAAATATTTAAAAAGTGTTTTTACTTTTAAGTGAAATTACTGCTCTTTAACAATTAGGAAAGCTGATAAAGTTCTTATTTATCAACAATAACAATGGTTTAACCTTGTTAGTTGATAAATATAAACGAAATTGTTCTCGTTTATTTAAGGCGCATTAAATCTTTGGATTTAAGGCAAATTAGATAAATGAATCAAGCAAAATAAAAAAAGCAATCTGTTTAATAAATATTTTAAGCAGATAGTACGTATCTACTTAGCAAGTCGCAAGACAGGCTAATAGGTGCACGAATTACGAGTGTAATTCTTATAGTAAATATGAGGATCGCAAGCGTCTTGGAAACAACATACAGTATTTTTAAGTATTGTATGGTTAAGTGAATAAGCGTGCACGGTGGATGCCTAGGCAATTAGAGGCGATGAAGGACGTGGTAATCTGCGATAAGTCCAGGGGAGTTGGTAACAAGCGTTATATCCTGGAATTTCCGAATGGGGGAACCCAATGCATTTATGCATTATCGCTTAGTGAATACATAGCTAAGCGAGGCAAACGAGGGGAACTGAAACATCTAAGTACCCTTAGGAAAAGAAATCAACCGAGATTCCGAAAGTAGCGGCGAGCGAAATTGGAACAGCCCTTAAGCTTAATTTAAGTTAGTGGAATGCTCTGGAAAGTGCAACGGTACAAGGTGATAGTCCTGTACACGACAACTTCTTTTAAGTGAAAACGAGTAGGTCGGGACACGTGAAATCCTGATTGAATATGGGGGGACCATCCTCCAAGGCTAAATACTCCTAATTGACCGATAGTGAACCAGTACCGTGAGGGAAAGGCGAAAAGAACCCCTGGAGGGGAGTGAAATAGAACCTGAAACCGTGTACGTACAAGCAGTAGGAGCAGTATCACCAAAGCACATTTTTGGACGTTAGGTCGCTTGCGCAGCAAGTGCAAGACAGCCAACTAGAATGAGTGTTCTTTGGGATACTGTGACTGCGTACCTTTTGTATAATGGGTCAACGACTTATATTCTGTAGCAAGGTTAACCGATTAGGGTAGCCGTAGGGAAACCGAGTCTTAACTGGGCGAATAGTTGCAGGGTGTAGACCCGAAACTTGGTGATCTAGCCATGAGCAGGTTGAAGGTTGAGTAACATCAACTGGAGGACCGAACCCACTAATGTTGAAAAATTAGGGGATGACTTGTGGCTGGGGGTGAAAGGCCAATCAAACCAAGAGATAGCTGGTTCTCCTCGAAAGCTATTTAGGTAGCGCCTCATGTATCACTGTTGGGGGTAGAGCACTGTTTAGGCTAGGGGGTCATCCCGACTTACCAACCCTATGCAAACTCCGAATACCAACAAGTGCAATCATGGGAGACACACGGCGGGTGCTAACGTCCGTCGTGGAAAGGGAAACAACCCAGACCGCCAGCTAAGGTCCCAAAGTATATGTTAAGTGGGAAACGATGTGGGAAGGCTTAGACAGCTAGGAAGTTGGCTTAGAAGCAGCCATCTTTTAAAGAAAGCGTAATAGCTCACTAGTCGAGTCGGCCTGCGCGGAAGATTTAACGGGGCTAAACATATCACCGAAGCTGCGGACGCTTATTGCTATTTATAGTAATATGCGTGGTAGAGGAGCGTTCTGTAAGCCGTCGAAGGGAAAGGTGTAAACCATCCTGGAGGTATCAGAAGTGCGAATGTTGACATGAGTAACGATAAGGGAGGTGAAAAACCTCCCCGCCGGAAGACCAAGGGTTCCTGTCCAACGTTAATCGGGGCAGGGTGAGTCGACCCCTAAGGCAAGGCCGAAAGGCGTAGTCGATGGGAAACGGGTTAATATTCCTGTACCCTTTATTATTGCGATGGGAGGACGGAGAAGGCTAGGTGAGCCTGGCGATGGTTGTCCAGGTTCAAAGGTGTAGGCGGTAAACTTAGGTAAATCCGGGTTTATGTTAACGCTGAGACTTGATGTCGAGTCACTAAGGTGATGAAGTCATTGATGCCAAGCTTCCAGGAAAAGTCTCTAAGCTTCAGATAATAAAGGATCGTACCCCAAACCGACACAGGTGGTCAGGTAGAGAATACCAAGGCGCTTGAGAGAACTCGGGTGAAGGAACTAGGCAAAATGGTACCGTAACTTCGGGAGAAGGTACGCCAACGATAGGTGAAGCGATTTACTCGTGAAGCCGAGGTTGGCCGAAGATACCAGATGGCTGCAACTGTTTATTAAAAACACAGCACTGTGCTAAATCGTAAGATGACGTATACGGTGTGACGCCTGCCCGGTGCCGGAAGGTTAATTGATGAGGTTAGACTTAGGTCGAAGCTTTTGATCGAAGCCCCGGTAAACGGCGGCCGTAACTATAACGGTCCTAAGGTAGCGAAATTCCTTGTCGGGTAAGTTCCGACCTGCACGAATGGCGTAATGATGGCCATGCTGTCTCCACCCGAGACTCAGTGAAGTTGAAATCGCTGTGAAGATGCAGTGTACCCGCGGCTAGACGGAAAGACCCCGTGAACCTTTACTATAGCTTAGCAGTGAACTTAGACCCTACATGTGTAGGATAGGTGGGAGGCATTGAAATGTGGTCGCTAGATTGCATGGAGCCAACCTTGAAATACCACCCTTGTATGTTTTGAGTTCTAACCATGGCCCCTGAATCGGGGTTTGGGACACTGTTTGGTGGGTAGTTTGACTGGGGCGGTCTCCTCCTAAAGAGTAACGGAGGAGTACGAAGGTTGGCTAATCACGGTCGGACATCGTGAGGTTAGTACAATGGTATAAGCCAGCTTAACTGCGAGACAGACACGTCGAGCAGGTACGAAAGTAGGTCATAGTGATCCGGTGGTTCCAAATGGAAGGGCCATCGCTCAACGGATAAAAGGTACTCCGGGGATAACAGGCTGATACCGCCCAAGAGTTCATATCGACGGCGGTGTTTGGCACCTCGATGTCGGCTCATCACATCCTGGGGCTGAAGTCGGTCCCAAGGGTATGGCTGTTCGCCATTTAAAGTGGTACGCGAGCTGGGTTTAGAACGTCGTGAGACAGTTCGGTCCCTATCTGCCGTGGGCGTTTGAGAATTGAGAGGAGCTGCTCCTAGTACGAGAGGACCGGAGTGGACGAACCGCTGGTGTTCGGGTTGTCATGCCAATGGCATTGCCCGGTAGCTACGTTCGGAATCGATAACCGCTGAAAGCATCTAAGCGGGAAGCGAGCCTCAAGATGAGTTCTCACTGGAGCTTTAAGCTCCCTAAAGGGCCGTTGTAGACTACAACGTTGATAGGCAAGGTGTGTAAGTGCCGTAAGGTATTGAGCTAACTTGTACTAATTACCCGTGAGGCTTAACCATACAATGCTTAAGAGTATTGTGTACCAAGACAAGTAAAAAGCTTTTTGAAGATAAATAAAAATACATAAATCCTCAATTGCTAATATAATAAACGCTTGCGAAGCATATTTACAAAGACATTTTAATTCGTAAAAATTCCTTGATTTTAAAGAGCACAATAAACTATCGCTTTCCTAATTACCTTTTTGCTTGGCAAAAATAGCGCTGTGGTACCACCTGATTCCATTCCGAACTCAGCAGTGAAACGCAGTTGCGCCGATGGTAGTGTGGGGTCTCCCCATGTGAGAGTAGGTCATTGCCAAGCTCCTAATACCAAAAAAGCCCAAACAGCTAAAGTTGTTTGGGCTTTTTTATTAGTCTAGTTTAATGGTATTTATATCCCTGTTACCTCAAAATGCAACGTCGGCATGGACTCGATGATCGATGATAAGGCGCAACATTAGATAATGGTTATTATCGCGTCGAATGGCAAGCTTTGGCTGCTTTCTTTCATATAAAAACTGAGTTAGCGCCCAGAAGGGCAAGGATCCTTGCAGCAATTTGCATTGTTATAAAATCTCCCTCGATAATAACTTCCCTTCAATTTTATGCCGCGCATATCGGCACAATTTGCTACCCTGATATTGCATTTAGGGCTAGCGTGGGTATATACCCATACGACTATCAAAATACAAAATCAGCAAGGCCGCGCCGCAGCGATTAAAACTTGATCATTCTTAGCATTTAATTACCATCAATTATGGTAATAACTGATATTATTTTTATTTATTGCCATATAAATTTTCGTTGTAAATAAAACTATTTTGCAGATAACAAAATTTAACTAGTAATGAACAACTGACGATAGTACCATTGAGAAATTATTTACTGTCATTAGTATTAGTATATCAGCACCAACCACAGAAGAGTAAAAATATGACGAATATTGATTTAAGCCACAGCCAACCTAAAAATTTACCACTATTTAGTGCCATCAAAACCCAACAAATTGTAGCCGATATTACGGCGGCTATTGAGAAATCAAAAGCATTAGTTGAAAAACAATTAAAAGAGACAGATCAATTTACTTGGGATAATTTAGTCAATGTACTTGATGAGTCAGATGATAACCTTGCAAAAATATGGTCTCCTATTTCACATATGAACTCAGTCGTGAGTAATGATGATTTGCGAGCCGCACATGATGCATGTTTGCCTTTGTTCTCCGAATACTCCGTGTATTTAGGACAGCACAAAGAGCTTTATCAAGCTTATTTAAGCATTGCAAATAGCAATGAATTTAGCAACTTAAATAGCGCACAAAAAAAAGTTATTGATAATGCTTTACGCGATTTTAAATTAGCAGGTATTGCATTACCCGAAGATAAAAAATTACGTTACGGTGAAATAACTCAACAACTTGCGCTGCTTCAATCTAAATTTAACAACAATGTCATGGATGCGACCTTAGCTTGGAGTAAATTAATTAGCGATAAAGGCGAGTTGGATGGTTTACCTGAAAGTGCTTTGACAGCGGCGGCTCAAGCGGCCAAGGAAAAAAATAAAGAAGGATATTTATTTACGCTTGATATTCCAAGTTACTTGCCTGTAGTAACTTATGCGAAAAATAGCAAGCTACGCGAAGAATTTTATACTGCATATTCAACACGCGCTTCTGAAATGGGGCCAAATGCTGGCGAATTTGATAACACGACCATTATTGAGGAAATACTTGCCCTGCGACACGAACTTGCATTAATACTCGATTTTGCTAATTATGCCGATTACAGCTTGGCGACAAAAATGGCAGAAACATCGGATCAAGTTATTTCTTTTTTAACTGATTTAGGAAAAAAATCAGTGCCACAAGCATACCAAGAAAAGCAAGCTATTGTAGATTTTGCTAAAGGAGCAGATAACATTGATGCGCTAAATGCTTGGGATTTAAGCTATTATGCAGAGCAATTAAAACAGCAACGTTATGCTATTTCAGATGAAATTTTACGCCCTTATTTTCCTGAAAATAAAGTATTGTCAGGTCTTTTTTTAGTAGTTAATCGCTTGTTTTCTATCAGCATTGATGAAGTGCATGATTTTGATACGTGGCATGATGATGTGCGGCTTTTTAATATAAAAAATAAACAAGGAAAGCTTATTGGTCGCTTTTATTTTGACTTGTATGCCCGCGAGCATAAGCGTGGTGGTGCTTGGATGAATGACTGTCGTGTTCGTCGTCGACAACTAAATGGTGAGTTACAATTACCAGTTGCTTATTTAACCTGTAATTTCAATAAGCCAGTTGGAGATAAACCCGCTTTATTTACGCATGATGAGGTGATAACAATGTTCCATGAGTTTGGGCATGGACTACACCACATGTTAACTAAAGTTGAAGTGGCAGGCGTTTCTGGTATCAATGGTGTGCCTTGGGATGCGGTTGAATTGCCAAGTCAATTTTTAGAAAACTGGTGCTGGGAGCCTGAAGCTTTAGCATTGATTTCAGGGCATGTTGAAACGGGTGAAACATTACCTGCTGAGTTACTTGAGAAAATGCTTGCCGCTAAAAATTACAATAGTGCATTAGCAATGGTGCGTCAGCTTGAATTTTCATTGTTTGATTTTATTTTGCATTATCAATACGAGCAGAATGTTGCAGGGCAAGTGCAATCAGTTTTAGATGCGGTGAGGGAAAACGTTGCGGTAAATAAAACGCCTGTTTTTAATCGTTTTCAAAATAGTTTTAGTCATATTTTTGCAGGTGGCTATGGTGCTGGCTATTACAGCTATAAATGGGCAGAAGTGCTGTCTGCAG
Source organism: Bathymodiolus brooksi (assembly GCA_963680875.1). NCBI lineage: Eukaryota > Metazoa > Mollusca > Bivalvia > Mytilida > Modiolidae > Bathymodiolus > Bathymodiolus brooksi. The sequence continues at coordinate 1,108,851 of CAVMGF010000075.1, forward strand.
ATGCATTTTCAAAATTTGAGTTAGATGGTATTTTTAATTCACAAACTGGTCAAAAATTTTTGCAGGCTATTTTAGAAAAAGGCGGCAGCGCCGCACCAATGGCATTATTTAAAGACTTTATGGGAAGAGAGCCAAGCATCGATGCCCTATTAAAGCACAGTGGTATTTTATAATTTTAATCAAAAAGCATCTAAAGGATAGCGAAATAGATACCAATGCGCCTATCGCAATGCAATATCCGTAAGGCCATTGGCTACGGATTTACTGTATAAAATATCTCCGAGATGATTAACCGCGTTAATCATCTGTAAAGAGCAGTAAAATAAAAACTTTAATTCCACTCTCGTTTTTGCATAGTGGCGTTGCAGTGCATATATCACCACGCATTATCCTTCATTGGCCTGTTTTCGCGGTTGTATGTCAGAGGTGCTCAAAGAGCTTAATCCATTTCTTTTATGCTTTGCTATTAAGCATTTATCGGGCTGACGTGTATTTTTTAAACAAATAAGCATAAATAGGAAAATAATATGGCAATTGTATTTTTTGGTCACTTTGGCGCTAAAAACCATCCAAGCAGTCACTTTGATGGTCGTGAACAGCGAATATTAATCCAAGCTGTAGCGGATGCTTCAGAGAGTTTATCACAAGCACTGATCGCGTCGAATAAAAACTTTGTAGGGCATCATGATAAAGTAAAATTATGGTTTGGGGAAGTGACTCCAGAGATCATCATTGATTTAAAAAAAATAGTGCATAAAATGCATTCTACATTTACGTCCCCTGAAACATTTATAAAATTTATTGATGCACGAGGGCAATATTATCATAAAAATAGGTCTAGGTTACCATTTAACAATATAGGTGATGCAAAGTACGATGAAGCTATTATGAATGGTGGGGAAAGAATAAATATTAACGAAAATATTGCCGCTTTTGTTTATAGCCTATCTTGGCCAGACACTGATGAAAATCATAGCGCTCATATAGGTTCAGTGATAAATATGTATATTGGCTCTGCATTTTTTGCCTCTACTACAATGGACAAGCGGCGGGAGAAAACAGTTTTGCATGAATACTCTCATAAATCACTAAAGACACTTGATTATGCAGTGACAATACCATCCAGAGTAAACCCAGGAGATTGTGAGTTCATATATAGAGAAGAAGCTTGCCAATGGTTAGCTACTCAAAATAGCCAGGAAGCCATGAAAAATGCCGACTGTTTGGCGTACTTCCTTAGTGGTTTCACAGAGGTAGAAAAAAGCCAGATAAAGGTAGAGGCAAAGGTCGAGCAAAAGGTAGTGCAAAAGGTCGAGGTAAAGAAAAAACGAAAGCGTGTATTTTCTTCGAAACTGGCGTATAAACGTTTTTATTAGCCTTCACTTGCCTGTTTTTAGCGACTGCGAGGCAGAGGTTATTAATTGAACCTTGCTCCATTTCTTTTATGCTTTGCTATTAAGCATTTATCGGGATGACGTTGCATTTAAAGCATATAAGAATAAATAGAAAATAATATGGCAATTGTATTTTTTGGCCACTTTGGGGGTAAAGACCATCCAAGTAGTCATTTTGAGTCTCATGAACAGCAAATACTAAGCCAAGCTGTAGCGGATGCTTCAGAGAGTATATCACAAGCGCTGATCGCTGCCAGGCACAACTTTAAAGGGTATCATGATCAAATAAAATTATGGTTCGGTGAGGTGACTCCTGAACAAATGGAGGATTTAAAAAGAGCAGTGTATAACATGCATTCTACTTTTATGGATCCAAAAACATTTATAAAATTTATTGATGCACGAGGGCAATATTTTCATCCATATATGGGCAGGTTGCCACTAAGCAATATAGCTGATGCAAAGTACGATGAACTTATGATGCAAGGTGGTAAAAGAACAAAGATCAGCGAATATACTCATGGTTTGTCTTATCCCTTATCTTGGGCAAGTAGTGATGGCAAGTATAATGGTCATGCAGGTTCAGTGATGAATATATATATTGGTGCTAAATATTTTTGCTTTTCTACAAGTAAAAAAGTGCGCGAGCAAACAATTTTGCATGAATACTCTCATAAAGCACTCTTTAGTGTTGATTATGCAGTGAGCATACCCGATCCAAACAAAGATAAAGAGAGTACGTTTATATATGGAGAGAAAAAATGCCAATGGTTAGCTACTCAAAATAGCCAGGAAGCCATGAAAAATGCCGACTGTTTGGCGTACTTCCTTAGTGGTTTCACCGAGGTAGAAAAAAGCCAGATAAAGGTAGAGGCAATGATCGAGCAAAAGGTCGCGGTAAAGAAAAAACGAAAGCGTGTATTTTCTTCGAAACTGAGGTATAAAAGTTTTTATTAGCCTTCACTTGCCTGTTTTTAGCGACTGCGAGGCAGAGGTTATTAATTGAACCTTGCTCCATTTCTTTTATGCTTTGCTATTAAGCATTTATCGGGATGACGTTGCATTTAAAGCATATAAGAATAAATAGGAAATAATATGGCAACTGTGTTTTTTGGTCACTTTGGCGCTAAAAACCATCCAAGTAGTCACTTTGATGGTCGTGAACAGCAATTATTAATCCAAGCTGTAGCGGATGCTACAGAGAGTTTATCACAAGCACTGATCGCGGCTAACAAAAATTTTAAAGGGCATCATGATAAAATACAATTATGGTTCGGTGAAGTGACCCCAGAGATGTTCGTGGATTTAAAAAAAATAGTGTATAGAATGCATTCTATAATTATAGCTCCCGAAACATTTATAAAATTTATTGATGCACGAGGGCAGTACGCATGTGCAAAGATGGCCAGGATGCCATTAAATAATATAGCTGACGCGCGTTATGATGAACTTATTATGCAAGGGGGGGAAAGAAAAAAGATTCACGTAGGTAAAGGTGGTTTTATTTATTCCATATCATGGCCAAACTTTGATGGCTTGTGTAATGCTCATGTAGGTTCAGTGATGAATATATATATTGCCGATTCTTATTTTAACGATACTACAACTCGCAAATTTAGGGAGAAAATACTTCTGCATGAATGCTCTCATAAAATATTATTTACTACTGATTATGCAGTGAGCATACCCGATCCAAACAAAGATAAAGAGAGTACGTTCATATATGGAGAGAAAAATGGCCAATGGTTAGCTACTATAAATAGTCTGGAAGCCATGAGAAATGCCGACTGTTGGGCGTTCTTCCTTTGTAGTTTTACGGAGGAAGAGGTAAAGGCAGAGGTAAATGCAGAGGTAGAAGCGAAGGTAGAGACAAGGGCAGAGACAAGGGTAGATGCAAGGATAAAGCGAAAGAAAAAGAAACAGTGCGTTACTTGCTTGTTACTATAGGTATAAATGGGCTGTTTTCATTTAAGTGCACTTTAATATTTCTTCATATCCAATATACGCATAAAATATAGCCAGAAGGCAGAGTCAATGTGTATTGTTGGTATTTTAGCTAGGTAAGGTTTTAACTAATAAAAAGGTCAAAAATTTTCGCCTGATATTTCATAAAAGTGCTCTAGCCGCAGAAATGGCATTATTTAAATATTTTATAGATAGATAGTCAATCATTGACGATCAATTTAAGTCAGTGATATTTTATGGTTTTAAGAAAAAATCATCTACAGTGATATCGAAAATAAGCACATGGGAATAAATAGGACATAATATGGCAACTGTATTTTTTGGTCACTTTGGCGCTAAAAACCATCCAAGTAGTCACTTTAGCGATCATGAACAGCAATTATTAAAGCTAGCTGTAGATGATGCTGAATATATTTTATCGCAAGCACTGATAGCGGCCAGACATAACTTTAAAGGGCATCATGATAAAATAAAATTATGGTTCGGTGAGGTTGATCCGGAGCAAATCGCTTTTGTAAAAAGAGCCGTGTATAACATGCATTCTACATTTACGGCCCCAGAAACATTTATAAAATTTATTGATGGACGAAGTCAGTATTATCGTGAAAATATGGCTAGGTTGCCATTAGACAATGTAACTGATGTGCATTACGATGAACTTATTATGAAGGGAGGATCAAGAGGAATGGTTTCCCCATGGACAGCTGCTGGTGTTTTCCTATTATCATGGCCAAATTCTGATGACAAGTATCATACTCATGCTGGTTCGGTGATGAATATATATATTTGTCAGGGATTTTTTGCTTGTGATATAGATGACAAAATGCGCGCGAAAATACTTTTGCATGAATACTCTCATAAAGCAATCTGTACAGTTGATTATGCAGTGAGCATACCAGATCCAAACAAAGCTGACGATTGTAGGTTCGTATTGGGAGAGGAAGAGTGCCAATTGTTAGCGACTAAAAATGTACTGGAAGCCATGAAAAATGCCGACTGTTGGGGGAGATTCCTTGTTAGTTTTACGGATAAAATGGATACTGTTAGTAATTTTACGGAGCTGGTGGATGCTGGGACACAAAAGTGGAAGTGCACTATTTCATAGTTAACATGGGTATAGGTATAAAGGTATTCATTCATATTGATTTACCTGCTTTTAGCGGTTGTGGGGTAGAGGTTATTAATTGAATATTGATTCATTACTTTTATAGTTCGCTATTAAGCATTTATCGGGCTGACGTTGCATTTTAAAGCATATTAAGAATAAATAGGAAATAATATGGCAACTGTATTTTTTGGTCACTTTGGCGCTAAAAACCATCCAAGTAGCCATTTTAACGATCATGAACAGCAATTATTAAAGCTAGCTGTATCGGATGCTGAATATACTTTATCACAAGCACTGATAGCGGCCAGGCACAACTTTAAAGGTCATCATGATAAAATAAAATTATGGTTCGGTGAGGTTGATCCTGAGCAAATCACTTTTTTAAAAAGAGCCGTGTATAAAATGCATTCTACTTTTTTAGAGCCAAAAACATTTATAAAATTTATTGATGCACGAGGGCAGTATTATCGTGAAAATATGGCTAGGTTGCCATTAGACAATGTAACTGATGTGCATTACGATGCTCTTATAATGGAGGGAGGACCAAGAGTAATGCCTTCCCAATGGACATATGGTGGTGTTTTTACACTATCGTGGGCAAATTCTGATGACAGGCATCATGTTCATGCAGGTTCAGTGCTAAATATACATATTCGTCAGGCATTTTTTGCTGATTATGTAGATAACAAAAAGCGAGAGCAATTTATGTTGCATGAATACTCTCATAAAGTAATGCGTACAGTTGATTATGCAGTGAGCATACCAGATCCAAACAAAGCTGACGATTGTATATTCGTATATGGAGAAGATATGTGCCAATGGTTAGCTACTAAAAATGTGCAGGAAGCCATGAAAAATGCCGAGTGTTGGGCGCGATTCCTTGGTAGTTTTACTGAGGTAGAGTTGGTGATGACTTAAATGACGTGTTGCACAGGTAAAGGTAGTAAAGCGCCAGCGCAGTTTTTCTTTTAAACTATTGTATAAAAATATTCATTAACCTTAAATGGTTTGTATTTTAGCAAGCATTTACCGATATGGAGTTTCATTTTTTAAGCACATGGGAATGAATAGGAAATAATATGGCAACTGTATTTTTTGGTCACTTTGGCGCTAAAAACCATCCAAGTAGCCATTTTAACGATCATGAACAGCAATTATTAAAGCTAGCTGTATCGGATGCTGAATATACTTTATCACAAGCACTGATAGCGGCCAGGCACAACTTTAAAGGTCATCATGATAAAATAAAATTATGGTTCGGTGAGGTTGATCCCGAGCAAATCGCTTTTTTAAAAAGAGCCGTGTATAAAATACATTCTAGTTTTACGCTCTCAGAAACATTTATAAAATTTATTGATGCACGAGGGCAGTACGGACGTGTAACGATGGCCAGGTTGCCATTAGACAATGTAACTGATGCTCATTACGATGAACTTATTATGGAGGGAGGACCACGAGTCATGCCTTCCCCATGGACACCTGCTGGTGTTTTCCCACTATCGTGGCCAAATTCTGATGACAGACATCATGCTCATGCAGGTTCAGTGCTAAATATACATATTCGTCAGGCATTTTTTGCTAATTATGTAGATAACAAAAAGCGCAAGCAAATTGTGTTGCATGAATATTCTCATAACGCAATGTGTACAGTTGATTATGCAGTGAGCATACCCTCCGTAGTAAACAAGGGAGATTGTGCGTTCATATATGGAGAAGGTCTGTGCGAATGGTTAGCGACTAAAAATGTGCTGGAAGCCATGAAAAATGCCGATTGTTGGACGTTATTCATTTGTAGTTTGACGGAGGTAGATACAAGGGTAGATACAAGGGTAGATACAAGGGTAGATACAAGGGTAGATACAAGAGTAGATGCAAGAGTAGATGCAAGGGTAGATACAAGAGTAGATGCAAGAGTAGATGCAAGAGTAGATGCAAGAGTAGATGCAAGGGTAGATGCAAGAGTAGATGCAAGAGTAGATGCAAGGGTAGATGCAAGGAGAAAGCGAAAGAAAAAGCAACAGTGCGGTCCTTGCTCGTTACTGTAGGTATATACATATTCGTCAGCCATTTTTTAGCAATGGTGTAGATAACAAAAGGCAAGAGCAACTTGTGTTGCATGAATACTCTCATAAAGCAGTGTGTACAGTTGATTATGTAGGAGCATACCCAACCACAAAAAAGATGATGATTGTATGTTCATATATGGATAAGCTATTAAAAATGTGCGAGTAGCCATGAAAAATGCCGAATGTTGGGCGTACTTCCTTTGTAGTTTTATGAAGATAGAGCCAGCTGTAGAGATAATACCAACGCGGATACAAAAGCGCATGATTTGTTCGTTACAATAGGTATAAGAATATTCATTAACCTTCACAGGCTTGTCCTTTAGCAGCTGTTACCGATATGGAGTTTCATTTTTTAAGCAAATGTGAATAGATAGGCAATAATATGGCAACTGTATTTTTGGTAAATTTGGCGGTAAAGACGATTCATGTAGTCACTTTGAAGCTCATGAACAGCGAATACTAAAGCTCGCTGTAGATGATGCTACAGAGAGTTTATAACAAGCACTGATCGCGGCGCGAAACAACTTTAAAGAGCATCATAATGGAATAAAATTATGGTTCGGAAAAGTGACTCCAGAGCAACGCGTGGTATAAAAAAGTTGTGTATAACATGCATTCTTTCTTTACGGATCCGAAAACATTTATAAAATTTATTGATGCACGAGGGCAGTATTTTCGTTATCTCAATCTAGGCAGGTTGCCACTAAGTAATATACCTGATGCAAAGTACGATGAAGCTATGATGAAAGGGGGGGGAAAGAGTAAAGATTCCCGAAAATATTGGAGATTTTGTTGATTACCTATCTTGGCCAGACTATTATAGCAAGTATAATGGTCATGTAGGTTTAGTGATGAATATATATATTGCTAATGCATATTTTCTCGACACTATACATAGAAAAGCTCGCGAGGAAGTAATTTTGCATGAATACTCTCATAAAACATTCTTTACTGTTGATTATGCACTTAACAGCCGCAAGGGAAAACCACGGAAAATGGTGAGGCCGTCTATGCTGTAGAAAATTGCCAATGGTTAGCTCGTGAAAGTAACGATGAACTAGGACGGGATTCAATTAGACATGCCGACTGTTGGGGGGGCTTTATTTCTTGTTTTAAGAGGACAAAGGCCTCTATTAGTAATTTTACGGAGCTGTAGGCAACTGGGGTAAAAAAGCGCAATTGCACTATTTCATAGCTGGCATGGGTGTAAAAATACTAAGCAATCTGAACTTAGGCTAACTTATCTGAATTCTTGTTATGGAGTGCAATCCTCTTTTGTTTTCGAACTGCTGCGTTGCAATAGATATATTTTCAGCACGCATTAACCTTACTCCCTGTTTTTCGCAGCTGTGGGGCAGATGTTATTAATTGAATTTTGATCCAGTATTTTTATGCTTTTATGTTGAGAATTTGCCGATCTGACGTTGCAATTTTTAAGCACATGGGAATAAATAGGAAAATAATATGGCCATTGTATTTTTTGGTCACTTTGGCGCTAAAAACCATCCAAATAGTCACTTTGATGATCGTGAACAGAAATTACTAAGTCAAGCTGTAGCGGATGCTGAATATAGTTTATCACAAGCACTGATCGCGGCGAATAAAAACTTTGTAGGGCATCATGAGAAAGTAAAATTATGGTTTGGGGAAGTGACTCCAGGGATCATCATTGATTTAAAAAAAATCGTGTATAAAATGCATTCTACATTTACGTCCCCAGAAACATTTATAAAATTTATTGATGCTCGAGGGCAGTATTCGCGTCCAGTTCTAGCTATGTTGCCATTAGACAATGTTACTGACGCGCATTACGATGAACTTATTATGAAGGGAGGATCAAGAATAAGACTTTCCCAAAATGACGATGCTTATGTTCATACACTATCGTGGCCAAATTCTGATGACAGGCATCATGCTCATGCGGGTTCGGTGATTAATATATATATTGGTGAGGGATTTTTTTCCTATTCTGTAGATGAGAACATACGAAAGCAAATACTTTTGCATGAATACTCTCATAAAGTAGTATGTAGAGTTGATTATGCAGTGAGCATACCCGATCCATACAAAGTGACAGAGAAAGCGTTCATATATGGCTATGACGACTGCCAATGGTTAGCGACTAAAAATGTGCTGGAAGCCATGAAAAATGCCGACTGTTGGGGGTTCTTCCTTGTAGTTTTACGGTGGTAAAGGGAGAGGCAAGGGTCGAAGCAAAGGTAGAAGCAAAGGTAGAAGCAAAAGTAAAGCGAAAGAAAAAGAAGCGGAGGTTTCCTTGCACGTTACTATAGGTATAAAGTGGCTGTTTTTATTTAATTTCACTTCAATATTTGCTACATATAAGCATAGTCAGAAGCCCAGTTTGAAGGTGCATTGTTAGTCTTTTAGTTGGAGAATATTTTAACCAACAAAAAGGTAAAAAATTTTTGTATGATATTTTAGAAAAATGGCGTAGCGTCGTTAATGGTATTATTTAAAGACTTTATGGAAAGATAGTCAAGCATTTATGGTTAATTTAAGCCAGTGCTATTAAATAGTTTTCAGCAAAAATTATTCAAAGTGATAGCGAAAAATAAGCACATGGGTAGTAGCACATGTCACCTGAAGTACTTATGCAGTGCAGGGCAATGCTATTTTGTTTTCGAACTGCTGCGTGGCAATGGATATATTTTCAGCACGCATTAACCTTACTCGCCTGTTTTCGCGGCTGTGGGGCAGAGGTTATTAATTGAATATTGATCCATTCCTTGAATGCTTTGCATATCGGCACAATTTTCTACCCTGATATTGTATTTCGGGGTAGCACGGGTATAAACTCAATTTTTTCATTATTTTAGTTACGCGATAGCTACTTATTTTAGCCCATCTTGTGATGGTGATATCTGAGTTGCTTCTGGTGCCATCTCTGCCATTGTTCTTTTTGAAAATAGATTGCGCATGGATCTCGTCTTTTAATTACTTCTTTGGTGCTTTTTTTACTGCTCTCAACCTAATATCGAGAGCTGCTACGATTAAGCCTAAAAACATCACATAGTTGTTTTACTGAATAACTCTCTTGGATATCTTTTATTATTTTAAATTTTCCAGGCTGTCCGATATCAAGAGCGTCGCCTTTTTTATTATTTAATTCTCATGTACAAGTAGCTTTATCTTCTTCTCAAGCTCTCTGATTTTGCTCTTGTCGGCAGTGAATTGGCTTGCGTTATAGTTGCTGGCTGAACGCTCTGTTTTAAGCAGGCGAACCCATTTGTCTACATCTGATTTGCTAACGCCCATTGTTTGCGATGTTTTATACCTACCCAAAGAGTCAAGACAGTTATTTAATATTTCTTATTCCACAGTTAAGATACCTTTGATAAAGCTAAGCTCGCCTTAATTCCTTCTTGGTAAACATTCATTGGTTTTTTATATTTCAATGTTTCATGAAATCGTTGGTGATTATAAAACTCAATGTAATCGGATACATCTTCTTGTAAATCTTTGATAGTTTCATATTCATTTAGATAAATACGGGAGCATTTTGCGCTTCGGTAAAATCTTTCAATGCAAATATTATCAGTGGCACGGCCTTTCCCGTCCATTGATATCATGATCCCGTTCTGTTTTAATTTTTGAGTATGCACATCGCTTGTATACTGACTTCCTTGATCTTTATTGAATATCTCAGGTTTTCCATAGCGATCTAAGGCCGCATCCAAGACGTTCATTACCAGTGCACAATCCATCGTATTCGATATTTTGTGTGATAGGACGGCTTTCGAATGCCAATCAATGACCGCAGCAAGGTAAACCATTCCACCCTTGACTTTGATGTAGGTTATATCTGTGCTCCATACCTGATTAGCATGTGAAATATTAAGGCCTCTAAGCTTATAACTGTATTTCTGATGTTGCTTATTGGGTACGGTGGTTGTTACTTGCTTAACCGCTAAAATAGCCTTTAAACCCAGCTCCTTTCGATATGTTGCTACCGTGTTTAAAGATGCCTTGACTCCATTTTCTAGAAGCTGTTGATGCACCTTTTTAGCACCGTAAATTGGTGTTTTATCAAACACTTTGGCTATTTCCTGCTGAATCTCATGCTTTTTATTATTCACTTTTTCAGTGTAGTAAAAAGTACTCCGATTCAAATTCAATAGCTCACATTGCTGTGATACAGATAGGTTTTCTAGCTTGGGATTAATTAACTTCTTCTTATCAGATAAGCCCAAGCTTTTTAGCTTTTTTTCAAGCCACTCCTTTTCAACAGTCATTTTACCGACAATTTTTGTTAGCATTTCGTTTTCTTCTTGAGCAGCAACAAGCTCTAGCTTATATTCCTTAACCGCTTTTGCTGGCTCCATTGCAATAACAGCATTTTCCAGGAATATTTTTTTCCAATTCTGAAGGATCAATGGGGTGATATTATTTTCATTTGCAATCTCAGCTCAAGTTTTTTCATTTTCCAATAACTCCAGTACAAGTCTACTTTTAAACTCAGCAGAATAAGTTGTTCTTTTTTTGCTCATGGTAATTCTCCTATTTTGATAGATATTATCTCAAACAGGAATAAGAATCTTAATTTTACTGTTTAGATTTCTTGGGGCATTATATTTCTTTGCCAGAATAATTCTGATCAAGAGCCAGTTGAGCTACTTCAAGTTTAAATTCAGCCGTATATATTGGCCTTGCTTGCTTTTTTACTGTGTCACCTATTTGTGTATGAAGTGAATAACATCAACTCTGGCAGGTTGGCAAAATAACTTGGCCACTACAAAATAGGATGTTTTTATCTTAGTTTACTTTAAGATTTATTTTATATATAATACGCTGGTAAACAACAGTAACAACCCAAGTTTAAGGTGGTTCTCAGCGCTTTAGTTGGATGGTATTTTAACTATTAAAAAGGTCAAAAATTATCGCGTGATATTTTAGGAAAGTGCTCTAGCCGCAGCAATGGCATTATTTAAAGACTTTATGGAGATATAATCAAGCATTGATGCTCAATTTAAGCCAGTGGTATTTAATAGTTTTAAGCAAAAATCATCTAAAGTGATAGCTAAAAATAAGCACATGGGTAGTCGCACATGTCACCTGAAGCACTTATGCAGTACAGGGTAATTTTGTTTTGTTTTAGAACTGCTGCGCTGCAATGGATATATTTTCAGCACGCATTAACCTTACTCGCCTGTTTTTCGTGGCTGTGGGGCAGAGATTATTAATTGAATTTTAATCCAGTATTTTTATGCTTTTATGTTGAGCATTTACCTAGCTGCCGTGAATTTTTTAAGCAAATAAGTATAAATAGGAAAATAATATGGCAATTGTATTTTTTGGTCACTTTGGCGCTAAAAACCATCCAAGTAGTCACTTTGATGATCGTGAACAGCAATTATTAAGTCAAGCTGTAGCGGATGCTGAATATAGTTTATCACAAGCACTGATAGCGGCCAGGCACAACTTTAAATGTCATCATGATAAAATAAAATTATGGTTCGGTGAGGTTGATCCCGAGCAAATCGCTTTTTTAAAAAGAGCCGTGTATAAAATGCATTCTACTTTTTTAGAGCCAGAAACATTTATAAAATTTATTGATGCTCGAGGGCAGTATTCGCGTCCAGTTCTAGCTAGGTTGCCATTAGACAATGTTACTGACGTGCATTACGATGCTCTTATAATGGAGGGAGGACCAAGAGTTATGCCTTCCCAAGGGATATATGGTGGTATTTTCCCACTATCGTGGCCAAATTCTGATGACAAGTATCATTCTCATGCAGGTTCAGTGCTAAATATACATATTCGTCAGGCATTTTTTGCTGATTATGTAGATAACAAAAAGCGAGAGCAAATTATGTTGCATGAATACTCTCATAAAGCAATAGGTACAGTTGATTATGCAGTGAGCATACCAGATCCAAACAAAGCTGACGATTGTAGATTCGTATATGGAGAATATAAGTGCCAATGGTTAGCTACTAAAAATGTGCAGGAAGCCATGAAAAATGCCGAGTGTTGGGCGCGATTCCTTGGTAGTTTTACTGAGGCAGAGGTCGATTTGGTGGTAGATTGAAATGCCAAGTTGTACAGGTACAGGTAGAGGTAGTAAAGCGAAAGCGCAGTTTTTCTTCGAAACTATAGTATAAAAATATTCATTCACCTTACCTGGTTTGTATTTTAGCAAGCATTTACTGATATGGAGTTTCATTTTTTAAGCACATGGGAATAAATAGGAAAATAATATGGCCATTGTATTTTTTGGTCACTTTGGCGCTAAAAACCATCCAAGTAGTCACTTTGATGATCGTGAACAGAAATTACTAAGTCAAGCTGTAGCGGATGCTGAATATAGTTTATCACAAGCACTGATCGCGGCGAATAAAAACTTTGTAGGGCATCATGAGAAAGTAAAATTATGGTTTGGGGAAGTGACTCCAGGGATCATCATTGATTTAAAAAAAATCGTGTATAAAATGCATTCTACATTTACGTCCCCAGAAACATTTATAAAATTTATTGATGCTCGAGGGCAGTATTCGCGTCCAGTTCTAGCTATGTTGCCATTAGACAATGTTACTGACGCGCATTACGATGAACTTATTATGAAGGGAGGATCAAGAATAAGACTTTCCCAAAATGACGATGCTTATGTTCATACACTATCGTGGCCAAATTCTGATGACAGGCATCATGCTCATGCGGGTTCGGTGATTAATATATATATTGGTGAGGGACTTTTTTTCCTATTCTGTAGATGAGAACATACGAAAGCAAATACTTTTGCATGAATACTCTCATAAAGTAGTATGTAGAGTTGATTATGCAGTGAGCATACCCGATCCATACAAAGTGACAGAGAAAGTGTTCATACATGGCTATGACGACTGCCAATGGTGAGCGACTAAAAATGTGCTGGAAGCCATGAAAAATGCCGACTGTTGGGGGTTCTTCCTTGGTAGTTTGACGGTGGTAAAGGGAGAGGCAAGGGTCGAAGCAAAGGTAGAAGCAAAGGTAGAAGCAAAAGTAAAGCGAAAGAAAAAGAAGCGGAGGTTTCCTTGCACGTTACTATAGGTATAAAGTGGCTGTTTTTATTTAATTTCACTTCAATATTTGCTACATATAAGCATAGTCAGAAGCCCAGTTTGAAGGTGCATTGTTAGTCTTTTAGTTGGAGAATATTTTAACCAACAAAAAGGTAAAAAATTTTTGTATGATATTTTAGAAAAATGGCGTAGCGTCGTTAATGGTATTATTTAAAGACTCTATGGAAAGATAGTCAAGCATTTATGGTTAATTTAAGCCAGTGCTATTAAATAGTTTTCAGCAAAAATTATTCAAAGTGATAGCGAAAAATAAGCACATGGGTAGTAGCACATGTCACCTGAAGTACTTATGCAGTGCAGGGCAATGCTATTTTGTTTTCGAACTGCTGCGTGGCAATGGATATATTTTCAGCACGCATTAACCTTACTCGCCTGTTTTCGCGGCTGTGGGGCAGAGGTTATTAATTGAATATTGATCCATTCCTTGAATGCTTTGCATATCGGCACAATTTTCTACCCTGATATTGTATTTCGGGGTAGCACGGGTATAAACTCAATTTTTTCATTATTTTAGTTACGCGATAGCTACTTATTTTAGCCCATCTTGTGATGGTGATATCTGAGTTGCTTCTGGTGCCATCTCTGCCATTGTTCTTTTTGAAAATAGATTGCGCATGGATCTCGTCTTTTAATTACTTCTTTGGTGCTTTTTTTACTGCTCTCAACCTAATATCGAGAGCTGCTACGATTAAGCCTAAAAACATTACATAGTTGTTTTACTGAATAACTCTCTTGGATATCTTTTATTATTTTAAATTTTCCAGGCTGTCCGATATCAAGAGCGTCGCCTTTTTTATTATTTAATTCTCATGTACAAGTAGCTTTATCTTCTTCTCAAGCTCTCTGATTTTGCTCTTGTCGGCAGTGAATTGGCTTGCGTTATAGTTGCTGGCTGAACGCTCTGTTTTAAGCAGGCGAACCCATTTGTCTACATCTGATTTGCTAACGCCCATTGTTTGCGATGTTTCTTTGCCAGAATAATTCTGATCAAGAGCCAGTTGAGATACTTCAAGTTTAAATTCAGGCGTATATATTGGCCTTGCTTGCTTTTTTACTGTGTCACCTATTTGTGTATGAAGTGAATAACATCAACTCTGGCAGGTTGGCAAAATAACTTGGCCACTACAAAATATGATGTTTTTATCTGAGTTTACTTTAAGATTTATTTTATATATAATACGCTGGTAAACAACAGTAACAACCCAAGTTTAAGGTGGTTATTAGCGCTTTAGTTGGAGGGTATTTTAACTATCAAAAAGGTCAAAAATTATCGCGTGATATTTTAGAAAAGTGCTCTAGCCGCAGCAATGGCATTATTTAAAGACTTTATGGAGATATAATCAAGCATTGATGCTCAATTTAAGCCAGTGGTATTTAATAGTTTTAAGCAAAAATCATCTAAAGTGATAGCTAAAAATAAGCACATGGGTAGTCGCACATGTCACCTGAAGCTATAATATTAATTGGCACGGATTTTGCAGTGTATGGGTAGTCGCACATGTCACCTGAAGCACTTATGCAGTACAGGGTAATTTTGTTTTGTTTTAGAACTGCTGCGCTGCAATGGATATATTTTCAGCACGCATTAACCTTAGTCGCCTGTTTTTCGTGGCTGTGGGGCAGAGATTATTAATTGAATTTTAATCCAGTATTTTTATGCTTTTATGTTGAGCATTTACCTAGCTGCCGTGAATTTTTTAAGCAAATAAGTATAAATAGGAAAATAATATGGCAACTGTGTTTTTTGGCCACTTTGGGGGTAAAGACCATCCAAGTAGTCATTTTTAGTCTCATGAACAGCAAATACTAAGCCAAGCTGTAGCGGATGCTTCAGAGAGTATATCACAAGCGCTGATCGCTGCCAGGCACAACTTTAAAGGGTATCATGATCAAATAAAATTATGGTTCGGTGAGGTGACTCCTGAACAAATGGAGGATTTAAAAAGAGCAGTGTATAACATGCATTCTACTTTTATGGATCCAAAAACATTTATAAAATTTATTGATGCACGAGGGCAATATTCGCGTTCAATTATCGCCAGGTTGCCATTAGACAATGTTACTGACGAGCATTACGATGCACTTATTATGAAGGGAGGACCAAGAGTGATACCTCCACGAACGGATAGAGCTGCTGTTTTCCCATTATCGTGGCCAAATTCTGATGACAAGTATCATTCTCATGCAGGTTCAGTACTGAATATATATATTCGTGTTGGATTTTTTGGCGTTGGTTTAGGTCACACCATGCGCATGCAAATACTTTTACATGAATACTCTCATAAAGCAATAGGTACAGTTGATTATGCAGTGAGCATACCAGATCCAAACAAAGCTGACGATTGTATGTTCATATATGGAAAAGAAGATTGCCAATGGTTAGCTACTCAAAATAGCCAGGAAACAATTAGAAATGCCGACTGTTGGGGGTACTTCCTTAATGGTTTTCGTTTGCAGTTGATTCCTAGGTTTAATATGTTTAGCAATTAGATTTTTAAAGTTATAGGCCATGCTGCACATGTAGAGGTAGTAATACGAAAGTGAAAGCGTATTTTTTCTTCGAAACTACGCTATAAAAATATTCATTAACCTTCATTAGGGTGTTTTTCGCTACTGTGTGGTAGAGGTTATTAATTGAATCTTGAGCCAGTATTTTTATGGTTTTATTTTGATAATTTACCTAGCTGCCGTGAATTTTTTAAGCAAATAAGTATAAAGAGGAAAATAATATGGCAATTGTATTTTTTGGCCACTTTGGTGGTAAAGACCATCCAAGTAGTCATTTTGAGTCTCATGAACAGCAAATACTAAGCCAAGCTGTAGCGGATGTTTCAGAGAGTATATCACAAGCGCTGATCGCTGCCAGGCACAACTTTAAAGGTTATCATGATCAAATAAAATTATGGTTCGGTGAGGTGACTCCTGAACAAATGGAGGATTTAAAAAGAGCAGTGTATAACATGCATTCTACTTTTATGGATCCAAAAACATTTATAAAATTTATTGATGCACGAGGGCAATATTTTCATCCATATATGGGCAGGTTGCCACTAAGCAATATAGCTGATGCAAAGTACGATGAACTTATGATGCAAGGTGGTAAAAGAACAAAGATCAGCGAACATACTCATGGTTTGGTTTATCACTTATCTTGGCCAAGTAGTGATGGCAAGTATAATGGTCATGCAGGATCAGTGATGAATATATATATTGGTGCTAAATATTTTTGCTTTTCTACAAGTAAAAAAGTGCGCGAGGAAACAATTTTGCATGAATACTCTCATAAGGTACTATTTACAGTTGATTATGCAGTGACAAAACCATCCAGAGTAAACCCAGGAGATTATGTGTTCATATTTGGAAAAAAAAAGTGCAAATCGTTAGCTATTGTCAATAGTCTGGAAGCAATTCGAAATGCCGAATGTTGGGGATACTTCCTTAGTGGTTTCACAGAGTGAGCAAAAAGCCGGATAGATGCAATGATCGAGCAAAAGGTAGCGCAAAAGGTCGCGGTAAATCGAAAAGGAAAGCGTATTGTTTATTAGAAACTACGCTATAAAAATATTCATTAACCTTCATTAGGGTGTTTTTCGCTACTGTGAGGTAGAGGTTATTAATTGAATCTTGAGCCAGTATTTTTATGGTTTTATCTTGAGAATTTACTGAGCTAAAGTCTGTTTTTTAAGCAAATAAGTATAAAGAGGAAAATAACATGGCAACTGTATTTTTTGGTCACTTTGGCGCTAAAGACCATACAAGCAGTCACTTTGAGTCTTATGAACAGGTATTATTAAAGCTAGCTGTAGATGATGCTTCAGAGAGTATATCACAAGCACTGATCGCGGCGAACAAAAACTTTGCAGGACATTACGATAAAATACAATTATGGTTCGGTGAAGTGACTCAAGAGATGATCGTGTATTTAAAAAAAGCTGTGTATAAAATGCATTCTACATTTACGGATCCAAAAACATTTATAAAATTTATCGATGCACGAGGGCAATATTATCATCCATATATTGCCAGAATGCCGCTAAACAATATAGCTGATGCGCATTATGATGAACTTGTTATGAAAGGAGGAGAAAGACAACAGATTTTAAAAAGTAATAAGTCTTTTGTTTATCATCTATCTTGGCCAGATCATGATGAAAATCATAGTGCTCATGTAGGATCCGTGATCAATATATATATTTGTGCTGAATATTTTTCCTCTTCTAGAAGTAAAAAAATGCGCGAGCAAACAATTTTGCATGAATATTCTCATAATGCACTATTTACAGTTGATTATGCAGTGACAAGACCATCCAGAGTAAACCCGGGAGATTGTGCGTTCATATATGACGAAGAAGCTTGCCAATGGTTAGCTACTGTCAATAGTCTGGAAGCAATTCGAAATGCCGACTGTTGGGGATACTTCCTTTGTGGTTTCACCGAGGTAGAAAAAAGGCAGATAAAGGTAGAGGCAATGATCGAGCAAAAGGTAGCGCAAAAGGTCGCGGTAAAGCGAAAACGAAAGCGTATTTTTTCTTCGAAACTACGCTATAAAAATATTCATTAACCTTCATTAGGGTGTTTTTCGCTACTGTGTGGTAGAGGTTATTAATTGAATCTTGAGCCAGTATTTTTATGGTTTTATCTTGAGAATTTACTGAGCTAAAGTATGTTTTTTAAGCAAATAAGTATAAAGAGGAAAATAACATGGCAACTGTATTTTTTGGTCACTTTGGCGCTAAAGACCATACAAGCAGTCACTTTGAGTCTTATGAACAGGTATTATTACAGCTAGCTGTAGATGATGCTTCAGATAGTATATCACAAGCACTGATCGCGGCGAACAAAAACTTTGCAGGACATTACGATAAAATACAATTATGGTTCGGTGAAGTGACTCAAGAGATGATCGTGTATTTAAAAAAAGCTGTGTATAAAATGCATTCTACATTTACGGATCCAAAAACATTTATAAAATTTATTGATGCTCGAGGGCAGTATTCGAGTTCAATTATCGCCATGTTGCCATTAGACAATGTTACTGACGAGCATTACGATGCACTTATTATGAAGGGAGGACCAAGAGTGATACCTCCACGAACGGATAGAGCTGCTGTTTTCCCATTATCGTGGCCAAATTCTGATGACAAGTATCATTCTCATGCAGGTTCAGTACTGAATATATATATTCGTGTTGGATTTTTTGGCGTTGGTTTAGGTCACACCATGCGCATGCAAATACTTTTACATGAATACTCTCATAAAGCAATAGGTACAGTTGATTATGCAGTGAGCATACCAGATCCAAACAAAGCTGACGATTGTATGTTCATATATGGAATAGAAGATTGCCTATGGTTAGCTACTCAAAATAGCCAGGAAACAATTAGAAATGCCGACTGTTGGGGGTACTTCCTTAATGGTTTTCGTTTGCAGTAGATTCCTAGGTTTAATATGTTTAGCAATTAGATTTTTAAAGTTATAGGCCATGCTGCACATGTAGAGGTAGTAATACGAAAGTGAAAGCGTATTTTTTCTTCGAAACTACGCTATAAAAATATTCATTAACCTTCATTAGGGTGTTTTTCGCTACTGTGAGGTAGAGGTTATTAATTGAATCTTGAGCCAGTATTTTTATGGTTTTATCTTGAGAATTTACCTAGCTGCCGTGAATTTTTTAAGCAAATAAGTATAAATAGGAAAATAATATGGCAATTGTATTTTTTGGCCACTTTGGGGGTAAAGACCATCCAAGTAGTCATTTTGAGTCTCATGAACAGCAAATACTAAGCCAAGCTGTAGCGGATGCTTCAGAGAGTATATCACAAGCGCTGATCGCTGCCAGGCACAACTTTAAAGGGTATCATGATCAAATAAAATTATGGTTCGGTGAGGTGACTCCTGAACAAATGGAGGATTTAAAAAGAGCAGTGTATAACATGCATTCTACTTTTATGGATCCAAAAACATTTATAAAATTTATTGATGCACGAGGGCAATATTTTCATCCATATATGGGCAGGTTGCCACTAAGCAATATAGCTGATGCAAAGTACGATGAACTTATGATGCAAGGTGGTAAAAGAACAAAGATCAGAGAATATAATACTGGTTTGACTTATCCCTTATCTTGGGCAAGTAGTGATGGCAAGTATAATGGTCATGCAGGATCAGTGATGAATATATATATTGGTGCTGAATATTTTTCCTCTTCTAGAAGTAAAAAAATGTGCGAGCAAACAATTTTGCATGAATATTCTCATAAGGCACTATTTACAGTTGATTATGCAGTGACAAGACCATCCAGAGTAAACCCAGGAGATTGTGCGTTCATATATGGAAAAGAAGATTGCCTATGGTTAGCTACTCAAAATAGCCAGGAAACAATTAGAAATGCCGCCTGTTGGGGATACTTCCTTAGTGGTTTCACAGAGGGAGCAAAAAGCCTGATAGAGGCAATGATCGAGCAAAAGGTAGCGCAAAAGGTCGCGGTAAAGCGAAAACGAAAGCGTATTTTTTCTTCGAAACTACGCTATAAAAATATTCATTAACCTTCATTAGGGTGTTTTTCGCTACTGTGAGGTAGAGGTTATTAATTGAATATTGAGCCAGTATTTTTATGGTTTTATCTTGAGAATTTACCGAGCGGACGTGCCTTTTGCAGCAATGAGTATAGGTTTACTTCATTGCACTATCAACTAGCACATACCCATTAGCTACTGCTTCAGCATCTATAATTTCATCATCAACCGCCGCACAACTAATAATAAAGTTGATCCACGAGTCGGCAGTGTAAAGTGTTCTTGCAGGAGACTCTAAAGCTAACTGCTTACACATGTCTGAGCCGTGTATAAAGTTCCCGTGCAAGTTGGGTTTATTAGAAAGATTTAATAAATTATTAATCAAAGTACGAAAAATAACTTCTACCTTATGTGTGTTGGTTGCAGCAAAATGAAGCATATCCTTGGCAACATATATCATAAGGCCGATACCTGTAAAGCTAGGTGTACCACTTGATTGAGAGTAAAGATTTTCGGGTTTAACATTTTTGTGCGTACAATAGAAGTTAGCAACCTTCTGTGTGTCCCGTACATCTATAAAAACTATCATCTTTGAGCTACTAGTCAATATATCCTGTATGGTATTTAATCCAGAGTTTACAAGCATTACAGTTTCATGGGTATCTGAGCCGAACCAGGTTTTAATTCTTTTTGTGTGATCTATAGTGTAGTACTGATCACGAGAGTTAGAAATTTGTACTGACTGCGTTGACTTTTTAATAACAATTTCCACAGCAGTTCTTAATATAACTTTTTCAGTCGCAGTAAACTCTTCTTGATTCT